>CM021105.1:530389787-530595798 GCA_007115665.2 Sequoiadendron giganteum
GAGAGGGGGTTAGGAGGGAGAGACTTGAGAGAGAGAGAGGGAGGGGGTGGGAGAGAGATAAAGGGTAGAGGATAGAGGGTATAACGGTTAAGGATAGATGGTAGAGGATAGAGGGTATACGGGTTAAGGGTAGAGGGTAGATGGGAGAGAGATAGAATTAGGGTATACGGGCTAAGGGTATAAGGGTGGAAGGTAGAGGGTAGAGGGGAGAGAGATAGAATTAGGGTAGAGGGTATAGACAATGAGAGAGAAAATAAATATCTAAAAAACAATTTTTTCATAACTAACGTGTGTGTTTTGAAGAAGTAGAGATATAGCCATTTTTAGCAAGAAATAATGCTCTTGCATTATAAAACAAGTGCATTTTGGATTGCTCTAAAAATAGTAAAAAAATCAATATACCCATGATCTCAAGTCCCAGATTCTACATATTCTCCTGGTTCTATGCATGCTCTGACAAAAAGTAGCTTTTTGATGATGTTGTGAAGTGTGCATGCATTTTTTTCACATTCCACCACCTTTGCATGAAATAGAAGATTTTTCACATTGAAATGTATATAATATCAATTCAAGTCTGAATTCCATTCAAAATTTCAATATACAATTGAATTTTGGAGGGGAACAAGCTTTTGAAAAATTCAAATTGTTGAGGAGTTTGAAGAAAGAAGAAGCAAAGGGTACATAATTGGGTAGATCTTATCCATTTGAAACTCTAGTTTTTAAGGTATGTGAAGTCTTTACACATTTTCTTTCATTGTATTATGGCTTTCTTTCATTCTTATTATTTTGCATATTCCATGTTGATCATTATTTGTTTGTCATTATAGCCTTAGGTTGTCAATGCACATTTTAAATTACACAATTTTATACACTTGCCAATTACATTTTAAAACCACGTCTCTTTGAGGCATTTTGTTTATTTAACAATTAACTTACCTTGTGTATGCTTCCACATTTTGTATACACATATATGTGACATAAGTTTTAAGGAAGTAAAATAAAACATCATTTCTCAATCCTTTATTATGGATGTGTATACCAATCTCCAAAGCTTTCATTGAGGTTTTTTGTCAAACAGTTATACCAAGTAGCTGATTTCCTTGTCCATGCTACCAAATTTTCCATACATGTCTCTAAAAAATTGGAATATACTTTGATGCATAGCAGGGGGGTTTTCAATTAACAAACTCAATTCAAGTCCTTTGCAACAACTTTTCAACTCTTAAAAATCCAACTCATTAATTCTTCACAATTTCAACTAGGTTCCCTTGTAGCCATCCAAACCTAGAAACTTGTGCATAACTCTCTCGAAAATCCTCAAACCCACCAAAGGTTGGACTTTTTAGACACCCATTAAGCCCTTACAAAATATATCACAAAATTTCATACAACTCTTTTGAAACATAACCGTCAAACAAGTGCTCCTACGTTGTCCTAGACCGTCAATTAGGTCACTTTTACAAAGGAACTCACCTTTAAAACTATTTCCCTTCAAAAATTCCCTTGGAAAATCTTGAACCAGATCATAAACATCCAAATTTCACAATCCTTAATCAGAGGAATGCCCACTAAGTCCCTTAATCTTAAAACCCTCGCTTTTCCAAGTTTATAAGGGGGTTTATTGAAAATCTAAGTTCTCGGCCTCTAACCACTTGGAAAACTCTTCAAACACACTCAAATATACCTAAAAATTATTTATCATTAAAACATGCTGCCCCATGAGTTTGCAACCTTTTCCAACCTTTAACCTCTCAATTTCACTCAAAATGCACCATTTTCACAACTAGGGCATCATGCAAAACCACCTTCTAGGCCTTGCTTGCTCCTAAGTCTTATTATAACATTTATTCCTATCATTTTGGACTCATTCCACTGAGTTTCATCATTTACAATAGGTGGAATGAGTCAATTCTTTATGTTTTTTGTGATTACAACCCTTCAAACTAGGGTTTCAGACCTGCCTTGAGTAAAAACTCTCTAAAAACCACAAAACTTGTTTAAAATTCCCCAAACCTTGATAAAAAAAAATCTACTTTAGTACTCCAATCAATGCAATTTGGTTTTAGAGAAAACACTAACTGTACGAGCTGTACAAGACTAAAGAAGAATGAAATTTTTGGAAAATGTACAGAAAAGTAGAGGTAGTGTATGACTCAGAAATGGGGTCTCATGGTGATATACTGATCACCATGAGACCCCATTTTTGTGAGTCATACGTTGATAAGTATATCACCATGAGACCCTCTTTCTATGAGGCATAAGCTCCCCCTACCCCCTAAACCATATTGCATTGGTAGGCTAGCGAGTGAAACCCAAATGCAGTAGGGTTGAGAAGGTAGAGGCAGTGTATTACTCAGTGGGACCCCATTTCTATGAGGCATACACTGCCCCTACCTTCTCAATGCTACCGCATTGGCAAGCTAGTGAGTGAGCTAGCTTTCCAATGTGGTATTGTTGAGAAGGCAGGGACAACGTATGCCTCATAGAAATGGGGTCTCATGGTGATGATTATATTGTCCTGAGACCCCATTTGTATGAGGCATACATTACCCCTACCTTCTCAACCCTACTGCATTGGCAGGCTAGTGAGTGAGCTAGCTTGCCAAGAGTCCACTAGCTTGTTGGAATTCGATAGGGTTGTGATGCAGAGTAGGGAGGAAAACCTCAAAACAACACAATTCAAACCAAATCCAACAATTCATAAAACCCCAAGTTGAGCTTATTTCACCATACCTTCAAGTTTCTCTTGTAGCATTGCAAACAAAGAATTTTCTTCACAACTTCCAAAATAAATTCCAAGCCCACAAAATAATGGGCATTTCAGATACCCATTAAGGCATATTTTATCATATCTTAAAATCTCCTAGGGTCACTTTGGACCATCAACCCCAAATCACTACTGTTACGTTGCCCCAAGGCTAAATTAGGTCACTTTTGCAAAACAATGACTATGTAACCTCCACCCCAATCACAAAACTTCATTCCCAGACCTCAACTAGACCCCAAATACATTAAATCAACAAATTTTAACTAGAGAAATGCCTACCAAGTCCACAAACCACTAAACCCTTGTTTTAGGTCTATTTAGGCTTACACATTAAGGGTTTATAGAAACTTTATTCTCCAAACCTCCAACCACTTTGTGAACACTTCAAACACATCATTTTTAAGGTCTACCTATTCTATTGCAACCATCTCCCATCCTTTAACATTGCAATTTCATCAAATTTCTCTTCTTAGCCACCATTTTGGCTCAAAACTTGACTGTAAACACCTAGGGCATCATTCCAAATTTTACAAAACTACCCTCCCTGCTCTTAGAAACCACTTAAAAACAACATCCTACATCTAACCATGCCATTCCACCAAGTTATTTCAAATTTCACCAGGTGGAATGGTCTAAAACCCCATTTTGTTACACCAAACCCTCTAAATAGGGTTTACAGACCCGTTCCCAAAAAGATTGCAATAAAAATATTCTAACTTGATGAATTCAACCCAAAAAAAAATCACAACTCTCTTAAGTCATACCCCACAAGATTAAAAAATATTTTAGACCAAAAAAACTCAATACGGACCCGTACAAAGGTCTACAACAAAAAATTACCAGTAAAAGGAAAGGAAAAACAGTGTTTTATTATTGTTTCAACTTCAAATACAATCATTCCAACATTGCTTCGAGCCTTTCAAGGACTTTTTAAACTTGATCCTATCTTTCAATCATGGCATGCCACATTACCACATTTCTTTAAGGTATTCCATCGAAAAAATTCATGTGACCTTTGTCTATGCTATAAATACTCTTCTACAAGATGATTGTAAGTATTTTTTATGAAGCCTTGAATGACATATATTTCATTTATTTGAATGGATATATTTTTGAGGAACTAATATTCATCTCATTACCATGCTATAGGTAAAAATATATGTCAAGATGAAGAGTATGAAACCAAAAAAGCAAAGGAGAGAGAACGGGTGGCGACATATCGTCAAAATAAGAAATTGGATATAATTGATGAAAAAAATCCAAATGAAGAGGAACCTCAACCATCAAAAAGAGAATAGGCATTGGCAGCACAAAGGGCACAAATGCAAAAGCATCGTGGTAAGATAGATTCAGATACCATAGTTGGAGACACACCCTCTATTGCAAGTGAATACAAAGGGACACCATTAAGCACAAGCAAATATGGAGGAACACCATCTACCACAAGTGAATATGGAGGGACACTATCTATCACAAGTGAATATGGTTGGACACCATCCACCGTATCTCAAGTTGAGAGTACATCATCACTCGGATTTGACAAATAAGGTATGCCATCATCCCCACGTGAACCTCAAGGTATGTCTTCTACTCCACCCTAGATCGAAGGTACACAATTTAGCCCACCTCAACTAAATATTTATGAAAGTCCTAATGTTGAGATGTATGTACCTAGAACACTACCTAGAATTTTGTATAGAAAGCCAAAATATTTTATTAATATTGATGAGGATATTTTTCAGCAAATGGAAGGTAAGATTCCAGCATGCACTTGTAGAAGATATGCTGATAACATTTGGAAATCATTCTCTGAAAGGCAAAATGAGACCGCAAGATGTCAACTATTTATTGAAATGATGTGGGGTATAAAGTATAGAAACATCATGAAGACTCTTGGGTTGAGAACATCGAATGCATCAAGTGAAAACACTATTGTGAAGAATCTAATGGATGCTTATGAGAGTGTGGGTAAGACCTCACGCTCAAAGGATAGTAATATCACCCGATGTGTCATTACATCAAATTTGGTAAGTAATCAAACAAAGAGATCTCATCTCATTAAAGATGAGTGAACAAATGAGAATTAGTAGAAAAACTTTATCAAGAGTCATTCAAAGGCGGCAAAGAATTGAGGGCACCAATTCAAATGAATTATGGGCATTCTCGGGGAGATTGCCATGAAAAGATAAAATAGTTGTTGAAGCATTGAGAACACTAATTGAAAATTATTGGAAGAATAACACAAGGCCATCTCCAAATCAAAAGGATGTGGTAAGAAGGAGAATCGGTAGTCAAAACCGTGAGCCACATCCAAAGCATTTTTGGATACGACTCAAACCCAATTTTTTCACAAATTTTAACAAGATTATCCTCATATTAGTATTTTTCAAAGATATTTTGAAATGCTTAAACCATTTTATGTCAAGATAAATCACACACACACTACTTGTTTTTGTAGACTAAATATTGAATTCTCTAACCATTATGATGTTTATCATTCTATATGTTTAGATTTGCATACTAATGATGTTTTGCATGATTGTGGCATAGAATCCCTACCAACATCATCTAGAGAGTTCGTATCAAAAAGATTATGTGAAATAGAGGATGGCCAATATTCTAAAGGACAACATGCTTGGATGGTTCATGCGAGCATTATGGTGGCTTGCAGTGTATGCCAGCATGTCAACATATGGAAAGCACAGATGAGGTGGGACAAAAACTAGTAGAGTTCGGGAAGTATAAAATAATGGCATGCATAACAAAAGATGGGTCTCAAGAAAAAAGGTGTGATTTGGTTATTTAGAAGATTCCAGTGTATTGGTTTATGTCCATGTTTCGTGACAATATAGTGTATGAGTATGCAAGGCATACCCATAGAGCCTAATGACTGGACACACAATTTAAGTTATGCAAGGACACCTTTCTAGTTGGTAGCATGTATCAATGGTTGAATTTTTAGAGAATTGCACTCTATAGGCATAGCGTGAGGTGCAATCACAATTTTACAAATCCACATAGGTTTCAATATTTGAGCACATAGAAACATTCATTCATGCATCTGATAGTACAGAGCACCAAAAGAAGGTATTGAGGGAGTATCACTATTATATTAGTGATGATCTCACACATTCTCTAGATTTCATGCAAGGTTGCTTCCAGATGTTGTACAGTGATTTGGCTCAGAAGGAAATAGCATACGATCGACATATAATATGGTCAGATAACTGTGCATCATAGTTCAAAAACTCACACATGTTCTACTGGTTGAGCAAGATGCATGTCATTATAGGTGTTGAACATATGTGGAACTTTTGTGAGGTCGAGCATGGAAAGGGAGAGCATGATGGTGGAGGAGCATGTGTGAAAAGAGCATTAGCACAAGAAGAGTTCAAGTATAAATACAATGAAAATTTGACAGATGTTGAATCAATCGTCGAGTGGTGTAATGCTTTGATGGGTCCAGGTAATGAAGGTACATCTTCAGTTTGTAGATATTTTTGGTTGATGGATGATACTAACGTTGCACCATATGAGGATTTTTGTACACTAACAGGATCGAGAGAGCTACACTCTTTCCTTAGCTCAAATGTAGGTTCATGGAGTATCAATACATGAAAGATGGCATGCTTTTGTTCTTCATGTACAATGCAAGCCTAGAATGATTGTGAGTCATGGGAATAGGTTGACAAATGGTTGACAAGTTATATTATCCCACTTCACATGTATCACCCTTCAATGATATTGGAACTAACACAGATGGAATCATTGGTCAAATTTGACCACGTATCAAATCTAGTTCAACCAGGTAATATCTACCTGCTTAGTTTTTGAAATTCCTATTGTTATCTTTGTAGTGTATTCGTAATGTTGACTAATTTCAAGAGATTTGTTGCACATATCAATACAGGGCATGTTTATGCAGTTATTGTAGATGAAGACAATGAAGAGGGAACATACTATTACTTGTGTCATTGTGTTGAAGCCAAAATGAAATTGGAGGCCCCAATTATAGATGGAGAAAACATCAAATACCCTACAGGCTCAATTGTTGTTACTGGAATGTGGCTTAGAAGGTACCCACATAGCAATGTTAAACATTGGTTGTTTCAAGACTTTAACACACATCGTAAGATTCTTCATTAATTGAACCTTGTTGTGGCATCCAATGTTCATTTGACCAAATATGGGGGTAGACTTTTGAACAAGACCTTGTGGAAGGTTCATAAGTCTAACCATGAGGCAATACTTGACAAAATAAAGAGTAGAGAAAACCCAGATGGTTCGTTGGATTAATTTGTAAGTATGCACATTGGTTCTTATTAATTCATACTTGTATGCACATTAATTTTTTTGATGCCAATGCTATTATCTTCTTTTACTTTTCCTATTTGTAAGCAACTTGCTAAAAATTGATTGGTGTCCCCTTGCACAAAATGTAGATTTATGAGCCATCCAAGAGAATCTCAGCCAAAAAGGCAATGCAACATCCTTATTTTGATGATCTTGATAAATCTAAATTATGATTTTAAGAAATTATAAAAGTGTGTGGGAAGCTTGGTGAGGGAATTTCAAGTTATTCATTTGAAGTTAACCTTATCATGAGCACCTATGATGTAGACATTATAAGAGCATCTCAAATTTCAAGTTATTCTATTCATGAGAGGTGTGTGCAATAGGTATCTTGGATCTCCCATTCAAGATGTATGACTAAGAGTGACTAAGTTGAGAGACTAACATTCCTATCCTTAATGAAAGCGTCAAGATTTATGCCTTGTTGTTTTTGAGTTGGAACCAAATGGTGTGGATTTGTTTTCTGTAAGTGCCTTCCATCTATTTTCATTTCATTTCTATTTTGGATGCTCTTTCTTTTTCTTCTTTTACTTTGTGTATTTGTAAGTAAACTACTAAAAATTGATTGGTCTCTCCTTGTAGAAAATGCTGATTTATGAGCCATTAAAGATAATCTCAGCCAAAAAAGCAATGCAACATCCTTATTTTGATGATCTTGACAAATCTCAATTCCATTTTGAAGCCATTATAAAAGAGCATGTGAAGCTTAGCAAGGGAATCTCAAGTTACTCATTTGAAGGTAACCTCGTCATGAGCACCTATGATGTAGACATTATAAGAGAATATTGAGTGTATGAGTGACATTGTAAAATATTTGTGAGAACGAAGTACCTAAGGCATTGTACCTATGGTGCAGGGCACCTGGGCCTTCATTTTGTAAAAGGGCTTTAGTATATAGTGTCTTTATGTTTAAGGTCATGTTTTTGTTTTGAAATAAGGTCTTTAAGACCATGTTGCAATGTTGTGGGTCGATTTTGGTTAGGAGCCATTTTGAGTCAAATTAGAAAAGTTGCAAATATTGTACATTTGGAGGATTGAATAACAAAGATTCACTATTTTTTGCGTTTTCGTAAATTGAATTTTGCAGCTACAACAATTTGTACATTATGGTATGGATTATAAGTGCTCATTTGTGCATTGGAATTTATGGAGGAGTGAACTACCTTTCATTTGCATCTTGTCTCATTTGATTTCATCAGGATCTGAGTGAGTTATAGTGTTTTGATATCCTGTTCTACATCAATATAACTAGCATACAGTCTAACTTATTATAAAAACTTCATTTATTAAAAAAAATCAACCTAATGATTATATATCAATATCAATATAACATACATTCTATTCAAATTAACATTTGTAATGAGATTTACTCAAATATTGAAATTTATTGTTGCCCTCAAACATTTGTAATTCAAGCAACGTAATCCCTTACCAGTCTAAATTACAAAAGGGAAAAAATCTTTGATTGCCTATTAGCTAGATACCATGTTAGTTATGGGAATTCCGTTTGAGGCATTGAGATCACGTAGGTCACCTCTACAATAGCCTCTCTCATTTTTTGTTATCTTAATATAACTATATTCTAAAATAGAGTTAGACCCCATTCTATTATTCATATCTATCGAATATGTAGTAGACTTATTCATTGGTCATTTCATGACCAAAAGAAAGCCCTTTTAACTCAGGGGTAGAGTAACGCCATGGTAAGGTGTAAGTCATCGGTTCAAGCTTGATAAAGGGCTCTTGCAATGATTCCTACAAAGTCCAGTGTTCATTTTGAATAGTTGATTAAGGCAAAAAACCTACAATAAACAATAAAAATACCTGTCATCATGAGTTTTTTGTTATAACGAAATAGAACATGTAATATGATTGAGGACAACTAAGATAGAATTCTATTAAATAGAGCTTTTTTTTCTTTATCTTGCTACTAATAAGACGAGGAATAGTATAAGATTAGGCATAATATACTTCACTTTCGTCATTTTCATTGAAGAATAATAATTTCAATTATTAATACCTAATTGAAATTTCAATTACTAGAATATTCTTACTTTTTTCTCTTAATTATTTTGTATTAAAATACAGTAAATAAAAATGAGAAGTAAGTGAACCTAACCCATTAACTGATTAATATATCAGTTATTCTAATATTGAAAATTGAGGTAGATTTTGAAAGTGAACCTTTCAATTCAATCACTTGAAATGATTCAAATAATTGAATATTTGCTTGTTAATTTTTTCTTTCCGAAAAAATGGATATGTAAGTCTGAATTCTAGATGGAATTATTTTCCTTTTATCTTTAATATCTAATTTGATTATGATGTACCAAACATTCTTATATTAATGTACTAGACATTTTACTTTGGTCGTTCTACCGGTGGAAAATAGATAGGAATTTAGATATAAAAAAAAGATAAGAAAAGGTAAATGGAAAACAAAAGAACTGTTCATTTTTCATCAGACTCAAATAGTATCGCTTTTTTACTTATGAATTGAATAAATGGAAAGGAATCAATAGAGTTCTTTCCTCTAGCTCTATGAGCTATAGAAATATCTCCTTCTTGTTGTTCCTATTTATTCGTAGAAATCAATAATGTAATAGTAAAAAAGCATAGAGATTCATAAAATAGTTAGAAATATTACTATGAGTAAGGTTCAAGACGTAATAATATTCAATGGAATAGATTTTGTGAATAGTCTCTAGTGAAGAGCAGGGAGGAAGTAAAGGTAACTTGCTTTTCCAGCAATTGTTCTATTTCTATTTATTACATTCAGAAGATAATTTTAGGATAAGAAAAAAAAAATGGAATAGAAACAACTTAGGGTTAGCATACATTTACTTATATTGTATTAGTTGATTTTAATAGAATAAAATCTGTGCCAATAAGGAATCTTCGGAACCCGATTTGTTGAAAGGGATGACAGATGAAAAATTGTCCATAAATATACAAATCAGCGTATACCCTTTGATTCTATTAGATAGGGTGCTCGAAAAAGGTTGGAATAGTTAAATAGGAGGATCACTATGACTATAACCCTTGGAAAGTCTTCCAAAGAGGAACAAACTTTATTTGATATTATGGATGATTGGCTATGCAGAGACCATTTTGTCTTTGTGGGTTGGTCCGGTCTATTGCTTTTTCCTTGTGCTTATTTTACGCTAGGTGGATGTTTCACGGGTACAACTTTTGTGACTTCGTGGTATACTCATGGATTGGCTAGCTCCTATTTGGAAGGTTGTAATTTTTTGACTGCTGCAGTTTCTACGCCTGCTAATAATTTAGCACATTCTTTGCTGCTATTATGGGGTCCTGAAGCACAAGGAGATTTTACTCGTTGGTGTCGATTAGGTGGTCTATGGACTTTCATTGCTCTTCATGGTGCTTTTGGTCTAATAAGCTTCATGTTACACGAATTTGAACTTGCTCGATTTGTACAATTACAACCTTATAATGCAATTGTGCTCTCTGCTCCGATTGCTGCAAAAAACACAGCAGTAATACTACTGGAGAGGACGGTTTCAATATTCCCCATACGTAATCCTTTGTATAAACATTGGGGAGTACGAACACTGAGATGGAATAGACCTACTAATATACCCAATATACCTGCTACAATATGATGAGAAGCTATTCCTCCCAGAACAAAGGGATCAAAACCTTCAGCTCCCCATAATACTAGAATTTTGTCAGAAGGAAGATCCTGGTCTGAAATAGAAGGAAGATCCTGGTTTGAATCTCTTTAGGAATTTTTTTAACATGCATAGATATAGGAGAATCCGATAGTTCAATTCAATTCACTAAAAAGAATCGCTCATAAAGCAAAGCCTGTTCTGTAGGAACAACACTCAGAAGCAATTCCCATTTCCGACCCGTGGTTTCAACGAAAAGATGCAATAAGAAATTAATAAAGACTCTTTTATCACAAGAAGCGATTCTCCTTTCTATTTTTGTGTTTAGATACACTGGGGCCAATGTTTTCAACACATATTCCAATGAATCTTTCGGATAGATAGATTCAAATCTTGTTAATAGATCTTTCAATGTAGCTTCATCCAAGAATCTCCGTGTTTCTTTTTCCTCTAATAAGAATAAATGAATTCTATCAAGCCACCATTTGAAAATAATATTTATTTTCTCATTTCGATGAACGAGTTTATCCTTATTTTCTGTTTGAATTAATGAAATTCGATCCAATTGGTTGGTAGAATCATGGTTATTCGATTGCCATTTTTGATTCTTTTGCAATCACTCGGTAGAGTCATCTGGTGGTAACATCCATGGTGATTTAAATTGAATCATCGAACCATAGAATGGCCCGCTCAGTAAAGGATCATGTACTTTTGAAAGGGGCTTTCCATTTCCAATTTTCAAAAATCTTATTCTTTTTTCGATTACATCTACAAGAGGAGATCCATTGCTTAGAGCTCTCACTCAGTCTTCAAGCTCTTTCGCTAAATAAGATCTTCTCTCTAGTTTCATAACTAGCCATTCATCAATGGCATTTTGATTTGGATCAAGACTTTGATCGCCCAAGTTTACCATTTTGGCAAAGAAAGACATACTGGGTGGAGTTGTGAAAGAAATTCTTTGGTGCCCGTCATTAAGACAAACATCGAAGAAATATTCAGCAACCTGATTCTTCACTGAACCATGAAGAATGAAATTCCCTACACCAACATATCATTGGGGGAGGTTGAATCGATTAGAATCAAAAAATATTAATGGCCATGGTTTTACCAGCATGTTGGAAAAAACTGATTCTGTTTCAGTGTCCTGATCCAAGTCTTTTAATGACAAAACTCTGATTAATTTCTTAGAAAGAGAAGGAATAGAAACGGGTTCATTAATAACAGCTTTTTTAGGAGCTTTCTTTCTCTTGGAAGCTATTTTATCCATTCTATTCGTTAACGTTTTTTGTCCATCGTAAAATTTCTTCTTCTTAGTGCTATATTCTTCTATGTCCTATTCTATCTCTTCTAGAAGACCCTGAATAAAGGATCTTTGGTCATTCCATTTAGTCAGGACCAATGATGGACTTCTCCCATAACATGTCAGCATAAAGTAACCAAAGAAAATAACTTGAAAAGTGAAAGCGAATAGATGCTTTTTCTTTCCTAATTTTAAAGGTGTATTTCCTTCGACACGTGAACAGAAGATTTTTATCATTTTGACAAATAGAACTTGGCCGGTTAACCATCCAGCTGCGGTACTTAGCAGAAATAAGAGGTTGCCGCTATAGCTAAACAACATCATGTTCACTAATCTTCGGAAACACAGATTTACCGAAAAGGGCAGGATTTAGCAATTGGAGAGCTACTCCAAGAAAAAACTCTATTGTAGGATTGTTAATCCAAGGGAACAATAGATTGGAGAAGAGTATTCTAATCAAAAGAAATAAGAAGACCGGCACAAACATTAGAGTCATCACGTGAGGTTTAAATAACACTCTATAAATAGGGGAAAGATAAATCGATGAAAAGACTATAAATTGACCCAAAAAAGAACCACTAAGAATCAATTTTCCCGTAGGAATTATTTTATTATTATTATTCCTGTCAACTATTTGATCGCGCAGTAATATGGACCTGACATAATACATCTAAGCTGGACCAATTGGCAATATTGCTAAGAAACCGTAATATAATCCAAACAATATTACCGGAACACCTCTCTCTATCCACGACAATACAAAAGTAGCTAAAGCAGTTATCATAAGTAACCCTCCCATTTTTTATAAATTAATTGGTTAGAAATTATAGAATTGATTCTATATTTGATCATAGCCTCTTGTGTTTTTTGAATGAGAAAGTGGAATAGAATAATTAGTAGAGTTCCATTAAACACGGTTTCCAATGTGTAGAACCTCCTCAGGGAATATAAGGTTTTCATGAGGCTGATCCTGAGCCACCATCCAAGCACGAATCTCTTGGGAAACAAAAGTATGAGTCAAGTCAATATTTTGACCAATTTTAGTATTGATTCTTCCAAAAACTAGAATGAAAACCTCTCTATAAGACCTAATATAGACCAGCGTACCAAAAGTTCAAAAGACGTTCAAACAAACTGATAATGGTTCTTCATTCTAGAGTGTAGCATGATCATGACCATTTTGGCAACTCCAATTTGAAAAAATGAATGGAATTATCCCTCGTAATAGGACAACATTATATAAGATGATTCTATTTTTCTATCATAACAACATTTATCTACATTAATTTATTTTTCTATCATAACAACATTTATATAGATGACTCTTTTTTCTATCATAAAAACATTTATCTTTTCTATCATAACAACATTTATCTACATTAATGTATTTTTCTATCATAACAACATTTATATAGATGACTCTTTTTTCTATCATAAAAACATTTATCTTTTCTATCATAACAACATTTATATAGATGACTCATTTTTTCTATCATAAAAACATTTATCTTTTCTATCATAACAACATTTATCTACATTAATATATTTTTCTATCATAACAATATTTATATAGATGACTCTTTTTTTCTATCATAAAAACATTTATCTTTTCTATCATAACAATATTTATATAGATGACTCATTTTTTCTATCATAACAATATTATATAAGATGACTCTTTCTTTCTATCATAACAACATTATATAAGATGACTCTTTTTTTCTATCATAAATAGTTTTTTCGCAAAGATCATTTACTTCTGTTAATTCAGACAATTTCATTTTCTTGATTATCGAATCCCTGAATTCCTTCCCAGGCTAGTAATTTCTACCATTAAATGAAATTCCTTATTTCATCATATTAAGTATTAACTCCTTTAGTTAAATAAAGAATAATTCTTAAATTGGGATCATTTATAGCATGGCATTTATCTCAACATTTAGAATATGCCATTGTCTCTCTTTAAAAAATGATTTTCTCAAATTTATTTATACAGTTTATACTTTCTATATAGTTGGTTAGGATGAATCTGAACCATTCAATTTCAAATATAATGCAAAGTGCTGACTATTCAACAAATTATAAGAAACGTGAGACAGCCAATAGAAAATAGAACAAAATCTCCTGCTCTTCCAGGATGTGCTCAGCGTAAAGGAGTATGTGCTAGGGTGTATGTGTGACTCATTTGGATCAGAAGTTGAAATGGACCAGGAAATTGCTCTAACAAGAAGCAAGAAGAACTTTCCTTCTGTTAAAAAGTATAGATCTATCATCTACTCTTATCGGGGATGAAATTTATGGTTTCCATTGGTGAAAATCCAATCACCTTGATGTGGGATGAAAAGCACTTCCTCATTGGTAGCGAGTGGTCATCAATCCATTGAGCGAGGAAATAACGCAAATTGAAAAAAACATAAATATGTTTTTATTGCTGCGAGAACGGACAAAAGGTCAGCTACCTTGCCAACTCTCACAATTAACATGTCATTACTATATCTATAAATATTATCATGAGAGTATTTATTACTTGATAATTCGGGGGGGGAGAGTAGAGCTGAAAATGGTAAACTATACAAGTTACCAAATACTCATCTTATATCTTATGGCTCCGGCGTATAGAGAGGACCTTACCATTAGCAAAAGAACCATAGAAATGAAGAAATCCATAATATTTATACATATATATACATATATATATTCTATTTCTTTTCTTACTTAAATGCAAGGTCCGATCCCTTGCCTACATGGAAGGTACCTAACTAAAGAGAATTATGGTTGGGAAGGTTAGAGTAGAAAAAGCCATTGAAATCTCTATTTTATACATTAGAACAATCAATTTTATTCTTAATAAACAAAACAAAAATGATTGATCAAAAAATAGATTATTCATTTATGAAGAATCAACTTCAATGACCAGAGTTAAACGTGGATATATAGCTAAAAACCATCGAAAAAAGATTCTCGGATTTGTATCAGGCTCTCGGGGAGCCCATTCAAAACTTTTTAGGACTGCTAACCAACAAAAGATGAGAGCCTTAGTTTCCGCTCACCGAGATAGAATTAAGCGGAAGAGAGATTTTCGTCGTTTGTGGATTACTCAGATTAGTGCAGCATCCCATGCTAATGGAGTCTCCTATAATCAATCTATACATTTTTTATACAAAAGGCAGTTGTTTACAAATCGTAGAGCACTTGCACAAATAGCTATATTAAATAATAATTGCTTCTCTATGATCTTAGAAAATATTCTTGTATTATGAAATAGTAAACCCCAATCTCCCGGAGAAATTCTAGTATTATGAAATATTCTTGGAAGAGATCTCCCGAAAAGTATTTAGTGCTCATTTTGGTCAATTAGCTATCATATTTATCTGGCTAAGTGGGATGTACTTTCACAATGCTCGTTTCTCTAATTATGAAGCATGGCTAGGCGATCCTACTCACATTAAACCCAGTGCTCAGGTAGTTTGGCCAATAGTAGGTCAAGAAATTTTGAATGGAGATGTAGGTGGAGGTTTTTGAGGAATACAAATCACCTCTGGGTTCTTCCAGATTTGGCGAGCATCCGGAATAACTAGTGAATTACAACTTTACTGCACTGCAATTGGTGCATTGATCTTTGCAATGTTAATGCTTTTTGCTGGTTGGTTCCATTATCACAAAGCTGCTCCAAAATTGGCTTGGTTCCAAGATGTAGAATCCATGTTAAACCACCATTTAGCAGGGTTACTGGGACTTGGGTCTCTATCTTGGGCAAGACACCAAAGAGACGTTTCTTTACCTATTAATGAACTCTTAGATGTTGGAGTGGACCCTAAAGAGATACCACTTCCTCATGAATTTATTTTAAATCGTGAGCTTTTAGCTCAAATTTATCCCAGTTTTGCTAAGGGATTGACCCCATTTTTCACCCTGAATTGGTCGGAATATTCAGAATTTTTGACTTTTCATGGAGGACTCTACCCAGTAACGGGGGGTCTATGGCTGACCGATACTGCACACCACCATTTGGCTATTGCAATTCTTTTTCTAATCGCTGGTCATATGTATAGGACCAATTGGAGTATTGGTCATAGCCTCAAAGAAATTTTTGAAGCTCATAAAGGTCCATTTATAGGAGAAGGGCATAGAGGTCTTTACGAGATCTTAACTACTTCATGGCATGCTCAATTAGCTTTGAACCTAGCTATGTTAGGGTCTTTGACTATTGTCGTAGCTCACCATATGTATGCTATGCCTCCCTATCCATATCTAGCTACTGACTATGGTACCCAACTGTCTCTGTTCATGCACCATATGTGGATTGGTGGATTTCTCATAGTTGGTGCTGCTGCACATGCAGCTATTTTTATGGTAAGGGACTATGATCCGACTACTCAATACAACAATCTTTTAGACCGTGTTCTGAGACATCGTGATGCAATTGTATCACACCTCAACTGGGCATGTATTTTCTTAGGCTTCCATAGTTTTGGTCTATATATTCATAATGATACTATGAGTGCTTTAGGATGTCCTAAAGATATGTTTTTCAGATACTGCTATACAATTACAACCTATCTTTGCTCAATGGATACAAAACACTCATGCTTTAGCACCTAGTTTGACAGCTCCTAATGCAACAACAAGCACCAACTTAACCTGGGGAGGTGGTGATTTGGTAGCAGTAGGTGCCAAAGTAGCTTTGTTACCGATTCCATTAGGAACTGCTGATTTTTTAGTACACCATATTCATGCATTTACTATCCATGTGACTATATTAATATTACTTAAAGGTGTTTTATTTGCTCGCAGTTCTCGTTTAATACCTGATAAAGTCAATCTTGGTTTTCGTTTTCCTTGTGATGGGCCTGGTAGAGGAGGAACATGTCAAGTATCTTCCTGGGATCATGTCTTCCTAGGGTTATTCTAGATGTACAATGCAATTTTGGTAGTAATATTCCATTTTAGCTGGAAACTGCAGTCTGATGTTTGGGGTAGTATAAGTGATCAGGGAGTGGTAACTCATATTATAGGAGGAAACTTTGCACATAGTTCCATTACAATTAATGGGTGGCTCCTTGACTTTCTATGGACACAAGCTTCTCAAGTAATCCAATCTTACAGTTCTTCATTATCTACATATGGTATTTTATTCTTAGGTGCTCATTTCGTTTGGGCCTTTAGTTTAATGTTCCTATTTAGTGGTCATGGATATTGGCAAGAACTTATTGAATCTATTGTTTGGGCCCATAATAAATTGAAAGTTGCTCCTGCTATCCAGCCCAGAGCCTTGAGTATTGTCCAAGGACGTGCTGTAGGAGTAGCTCATTACCTTCTGGGTGGAATCGCCACAACATGGGCATTCTTCCTAGCAAGAATTATCGTAGTAGGATAATGGCTAGGAGGATTTGAAAAGCATTATGGCATCAAGATTTCCAAAGTTCAGCCAAGGCTTGGCCCAAAACCCAACTACTTGTTGTATTTGGTTTGGTATTGCTACTGCACATGACTTTGAGAGTCATGATGATATTACCAAGGAATGCCTTTATCAAAAGGTTTTTGTTTCTCACTTTGGTCAGCTAGCTATAATCTTTCTGTGGACCTCTGGTAATTTGTTCCACGTAGCTTGGCAAGGCAATTTCGAAGCATGGGTCCACGACCCCTTACATATAAGACCTATTGCTCATGCAATTTGGGATCCTCATTTTGGTCAACCAGTTGTAGAAGCCTTTACCCGAGGAGGTGCTCTCGGTCCGGTCAATATTACTTATTTCGGTGTTTATCAGTGGTGGTATACAATTGGCTTATGCACTAATAAAGATCTTTATATTGGAGCTCTTTTCTTGCTATTTCTTTCTGCTCTCTTTTTAACAGTGGGTTGGTTGCATCTACAACCTCAATGGAAACCAAGTGTTTCATGGTTTAAAAATGCCGAATCTCATCTCAATCATCATTTGTCGGGACTCTTCGGAGTAAGTTCTTTGGCTTGGACGGGGCATTTAGTTCATGTCGCTATTCCTGAATCAAGAGGACAACACATAAGATGGGATAATTTCTTGAATGTATTACCATATCCCCAAGGTTTGGAACCACTTTTTATAGGTCAGTGGAGTCTTTATGCTCAAAATCCTGATTCCAGTAGTCATTTATTTGGTATGTCTCAAGGGTCGGGAACTGCTATTCTAACTCTTCTTGGAGGATTCCACCCACAAACTCAGAGTTTGTGGCTAATTGATATCGCTCATCATCATTTAGCTATTGCATTTGTGTTCTCCATTGCTGGTCATATGTATAGAACCAATTTTGGAATTGGACACAGTATAAAAGATATTTTAGAAGTAAATATTCCTCCGGGAGGCTTATTAGGACACAGGCATAAGGGTCTTTACAACACAATCAATAATTCTCTTCACTTTCAATTAGGTCTTGCTCTAGCTTCTTTGGGAGTTGTTACCTCCTTGGTAGCTCAACACATGTATTCTTTACCTGCCTATGCATTCATAGCACAAGATTTTACTACCCAAGCTGCATTGTATACTCATCATCAATACATCGCCGGATTCATTATGACAGGGGCATTTGCTCATGGAGCTATATTTCTCATTAGAGATTATAATCCAGAACAAAATAAGGATAATGTATTGGCGAGAATGTTGGAGCATAAGGAAGCCATAATATCTCATTTGAGTTGGGTTAGTTTATTCCTAGGTTTTCATACCTTGGGACTTTATGTTCATAACGATGTTATGCTCGCTTTTGGTACTCCAGAAAAACAAATCTTGATTGAGCCTATATTTGCTCAATGGATACAATCGGCTCATGGTAAGACCTTATATGGTTTTGATGTACTCTTATCTTCAGCAAATGATCCAGCATTCAATGCTGGCAAAAGCATATGGTTACTCGATTGGTTGAATGCTATTAATGATAGTAAAAATTCACTGTTCTTAACAATTGGTCCCGGAGACTTTTTGGTTCATCATGTTATTGCTCTAGGTTTGCATACAACTACATTGATTTTAGTCAAAGGTGCTTATTTTTCGAGACCCTATTATGGGTTCTATCCAGAGCCATTTGGATCGACGATTCATAACAAATTACGTCCTATTTAATTCGAGGGATTGAACAAATTTTCACTCCCACCCTGAAGTCATTCTCATAAATTGGCTATATTAATAAAATTGCCATATACATATAAGCATTTTTTTAATAGTATATATCTATAACGATTTTATTATTCTTCTTTTCCCATGTTCTTTTTTTATCTATGTTTTTTTTAGCATGGAAATTTTGTCCTTAACTTATTGATTATCAAAATGATACTTCATTGTATCAGTCAAATGAAAATATCAATCTCTATATTGAAATGTCTATATACACATATTTTGAAGTATAAGTAAGAAAGATTTATTCTTTCACACACGGGTCTGTATACTATGTATTGTACATATTATACCATATACATTTACATTCTATCCATAGATTGTTATTTATCATATATGAATAGATCTAAATAAAGAGAAATATCTATTTAGATCTATTTAGTAAGGTTTTATCTTATATTAGACAAAAGAAATATATATAGGTATATATATATTGATCAGATTCATAGAATTTCGTCATTTTGAATATAGAAATAAAGAAAAACCATTGTAATTGCTGGAAAAAACAAGCCCACCAAAGGCACGAAAAGAGAGGGTAAGTTGTTCATTATTATATCAAAAGTATATTAAATAGTCTTTTTTTCTATTACAAAGATAGATTATAAGATCAAATGAGTGATAGGACCAAATAAGCGGGCGTGCCTTTCTTCGTAAAATACCTAATTCATTAGGTCTTTTGTAAAGTAATTTATTACTTTACTTTGTTTGATACAAAACAAATGGGACCAATTTCCACATTGTATATTGGTACATATAAATGATAAAATATATCCGCTTCTCAATTCTATTTTTTGAAACTGTTCTATTAATAGATGTTCATCTTTGAGACAAAGGTCTAACTCCATAGCATAATCTTCTCTAATGCGAGAAAGTTACATAGTGTCTAGTTTTTCTGATAAAGGGGTATTTTCATGGGTTTTCCTTGGTATCATGTCCATACCATCGTGTTGAATGATCCTGTCTAGTTAATCGTTGTGCATATAATGCATACAACTCTACTTTCTGGATGGGCTAGTTCAATGGCTCTTTATGAATTAGCAGTTTTCGATCCATCTGATCCTATTCTTGATCCAATGTGGAGACAAGGTATGTTTGTTATACCTTTTATGACTCATTTAGGAATAAAGGATTCATGGGGTGGATGGAGTATAACTAGGGAAACTGTATCTAATCCAGGTATTTGGAGATATGAAGGTGTGGCTGGGGCACATATTGTGTTTTCTGGCTTGTGCTTTTTAGCAGCTATTTGGCATTGGGTATATTGGGATCTAGACGTATTCTGTGATTCCCGTACAGGAAAACCTTCTTTAGATTTGCCTAAGATTATTGGAATTCATTTATTCCTCTCAGGAGCAGCTTGTTTTGGATTCAGAGCATTTCATGTAACGGGTTTGTATGGCCCTGGACTATGGGTGTCTGATCCTTATGGACTAACTGGAAAAATACAACCTATAAATCCGGTATGGGGAGCTGAAGGTTTTGATGAATTGTTTAGAATAATCATCAGTGATTCTATGGTATTGAATTAATAGGGAGTTCGCCCAAGTTATTACTTGAAATAACTTGAACTAGAGAGCAATTTTCTCTATTTCATTTTTTTTATATCTCGTAAAAAAAGGGTATAACTAGGCCTATTAGATAGTTTCCAATTCATCTGAAAGCTCAAAAAAAATGATTATGATTAATAGAAAGATTGAGATAAAGTAGCTTCTACCTTAGCATTATGTAAAAATAGAACTAGATCGGGGTAAAGACCAATACCTATGATTGGTAAAAAGAGAGAGATCAAAATAAAAAGTTTGCGTGGTCCCGAATCCTTAAAATAAGGTTTCGGGGCATTTGAAACTTTACATCCATAGAAAATTCAACGTAACATAGATAACAAATAAATGGGAGTTAATATCATTCCAATTGCCGCTATTGTAGTAATAATGATCCGAAAGGTCAAAGAATATTTATGATTAGTAATTATTCCCAAAAATATCATAAATTTTGCTACAAAACCACTCATTCCTGGCAATGCAAGAGAAGCCATTGAAAAGCTACTAAACATAGTAAAGATTTTAGGCATTGGTATAGCGATTCCTCCCATTTCATCAAGGAAAAGAGTACGTATCCTATCATAACTTGTTCCTACCAAGAAAAAAACTGCAGCACCGATTAATCCATGAGAAATCATTTGCAAAATGGCTCCATTGAGCCCTATAGATGTCGTGGAACCAATTCCTATAATTACAAAGCCCATATGAGATATTGTTGAATAGGCTATCCTTCTTTTCAAATTGCGTTGACCCATAGAAGCGAGAGTTGCATAGATAATTTGTAGTGCTCCTATTATTATCAACCACGGTGAAAACAAAGAATGAGCATGAGGTAGCAATTCCATATTGATCCAAATCAACCCATATCCTCCCATTTTCAATAGAACTCCGGCCAAAAGCATACATGTACTATAATGTGCTTCCCCGTGAGTATCTGGTAACCAGGTATGTAAAGGAAAGATTGGCAATTTTATTGCATAAGCAATCAAAAACCCTAAATATAATAGTATTTCAAGTGTGATGGGATAATATTTTTTAGCTAATAATTCAAAATCGAATGTTGGCCCATGAGATCCATAGAGACCCATACTGAAAACTCCCATTAAGATAAAAATGGAACCACCAATAGTATACAAAAGAAATTTTGTGGCCGAATATAGATGTCCTTTTCCCCCCCACATGGATAAAAGGAGGTAAACAGGAACTACCCTCGATGCTGAAAGGTTCTATTTCTATTGTTTAATCAGAACGATTGTTAAATCTAATATCGGTTGGAATAACTGCGTATTACATTTTAACTGTATCTTTCCAAATAAGGGTTGCTAACTCAATGGTAGAGTACTCGGCTTTTAAGTGTGACTATGGTCTTTTACACGTTCGGATGAACTACTTAATTCGTCTATACCATTGGTAAAATTAGTAAGATGACGACTGATCCTGAAAAGTAAATAAAATGGAAAAAACAGCGTGTCGTTCTAAGAATCTCAACTTTCTTTTTTGATCAAAAGCGGATTTTAGCCAAGGAATTCAATGCATGCATGTAAATGCATACTATTTACATGTGTGCATAATTTGTTTGAACAAATGGATTCTTTTGAAATAAGATCAAATAAATTCGAGAGTGCGAGTGATTAAGTCAAGTGAGTCAATGGATAAAGTTGGATGGATTGAATCATAAGTAAAACCAGAGGAACGAGCTTTTGTTCATCATTTCAACGAGGAATTCCCTTTACTAATCGGAACTTAAGAGCCTTTTAGTCACCGATAAGGGAAGTTTTTCCCTGTAGTAAATCAGGGATTTCTACATCCATAATGAGTCCTAAGTACTCTGTTACAAATGTGTAAGAGAAATAGTGTACTGACCATGGAATTCTATTCCATGAGTCAGGAGAGCGATCGAACCGCCAAAATAAAAGATTTTCGTTCTTCCTCATGACGAATGAAGATTTCTATTAAAATTATCAAATAGAAATTTTATATTATGTCCTGACTAGATCGCACCATGTATTATTTAATAATCCAAGAGGTTATTCTTGGGTCCGGTGTTTTTTACAGAAATGGATGAATTACTAAGAAATCAAAACAAACATAGATCTTGGCAACAATTCTTTTTATATCCACTTTTTTTTCGGGAAGATCTTTATGCAATTGCTCATGATCATTATTTAGATGGATCTAGTTTCTCTGAACCAACGAAAATTTTAGTTTCTCATTTTTTCAGTTTCCTAACTGTAAAACGTTCGATTCACCAGATATGTAAATAGAATAATTCAATTAGTTTGTTGGGGAATTGCGATCAAAATCAATTTATTGAATGCAATAAGAATTTTTGTTCTAAATCGATACTAGAAGGTTTGACAGTTGTATTGGAAGTTTCGTTCGCAATGGGATCAAAACATTTAATAGAAGGAATAGATGGATGGAATAGTATTCGATCTATCCATTGCATAATTCCTCTTATGGAGGATAAATTACTACATTCCAATTATATATCAGATATACGAGTGCCCTACTCAATTCATCCAGAAATTTTGGTTCGAATTTTTCATCGCTGGATCTGAGATACTCCTTCTTTGTATTTATTATGATCCATTCTCCATGAATGGAAAAATAGTTTTAGTCGAGAAAATTTGCAGAAAGCTCTAATTACATAGAGGGAAAATACGAGGTTCTCCCTGTTCCTGTGGAATTCTTATGTGTATGAATGCGAATCATTTTTAGTTCCTCTTGTGAAACAATTTTTTAATTCACAATCGTTTTTATATGGATCTTTTCCCGATAGAACTCATTTTTTTAAAAAGATCAAACATATTGTTATATTTCCATGTCAAATTTCAACAAAAAAGATCTGGTTGTTGAAGGATTCTTTCATCCATTATGTGAGATATGGAGAAAGATCCCTTATAGCTATAAAGGGGACTCACCTCGAAGTGAAAAAATGGAGATATCATCTATTTCATTTTTGGCAATACTATTTTCATCTTTGGTTTCAACTGTATAGGATACGTAGTCTTGAATTATCCAAGACTTATTCTTCTTTTTTAGGTTATTTTCTGCATGTTAAAATTAAACCTCTCATGGTTAGAGCCAAAATGCTAGATAATTTCTTCATTACCGATCTAATTACCAATGAACTAAACCCAATAGCTCTGATTAGATCAATTCTTTTTTTTTTGGCTAAAGAAAGGTTTTGCGACATCTCAGGGTGGCCAATTAGTAAATTGTCTTGGACCAGTCTATCGGATGATGATATCCTCGATCGATTCGATCAAATTTGGATAAATCTTTTTCATTACTACAGTGGTTCAATGAACTAAGATGGTTTATATCATATAAAGTATATACTTCTACTTTCATGTGCTAAAACTTTGGCCTGTAAACATAAAAGTACGATACGTGTAGTTCGGGAACAATTAGGTTCGAAACTCTTTACAAAATCATTTTCAAAAGAACGAGAATTCATTTCTTCGCCCCTTTCAAAAAATCGTTTATAGAGAGAACAAATTTGGAATTCAGAAATTAGCTAAATAAATCCCCTAGCTAATTTCTGGCAAAAGATTTGGAATAAACAAATAGAAAACTGATTTGACAAATGAAATGCTTATTGAGCAATTGCCAGGATCCATTTAGGATCTTATAGATCTTTTCCACCCAGAAATCCAACCAAATGATTAATAAATCACTACATGGAGAAAGCTGTGTGCAATGAAAATTGCAAGCACGGTTTGGGGAGAGATTTCTTGGTCTTATAAAAAGAGCAGATAATCCACTCCATCCAATGAGCTCCGGGTTCAAGTCCCGGGCAACCCAAAGTACTAGAATCTAGTACCTAAAGATATTTTTGTCTACTTATTCTCGATCCAATCCAATTCATGTTATCCATTGCTCTTAACAAGCAAGAGAAGCAGTCGTTCAAAAAAAAGGGAGGGGGAGGTAATAAATAATATTATTTATTACCTCAAATCATAAAGAAAGAAGGAATGCTAATAGAGCGCATTAATACTAGTATTAATATCTACGGATATAGAGTATTGAAAAGTATTTCAATATGTGTGCGAAATAAGCCTTTAATTTTTGGAGGACGATACTATGAATTTATATAGTATTCATAAAGATGTCAAAATATCGGTTGACATACAGGTATGAATCATATTATACTATTCAATAACAAGCCTTATGTGTATGCTTGGGAGCTATTAATGATTAAATAAACCAAGTTATAACCATGACCGCAATTCTAGAAAGACGTGAAAGCGCAAGCCTATGGAATCATTTTTGCGATTGGATCACTAGCACTAAAAACCGTCTTTACATTGGATGGTTCGGTGTCTTGATGATTCCTACCCTATTGACTGCAACCTCTGTATTCATTATTGCTTTCATTGCAACTCCTCCAGTAGATATTGATGGTATTCGTGAACCTGTTTCTGTTCTTTATGGAAATAATATTATTTCCAGTGCTATTATTCCTACCTCTGCAGCCATTGGTCTACATTTCTATCCCATCTGGGAAGCACCTTTTGTTGATGAATGGCTATACAACGGTGGTCCCTATGAGCTAATCGTTCTACACTTCCTACTTGGTGTAGCTTGCTATATGGGTCGTGAGTGGGAGCTTAACTTCCGTCTAGGTATGCGTCCTTGGATTGTTGTTGCATATTCAGCTCCAGTAGTAGTAGCTACTGCTGTTTTCTTGATTTACCCTATTGGTCAAGGAAGCTTCTCTGATGGTATGGCTCTAGGAATCTCTGGTACTTTCAATTTCATGATCGTATTCCAGGCTAAGCACAATATTCTTATGCATCCATTTCACATGCTAGGTGTAGCTGGTGTATTCGGTGGCTCTCTATTTAGTGTTATGCATGGTTCCTTGGTAACTTTGAGTTTGATCAGAGAAACTACCGAAAATGAGTCTGCTAATGTAGGTTACAAATTTGGTCAGGAAGAAGAAACCTACAATATTGTAGCTGCTCACGGTTATTTCGGCCGATTGATCTTCCAATATGCTAGTTTCAACAACTCTCATTCTCTACATTTCTTTTTAGCTACTTGGCTAGTAGTAGGTATCTGGTTTACTACTTTGGGCATTAGCACTATGGCTTTCAACTTAAATGGATTCAATTTCAACCAATCTGTTGTTGACATTCAAGGTCGTGTAATTAACACTTGGGCCGATATCATTAATCGTGCTAATCTTGGTATGGAAGTTATGCACGAATGTAATGCTCAAAACTTCCCTCTGGATCTAGCTGCTGTTGAAGCTAATTCTATAGATGGCTAATTCCTCAATCTGATGGATTGTCAGTGTGTTTCAATCCTTGAAAAGCAAAAAAAAGAAGTATCAAAACCAAAAGGTTTGGTACTGCTTTTTTTTGCTCTCATTTTTCTGTCATAAAACTAAAATTTATTGCAAGCAGAGTGCAATAACTATTTATTGTGCATCCAGCAGGAATTGAACAAGCGACTTCCCAATTATGAGTTGGGTGCTTTTACCATTCAGCCATGGATGCATAATCATAAGTATCGGATCAGATCTTAAATTGGGTATTTTCCTATTCATTTCAATAACCTTGAATGCAAATAACTTGTTCGAGAGTTGCATTCAAGGTTATTTATCTTGCAATGCATCACTTTGATGTCTGGTTAGAGCTTGCCAACTTAACTGACGAATTAAGAACTACTAATATATTAGTTCATTATTAATTCATTTTCGGAGCTTAGAACCATTCTTCTTGAAATGGAATGACCGTAGACAGAGACTGTCAATTATTTTGGGGTGGACGTAGCCAAGTGGTTCCAAGAGAGTGGATTGTGAATCCACCACGCGTGGGTTTGATCCCCGTCGTTCACCCAGTAAAAAAATTGACCGGATCACAATTCATTGTGATTTGATATAATCAATCAAATGATGAGTGGTTCATGATACACTGTATGTATATATGTATATACATACATATAACAAAGATATTTGAAAAAAAAAAAAACAAACTGAATCGATGAGAGGATTGGGATCTTTCCAAAACTATTTCCTTGGTTATTTCAATTTATTCATTAAAATAACCATAATTTAACATCATATATAACACATTCATTTGTAGGCAGTAACCAAATTGAATCCCAAACCTATCTTCTCTAGTTATCATTTTCCATGCAGTAAATTGGAAAAAATAAATTTCTCTATCTGACTCACTCCATTTTTCCATTCTATTATTTGAATAGAGAGAACTAAGTCTTAATTAGCGGGTAGTTGCATCCGCTGCAAATTAATGAATTCTACTACCAAGATACACAGCTAATATGACAAGTAGGTTTCTATAGGTTATAATTAGCTATAGTTTATACTTGTCTAACTTTATATAAACTATAGTTAATCATATAAGGATTCATATTTAAATCAAGAAGATCCAACAAAGGATTTTATGTTCTTTATTCACTGTCGAGGTGGAGGAATGGTACAAGGAGTTGCTATTTATGATACTATGCAATATGTAACAGGGGATGTATGTACAATAGGTGTCGGGTTAAATGCTTCAATGGGAGCTTTCCTTCTACACGGGGGGACATTTACTAAATGGGTAATGACCGAAAACGCTTCAATTATGATCCACCAACCCCATATGTCTCCTTATGATCATCGCTCCACTTCAATAGAATCAGGCTTTGATTCAGAGTATCTGAACGACTTGCGGTCATATATTGTGGATACTTATGTAAGTACGACAAAGCAGGATCAGGAATTAATTACTTATCTATTAGAAAGAGATATTTATATGACACCAGAGTGGGCAATAGAGTTTGGTCTTATCAATGCAATAGGCATAGAAGGACTGGATTTTGCACCTATATCATATGATTATGATGATGGTCATCATGACCATTATTTTGGTTGTTTTGATGATGATCGTTAAGATAATGAAATCGATTAATGGATTGCTCCGTGTTTGCGGAATCTACCAATCGTCGGCCTAGGAAACTTGAAGATCGGTATAATTTGAAGATTGGCCTGCAGAATGGTATTCACCAATGGGCTCCCACAACATTGGATCTTGGTGCCGAGGAATATTACCATCCTGGACCACCACAGGAAACTATAGTTCCTGTGGGGAAGAACTATAGTTCTGCAAAAATATTGATTCGTAATTAATGTTTATTAATCTCTGCATTCCCGAAGGCGTTCCTTTATTCAAAAGAATGGGATGTCAATTCCAAGGTTCTTCGCTTGGCACCGCATAAGGTTCTCCTACATCGAATGAAAATTCTCCACTTTGACTACATGTCAATCCCAAGGTTCTCCTACATCAAATGAAACCACATTCTCTACCGCTTGTGCGGGCCCCAAGAAAAGTTAGATACTTTCTAATTCATCTGGAAGCTAAAAAAGACAAAAATAGAATAGAAAATTTGGGCTTTAGTTCTCTAATAAAAATAGAAGAAGTACCATATAAAGATTTAAAAGATAGAAATTGAACTAGGGGTAAAGACCCATGATTATGAGCTATGATTCGAAGAAAGTTTACAGGCTTCCGAATTTTCTATGACACCCTTTGAAACAACTTGGATGAGCTCCCTGTTGATTTAATTTGATTGTCATATAAGTTTTCTTAGAAGACAAATATTGAAATTTGAAACTACCTATTACCCAATAAAAACCTAGGATTCCTAATAAGAGTCCAAAATCCCCCGCACGGTTAGTTATAAATGCTTTTTGACAAGCATTAGCCGCACTGGGTTGCGTAAACCAAAAACCTATCAATAAATAGGAACACATTCCTACTAATTCCCAAAAAAGATATATTTGTAATAAATTAGGGCTAATAACTAGTCCGAACATAGAAGCATTGAAAACCTCACATATGTTTTATCATGAGACATATAATTATCGCTATAGATCATAACCATGGTTCCAACTGTTGTAACTAAAACTAACATAATGGAAGTAAGTGGATCAATCAAATAGCCCAACTCTAATGAAAACTTATTATTGATAACCCAGGACTAGAAATAGCGATAGACGGGACTGTCGGTAATCTGTTGCAAGAACAAATTGAAAGAAAGAAACATAGCTACGCTTAACAGAAAAATGCTAATAAGAGCCCATGTACGGCGAACACTCTTAGTTGCTCCTGGAAAAAATAAGGATCCTAATGCAATTGGTACAGAAGCTGAAAGCAGAAGGAAAGGTACGATCCAAGCATATTTGTATATAAATTCCATAGGAAGATTAAATCATTATTCTCAATATTTTCCACATTCTTAGTTTCCAATCCATTAGATCCTGAAGAGAATAAAATAAAAACAACAGATCATGAATAAAGAAGAATGATAGAATATGGGATGGAATCCTATCGATTTCATATTTATTGATGACCTTTTTTCATCTTTTTTCTGCAAATACCAGATTGAAACCGATCAATACTAATACTAATCAAATATTTGTAAGATGAGCAAGAAGGAACTCTTTTTCAGTCTAGGTACTGACTATTAGTCTGCTATTGTAGATGAATAGTAGTTAGAACTTAATCAAAGATTAAACCAAATTTAATTCCTAAGATAAGAAATAATTGAATCTGTTAAGTAGACATAGTGGCTTTTCATTCACTCAAAATTCATGGTATATACGTATGTAAAAATTGAAATTATTATTAATTTGTATTGTGGCAAGAGTTCGGGTTTATATTATAAAATATGTTTTAGAAGAACAACAAGGTGAAAATACATTATTTATTTCAATTTTCAATAATTCTAATTGGAGGAGTTGCATTAAAGTTTCTGTTCTTCAAATGTCCTTCACATCGAACTAATAAATAAATTAAAACCATATTATGGCGGTTCCAAAAAAGCGTACCTCTAAATCGAAAACAAAAAATCGTAAGAATGTTTGGAAGAAAAAAGCATATCGGGCTGCAGCAAAAGCACTTTCTTATGTTAAGAGTGAGTATATTTATTCTGAGCTTGAGCTTTACGGTGATGGTGATTGGAAGATATTTCCTGTCAATTCACCGGAAAGAAAACCCGAGGGTTTTCCTTCCTCCATAGCAGAGGAGGAGAAGTACATAGCAGAGGAGAAGTATATGCCAGATATGACATAGCCCTCCATAGACGAATTTTGGCCCCCCGTAGATCCCTCCGTAGATCCCCCCGATGCGTAACATCAGCAAATAGAGTACACCTCTCTAAGACCCTAGAGAGGAGCAATCCGAATCTTTTTATCTCTTGGAGGTAGAAATACTTGGAAGGATGGTCAGGCAGAAGGGACGCGGTTCTATAATTAGTTCCACTACAGCCCTTCTCTCTGACCTCTTTTAAAGATGGGGAATTTGTAAATCATTCCGTCATCCCTTTTTTTGCTTTCCCAATGGAAAAGGATCAAAGTGCATCATTCTTTTGAATAATCCCGGAGAAACTCCGACATTAAATCTTGCTGGTAACTTTATTTTATGAAAGTTGCATTTTATTTATCTATGCCGAAGAGAAAGTCGATCGAAACGTAGGAATATATAGACCATGAACAAAAAGAAATGGATCTCATTCTTTTTTCTTACTCTAAATTAAATAAATAATATTGAACTTCGGAATATTTTTTTTATGATCAAAAATTTGTCCGTTCGCCCCTCTTTGATTCCTAGAGAACAAAAAGGATCTGTGGAATCTCAAGTATGTTATTTAACCAGTCGAATTAAAAGACTTACTGAACATTTGGACCTGCACGGAAGAGACTACTCGTCCCAAAGAGGTTTGTGGAAAATTGTGGGTAAACGTAAACGACTTCTGATTTATCTGTTCAAGAAAGATAGACTTCGTTATAAAAATTTAATCGGTCAATTAAATATTCGTGGGCCGCGTTAATTTCGAACGAAATTGTCAGATCCAATTGTGGTTTTTTAAATTCCGGATCCTAATGAGTCATTCTTTCTTTTGTTCTCATTGATTTTTGAAAAAACCGGGGAAGAGTTATGATTATGGTTGCTACGGAGAAGGACCTTATGATGGTAAGTATGGGTCCTCATCATCCATCAATGCATGGTGTTCTTCGACTTATTGTTACTCTAGATGGTGAAGATGTTATTGACTGTGAACCTATATTAGGTTATTTACATAGAGGGATGGAAAAAATTGCTGAGAACCGAACAATTGTTCAATATCTCCCCTATGTAACACGATGGGATTATTTAGCTACTATGTTCACAGAGGCGATAACGGTTAATGCGCCAGAAAAATTGGAAAATATTCAAATACCTAAAAGGGCTAGCTATATCAGAGTGATTATGCTAGAGTTAAGTCGTATAGCTTCTCATTTGTTATGGCTTGGACCTTTCATGGCTGATATTGGTGCGCAGACTCCTTTCTTTTATATTTTAAGAGAGAGGGAAATGATATATGATTTATTTGAAGCTGCCACGGGCATGCGAATGATGCATAATTATTTCCATATTGGAGGAGTAGTTGTAGATTTACCCTACGGTTGTATAGATAAATGCTTAGATTTTTGCTATTATTTATTTCCAAAAGTGGCATAATATGAAAGGCTTATTACACGCAATCCTATATTTTTGAAATGAGTGGAGGGAGTAGGCATTATTAGTAGAGAAGAAGCAATAGATTGGAGTTTATCAAGACCCATGCTACGAGCTTCCGGAATCCAATGGGATCTTTGTAAAGTGGATCATTATGAATGTTATGATGAATTGGATTGGGAAATCCAATGGCAAAAAGAAGGAGATTCGTTAGCTCATTATTTGCTTCGAATCGGGGAAATGAAAGAATCTATAAAAATAATTAGACAGGCCCTAGAAGTAATTCCGGGAGGTCCATATGAGAATTTAGAGGTTCGACGTTTAAATAAGGGAAAAGATTCGCAATGGAACGATTTTGAATCTCGGTTTATTAGTAAAAAACCTTCCCCTACTTTTGAATTATCAAAACAAGAACATTACGTCAGAGTAGAAGCTCCCAAAGGTGAATTAATTAGGAATTTTTTTTATAGGAGATGATAATATTTTTCCCTGGAGATGGAAAATCCGACCACCTGGTTTTATTAATTTGTAGATTCCTCCTCTAGTTAAAAGGATGAAATTAGCCAATATCATGACAATTTTGGGTAGTATAGATATCATTATGGGAGAGGTTGATCGTTAAAATGGTGATTAATATAGCATATTTCGAAGAACAAGCTATCAATTTATTTTCTCGATTGGGATTTTCAAAAGAAATCTCTAGTCTTATATGGATTGTAATTGATATAATTATCCTTCTATTGGGAATTACGATAGGATTATTAGTTATTGTATGGCTCGAAAGAAAAATATCTGTGGGAATACAACAACGTATTGGTCTTGAATACGCTGGTCCTTTGGGAATTATTCAAGCTTTGACAGATGGAATCAAACTACTGCTAAAAGAGGATATTATTCCATCTAGGGGGGATATATAAATATTCATCCACATCCAGAAAGTTGTATGCCCTGAGAGAGGCTTGTACAATTTGGGAAGGGGGTTTTACAATTTAAAGGTCTACTTCAACCAATATACCTTTAGGCACGACTATACATAATGTCAAAGTATAAGTCGGAAAAGGCGAACAATTAGCTAGAGCACCGGGTGTTGCGGTAGAATTGATTGCAAAAGAAGTTCAATTGACCACATTAAGATTACCATCTGGAGAGGTTCATTTAATATCTAAGAACTGCTCAACAACAATTGGACAAGTAGGCAACGTTAAATGAAAAAATAGAACTTTAAGTAAAGCTGGGTCCAAACGTTGGCTGGGTAAACGTCCTGAAGTAAGAGGAGTAGTTATGAATGTTGTGGATCATCCTCATGGGGGTGGTGAAGGAAGAGCTCCAATTGGCAGAAAAAAACCCTTCACCCCTTGGGGCTATAGCGCACTTGGAAGAAAAAGTTGGAAAAGAAATAAATATAGTGATGTTTCAATCCTTCATCGACATAAGTAGGAATAAACATTGTCGTAAATCCATTTTTTATTTTCTATCAATAAAAAGAAAGGTAATTAACCATGGCACGTTCACTAAGAAAAAATACTTTTGTATCTGATGATTTGTTGAGTAAAATAGATGATCTAAACATCAATAAAGAGAAGAGGATGATTGTCACCTAGTCCCGAAGATCTGTCATTGTACCCGCAATGATTGGTCATACCATAGTTGTTCATAATGGAAAGTTGTATTTACCCATTTTTATAACAAATGGTATGATAAACCACAAATTAGGAGACTTTGTACCTACTTCCATTTTTCAGGGACATGCGAAAAAGGATAAAAAATCAAAAAATGATAAAAAAATAAAATAAAATAAAATAAAAGCAACAAAAGAAAAAAAAGTGAGAAACAATAAAAAAAGTATCGTTGTATTATAAATAGTATACATTAATTCATTATGGAGGATGAAGATGAAATTTATAAATAGGGCTTCAACTAGAAAAATACGAGTTGTAGCTAAACATGTACGTATGTCTTCTAATAAAGCACGTAGAGTAGCTCATCAACTTCGTGGTTGTACCTATATGGAGGCTCTTTCAATACTGAATTGGATGCCTCATAGAGCATTTTATCCCATATTAAAAGTACTTCGTTCTGCAGCCGCAAATGCATATCACAATATGAATATAGATAAGGGCTCTTTATTTGTCCTTGTGGCTGAAGTGAATGAAGGTCCTATTTTTCAAAGATTTCGACCTAGAGCTCGGGGATGCGGTTATCCAATACAAAAACCTACTTGTCATATAAGTATACAGAATGGAACACCAGTATACAGAAACCTACTTGTCATATTTATATAGCGTACAGTTCTTTTTTAATATCGGGTTAGAGAATTGACCTATTTGGTAATATCATAATTTTTAATACAATTCAAACTTCTTATAATTATATAGAATGGAACACCAATAGATATGGTATTAAATTACCTTCATGTTGATTGTCGAGTTTAAACAAGTGGAACCATCTTCTATCGTAGCACAATCTTTTTCTTATTGAGTTATCACTTTTCTCTCGATCCAAATAAACAAGATGACTGATACTAGCAATTCAATCAAAAATAAAAAATTGAGCTAGCAGCATAGTGAAGTAATTAACTAACTAAAAAAAGAACTGTTTTTCCCTAGACTTTCTCAGTTTATATTGCCGATTGGCAGGCACAGCCACTTAGAATGAAGAATATATTCTATTGATACATTTTATCATAGGCCATCGAAATAATCCTGAGCAACCAAACCATGCCACCCAAACCAAAGCATGAAAGTCAAAATCTTTTATCAAATCGATTCCTAGTTTAAATAATGGATAACTACACGGATAAGCTCACATTAACCCGTCAATTTTGAATTGAATTTGTGATTAAAAAAAAAATGATATTTCGAGATATAAATAAAAAATGAGCATATTAACAATAATGGATTAAAAAAAAGGTTGTCATTCTTATTCTTTTTAATAGAGAAAGAAAAATGAATCCCGAAGGAGTCGCATAGTTTTTTTGTTATAAAAAAATGGAATATATATATATATATATATAATCATTCATGTTAAAACATGAAAACTGTCTAATCAAGTTTTCATAATGAAGAAAGGGAATACTCAAAAAACAAAAATGTCCTACTTCAAAAGAATTTAATGAGAAGCCGTATGAGGTGAAATTCTCATGTACGATTTTGTATAGTGGTAGTAAAGGTAACTTATCTGTCAACTTTTCCACTATCACCCCTAGAAAACCAAAATCTGCCTTACGCAAAGTTGCCAGAGTACGATTAACCTCTAAATATGAAATCACTGCTTATATACTTGGTATTGACCATAATTTACAAGAACATTCTGTAGTATTAGTAAGAGGTGGAAGAGTTAAAGATTTTCCCGGTGTTAAATATCACATAATTCGAGGAGTCTTAGATGTTGTCTCAGTAAAAAATCGTAAACAAGGGCATTCTAGTGCGTTGTATATTCTTATCTAAGATTTGTATCATTTTATGATGATGCCATGTCAATTACTAAAAACATGTAAAGTATATGGCTAACCCAATAATGAATGTTTTGTAAGGGGATTAGAGCAGGCTAAAACAAATGCTCGTATTAATTTGTAAGGATATTATATGTCTAAGGTTTAATATTGAATTAATTTCATAATTTTTCCCTTACTTAGTGTGTGTTAACATAAAATTTGAAATGTCATGACCTTTTCAGAACAGGTTCAATTCAAATAGCATTAATTTAAAACACCTTCTCCTTTTTTTACACTCTTTTAAAAACCTAAGGACTTAATCGTATAGATATAGAAAATACAAGATTTCTAATCATAGCAAAAGAAAGGAAACATATACTCAATTGAGAATGAGTAAACATAATTTTATGCATAAGAATTATATCTTATATATGCAGATAGAATCGTGTGGAAAGTCGTATTCGATGAAAGTCGTATGTATGATTTGGAGGGAGATCTTTGATACCTTTAGAGATCCACCCTACAATATGGAGTTAAAAAGCCGAAATAAGTAATTATTAGTCTTTATGAAATCAATTTATGAACCTTTTTCACACTCATGTCATGCCAAAGTATTGTAGAAAAGAAAATTGATAAATTTGATCTGATTTATCATAATCAATTAGTTAACATGATCGTTAATTGTATTCTTAAACACAGAAAAAAATCATTAGCTTATCGATTTTTTTATCAATCTCTAAAAAAGATTCAACAAAAAATAGAGAAAAATCCACTAATTGTTCTACATCAAGCAATACACAAATTAACTCCCAAATTGATATTAAAATCAAGATGTGTAAGTGGATCGACTTATCAAGTTCCCATTGAAATAAAAAATAAAGAAGGAAAAATACTTGCTATTCGTTGGTTATTAGAGTCATCCCGAAAATGTTCTGGTCGAAATATGCATTTCAAATTGAGTTACGAAATAATGGATGCTGCCAGAGAGAAAGGCAATGCTATACACAAGAAGGAAGAGATTCATAAAATGGAAGAATCCAATAAAGCTTTTGCACATTATCATTAACCCACTAACTCTATAAATAGATCCATAGATCTATTCCATTCTAAGCAATAAAAGAAAACTTACTTTATCAAAATTGATACAAATTTTATTGGAACGAAAACGAAAGGAAATGAAGAATGAAAAATAAATCATAGATAAATGATAATAAGGAGATTATCAATATTCAATCTTATTCATTAGGTTTATTATAAATTTAAATGGAAGAAAATGTTTTTCGAAGATTAATTGAAGTTACTAAATCATGATCCGGCCAAAATGAAAAATTTGTTTTCAATTAATACCTTTAAATCATTTTTATGAAAGAATTTCATTTGCTTCTCTTCTATGGAAGTTCCATTTTTCTAGAATGTATCTTGATTATCGGCCTATTTCTTCTTCTAGTTATCGATTTCATTTCTAATCAGAAAAAGACAACTTGGTTCTATTTCATCTCTTTAACAAGTTTAGTGCTAAGTATAGCGGTTCTGTTATTTCAATGGAGAGAAGAACCTACGATCAGTTTTTTTGGTAATTTCCAAACAAACAATTTTAATAAAATATTTCGGTTTCTCATTTTATTATGTTCCACTTTATGTATTCCTCTATCCATGGAATACATTCAATGTACAAAAATGGTTGTAATAGAATTTTTGTTATTCATCTTAACAACTACTCTAGGAGGAATGTTTTTATGTGGTGCTAATGATTTAGCAACTATCTTCGTAGCTTTAGAATGTTTAAGTCTATGTTCTTACCTATTATCTGGATATACCAAAAGAGATGTACGGTCTAATGAGGCTATTATGAAATATTTACTTATGGGTGGAACAAGTTCTTCCATTCTTGTTTATGGTCTTTCTTGGCTATATGGTCTATTTGGAGGAGAGATTGAACTTCAAGAAATAGCCAATGGTCTTATCAATACACAAATGTATAACTCTCCAGGAATTTGGATTGCACTTCTATCTATAACGGTAGGAATTGCATTCAAGCTTTCTCTAGTTCCTTTTCATCAATGGACCCCCGATGTATATGAAGGAGTGCGATTCGTTTTACAAATTATTACATTTCTAAATCTCTTTTTAGAGATGTTTCTATTTATAAAAACTCTATAGACATGTGGAAGAAAAGACTGTTATTCCCACTTGGACTAAGACATCACTTTTACCAAAAATTGAATTGAATTAAGGTAAAGTAAAGTAAGAAACAAACTAAATTGTTTAATTGAATAAACAAATAACTTTAACAAGCTAGTTATTACGGGTAGTTTTTACAAAGGATTAGATTAATGGCGTGTACAATCTTTTTATTCTTAACGTAGATGCTACATAGTAAGTTTTCATTCTTCAAAAACTACGAGTTAAAAAAAAAGGCATTTGTCGACAAAAAGATTACCCTAAGATGAACATCTCATGACTATTCAGAACGAATTAAATCAGATGGTTTTCTTTTTTCTTTTTAACTCTTTCATAACTAAATTTTAAAAATAAGAAAAAAAAATGGTTTACCTTAATAACCACTGAGTAAGGATTCCTCATAAAGTTAAGGATTAATGATTCTTTCTATCAATTGAATAGATTCAATCTTATACATACATGAGGAAGGTAATAAAAAAAAGAGAGAATCAAACAATTATGCTAATCTTTTTTATCACTTAGGAGCCGTGCGAGAAGAAAGTCTCATGCACTGTTCTGAATGAGAGAAAAGAGGGAGAATTCCTCTTTTTGACTCTAACTCCCCCACTCCAGTCGTTGCTTTTATTTTTGTTATTTCAAAAGTAGCTGCTTCAGCTTTAGCCACTAGAATTCTTGATTTTATTTTTGATTTCTCACTGAACGAATGGCATCTTCTTTTGGAAATATTAGCTATTCTTAGCATGATATTAGGGAATTTAGTTGCTATTACTCAAACAAGCATTAAACTTATGCTTGTATATTCATTGATAGGTCAAATTGGATATATCCTTATTAGAATAATTGATAGAGACTCAAATAATGGATATTCGAGTATGATAACTTATATGTTGCTCTATATTTTTATGAATTTAGGAACTTTTGCTTGTATTGTATTATTCAGTCTATGTACAAGAACAGACAACATTCGGGATTATGCAGGATTATATATGAAAGACCCTTTTTTAGCTTTGTCTTTATCTTTATGTTTGCTATCTCTAGGAGGTATTCCTCCATTAGCACGTTTTTTTGGAAAACTTTATCTATTCTGGTGTGGATGGCAAGCAGGCTCCTATTTATTGGTTTCGATAGGACTCTTTATGAGTGTTATTTCAATATATTATTATCTGAAAATAATTAAGTTATTAATGACTGAACGAAACAAAGAAATAACTCCCCATGTGCAAAATTATAGATTATCTTCTTCAATCTCAAAAAATTCTATCTAATTTAGTATGATTGTATGTGTAATATCATCTACTTTACTGGGAATAGTAATGAATCCAATTGTTGCAATTGCCCAGGATACATTATTTTAGAGTATTTATATAAACCTTTTTCTTACTAACTAAAAAAAGTAGGATTTTCCCTTATATTCTTAAAATGGCAGGGAATAGGCTGAAATTATCAGATGAACTTCTAATTACAAAATCAACGTGATCGTTAAATTAGAAGTTCATTTTGTACCATATTAATATCAATTTTCATTCTCAGAAAATGTCGTTCAAACATGCGTAAATAAAATATTTGTCATTTTGTTCTATTTAAGTTATAATAGAAGTGAAGAATAACAAAACATGGGCGTAGATAATCTAATCAATTGAATCGAGAGAACCTGGCTATTTGTGATTCTTTCATTTAAAAGATAGTGTGAGTAGAGCACAATAACTATTTATTGTGCATCCAACAGGAATTGAACCCGCAACTTCCCAATTATGAGTTGGGTGCTTTTACCATTCAGCCATGGATGCTATGATAAAGCAGAACTAAAAAAAGTTCATTTTATTATAATAAGTATGGATTCAGATTAACCAATTGAATTCTAATTTATGTTTCTAATTTTCAATAAGAAATAGACTTGGGATTGTTAGCCATTTCTATACCATAAAATGGTACATAAAATTATAATTAATGGACAATACAGATAGATAAGATTAAATGAATTAAAGAAGTCTCGTTCTTTTCTAGTATACCCAACGTTCTAAATAGGATAGAAAAATCCTATTTTATTTTTGGTCTATTTGGTTTGGTATAATAGATACCTGTCTATCCATTTTCTACTCTAATTATATAGAATCATTTATATATTATCCTTCTTTTACACTAAAAAATATCTAGAATAATATTAATGTCTTAATATTATTTTTGAAACAATTAAAATTATTAAACAATTAAAATATGAAAAAACCCCAAAAATCGTGGTCTACAGACCCTATCTAAAAGAATCGAGAAATAGTTTGGTTCTTTAGCGTTCATTCGAAATTTAAAGATAACATGATGGAAATATTCGTTCCATGGAACGAATCAAATTTGGTGAGATTGCTAAGTCAAATATTTTCTGGTCGAGAAAGTGTTGTTAAGCTTTTTGACTTTTGGATTCTTAGTACATTAATTATACGGGATATACATATATTTATTTTAAAAGGTCAAGCAAGAAAAGCTGTAATGATAATAGCATTGCCATTACTTTTCTATTTTTTAAGTACTCAAGCTTTAATTGAAAAAGACAAATCATCATATAATTTGATGAAGATATTTCCATCTGTACAACATTTTGGAGCTAGAAAGGAAAATGTGTTGCTCGTTTCGCACCTATTTATGTCTTTACCAAAAGACAAAAGGAGATATCAACATCGTTTCCTCCATTCAAAAGAAAATGATAGAATCTTAGAGAACCAAGGAAAAATAAGTTGGGAAAGTCCTTCGGAGAAGGAATTGAATAACATTGAATAGGAGATTGATTCATCTTTTAATTCGATTCAAAAGGAATATTGGGAACATGAAAAGCTTAATGAATGGAGGAAATCGGTACTTATTAAAAACTCAAGTATTGATATTGAGGCAATAGAAAGCAAAATTGAACAACTAGAAAAGAATTTAGTTCAAACAGAAGAATTAGATTTCTCTTCAAAATCATAATCAGAATTAAAATTAGAAGCATACATAATTGCAAAGAGGAAAGAAAGAGTTAAAGAAATCGAAGGCTATAAAGAAGAAATACAAAATATAAAAAGAAAAATGGATAAATGGGACGAAATATGGGAAAACCAAGAATTGATAATGGAACAAGAAATTGAACAAAAAGAATCAGATCGAACAACAGAATCTTCTTCCTTCTCAGAGTCGGAATTTTTTAAAGGATTCTTTGATGAGTTGTCAATAGATGAATCATGTATAAGTATTAATTATACCAAGAAACCTAGTGAAAAATTCAAATTGTTGAAAGGGCAACAAGATGCTTTTCAATATTTCAGGGGATTAGAAAAAAAGAGAATAGTTGATCTATGGAAGGTGAAAACATTTCTTAAGAATCCTTCTATAAACTATGATATTTTATCAGATCCCGGATGGAACATTAGAAAAGATATAAATCAATTAAATTGTATTCGATTTATTAATCAGAATTTATCTTCAAGATCTTCTTCATCTTGTGATCAAAATAAAGAGCAATTAACATTAAATAAAGAACATTTAACATTAAATAAAGAACAATTAATATTAAACGATGATTTTCAATTGAAAAACTTTCTTCTTAAAATAACCAATCAATTTACTCTATCAATAACTAAGCCTGGATAGGGTTACTCTGATGAAATTGTCTATGATGAAATTATCCTGAATGTGGATTTAGAATCCGAAACTACATTGGATAAGTATGCTTTTCAAAAATGGTTCTAGAAGTATCATTTGGAATGGAAAAAAGTCTATAAAAGATTCTATATTCAATTAATTGAAACAAAAAATAGATATTCTTTTGAATTGGCAAAACTACTCCATGAATACTATTTGGAATTCCAAAAAATAGTCAATAAATACTATTTGGAATTCAATTTGGAATTCCACTACTTGGAATTCCAGAAAAAGTCAATAAATACTACTTGGAATTCCAAAAAATAGTCAATAAATACTATTTGGAATTCCACTATTTCGAATTCCAAAAAATAGTCAAAAAATATTATCTGGAATTTGATTTTGAATTACGAATTCTATTAGATAGAATCTATTTAATCAAAACATTGAGTCGTAATTAAAAGATCCAATTCGAACAAATTGGATAAAATTGAATAATGTAACGCAAGATGCAATTACCCAGCATTCATCAAGTTGGATAATATGTCAGAAAAAAAGGTTGAATCGCTCTATTCTTCAAATTTTTGACAATAAAAAGAATAACACTTTTGTATTATCCATTCAGATCGAATACTTTCAAAAAATATTAGAAGATCTTTTGTCCATTTCCAAACAAGACAATTTCAAAAATAGAGTGTTCAATCCAATTGAATTATGGACTACTCAACATTGGGGTTGGTTCAATCTCATCCACAAAAGAAATTGACTTCCGGCCATCATCGTTGTGGCAAAGGTCATAATAACAGTGGAATTATTACCATATGACATAGAGGAGGAGGTCACAAGCGTCTATATCGTCAAATTGATTTTCAACGTAGTGAGAAAAACATATTGGGAGAAATTGTAACAATAGAAAGCGACCCTAATAGAAGTGCATATATCTGTCTTGTGCACTGCAGAGATGGTGAAAAGACATATATTTTGCATCCGAGAGGGATTATGATTGTAGATACTATTCTTTCCGGTCCAAGAGCTCCCATATCAATGGGAAATGCCCTACCTTTGAGTGCGGTTTGAATTATTAATTTACGTAATTGGAAATACCTGATTGGGTTTACAGCAAAACCTTAAAATCTATCAATGATCCAACTAAGATACTTTGATGGGATCAACCCTAAAGGGAAACTGAGGATAAAGAGCAGCGGGTGATTGAGTTCAATAGTTTTTGGAATTATTGACTACAGAGATATGATAATATGGAGAAGACTTAATTGTCTGAAGTAGAAACAAATAAGGTAAAGGAACCCTTGTTATGAAGAGAAAAACAAGTAACTCACATTTGATTTGATGGTCAAAGGCAGATTCGAAGCTGAACAGTGAAAATAATTTTTTTTATTATAAATAAAATTTCTATTTTCAAATGCCTCCTACGTTATCCGGAAGATGCGAAAGCATTAACGTAATTTGATAAAGTCATTCATTCTGAATGCTACATGAAAAAAGAACATAAGCCAGATGATGGAATAAAAAAACCTAGGATGTATAGAAGAATAAGGACATAAGGAATTTAAAGTATGCCCTTCATCTTCAATCTCTCTATAAAATATATTGTATATGTTATACATTGAGTATATAAATATTCATCCACATCCAGAAAGTTGTATGCCCTGAGAGAGGCTTGTACAGTTTGGGAAGGGATTTTTACAAATTAAAGGTCTACTTCAACCAATATACCTTTAGGTACGACTATACATAATGTCAAAGTACAAGTCAGAAAAGGCGAACAATTAGCTAGAGCAGGGGGCGCTGCGGCAGAATTGATCACAAAAGAAGGTCGATTGACCATATTAAGATTACCATCTGGGGAGGTTCGTTTAATATCTGAGAACTACTCAACAACAATTGGACAAGTAGGCAACGTTAAATGGAAAAATAGAACTTTAAGTAAAGTTGGGTCCAAACGTTGGTTGGGTAAACATCCTGAAGTAAGAGGAGTAGTTATGAATGCTGTGGAACATCCTCATGGGGGTGGTGAAGGAAGAGCTCCAATTGGTAGAAAAAAACCCCTAAACCCTTGGGGCTATAGTGCACTTGGAAGAAAAAGTCAGAAAAGAAATAAATATCAAATTAAATATACTTCCTTCTTATAATTAGTTGTATTGGATCTTCCTTCTAACTAAAATCAATTGTCTTTTGGCCTGCCTGACCAGCCGAGAGACTGAAGGATATTTTCATGCTCAAGGTACGATTTTTGAGCTGAAGATGTATACTCGGATTCATAGCGAGGCAAAAGTTTCTGCTGCCTCAAAAAACTTTTAGGAGATATTCTTATTAAAGGTAAATAAGAATCTACTGCTAAAATTTTTTCCAAATATGATCATCCAGTTTCCTTAGGCCCTATCAATAAAATTCGATTCGAAAGGGACGGTACTGGGTAGAGTGGGTAAAATCTCACTTGGTCAGATAAAGATGAGTCAATTGGCAAGGAAGTCATCTTCTGATAAAAAGCAGCGAAGATCGACATTTCTGCTAAAAACAATGAATTTAATTCAAAATTCATTACACCTATTCTATGAGTTAGACCTCGTTGAATAAATTCAGCTAAATATCGAAAGTAAACAAGTCCCGGCTATTTTCTTTGTTCAAAATATTCATGAAAGAAACCAATAGGTGGAGTTAACTTCGATTCAAATTGAGATATTTGTTCTTGTACTAATAACAATCTATTTTCTCTCAAAAAGAAATCATCCAGGTCACATTTGTACAAAACTATTTTTACTGTTTTTATAATTGAGGAAAAGGAGGAAAAGTTACCATACTTTCTCTCTCTAAAAAACCACTTTTTTGAAGGTAAACGCCATTTAATATTTTTGACATACCAAATTTTAAATAGTAGCGATAATCCGACATCATCAGGATCCGAGTCCATCTCGATATAGTCGATAAATGTAAGCCAAGAACCATACCAATTTAAATTAGTAACATTTCTAAGCCTTCTAAAAGATCTAATAATTCTTCCTACTTTCTCAAAGTAGTAGGAGTCATACTGCAAATCTTTGATGAGCTCCACGTTCCTATAAAAAAGAATCAACTGTAAGGGAATTATGCAGGACATACAAAAGAAAAATCCAATGAAGATACAAAGAAAAATATCATACTCCCGAACATTTAATATATATTTCCATGTATCAAAGGATATTGACGTATCCTTTCCCTTAACTACTGTTTCATTTATTGATTTCAATAAAGTGGGAACATCCCAATGCCAACGAAAAAAGTGTCAATTACAAGAAATGTAAAGTTGCAAAGTGGTGCAACTTTCGTTCTGCAACCCATGTGACCAAACATACTGTTCCAACATGTCCAGATAGGTATTTCTACACTATGCATGGTCCTCTTTTACACCTAAACATGTGGAATCGCTCTAAGCTACATTCAACTAGATCGATCCCTTAAAAGTCCAAAGTGCAAAATGGCTGCAAACTTCAGCATGTTGTTACTCGGCTACTGTGATGCTTAGAAACTTTTCATCTAAGCCTATGGGATCATGTTGGGCCCCTCTACAATAATCTCTCTCAGTTTTTTCTATCTCGGAGGGATTTTCCTGTGGTGGAAAATTTTCACTTGGGGAAAAAGCTGTCAAATGCAAGTAGTTGAAAGTTGCAAAGTGGTGCAACTTTCATTCTGCAACTCATGTGACCAAACATACTATTCCAATGCATCTAAATAGGTATTTTTATGCTAGGCATAGTCCTATTTCACACCCAAACACGTGGAATTGCTCTAAGCTACGTTCAACCGAATCGATCCCTTAAGAGTCCAAAGTGCAAAATGGTTGCAAACTTCAACATGTTGTTACTCGGATACTGTGATGATTAGAAACTTCTCATCTAAGCCTATGGGATCATGTTGGATCCCTCTACAGAAAAATCTATCAGTTTTCGCTATCTCAGAGACATTTTCCCATGGTGGTGAATTTTCACTTGGGGAAAAATTTGTCAAATGCAAGTAGTTGAAAGTTGCAAAGTGGTGCAACTTTTGTTCTACAACTTATGTGACGAAACAAACTATTCCAATGCATCCAAATAGGTATTTTTACATTGGGAATGGTCCTCTTTCACACCCAAACACACATAATCGCTCCAAGCTATGTTCAATTAGATCGATCCCTTAAGAGTCCCTTAGGATAGTTTTTAGTTTCATTTCAAAGACTCCACATCACTCTAAAACATTAAAAATGGCCTATTAAGACCTTATTAAGTGAAAAAAATACTCTAAACACCAAAACTTGACATAAGACCTCTACTACTCAAGATGTCTAGCATGGCGCCCCTACACCACCTTCTCTCCTTGGTGCAAGGGCACCATGTTGGCTCACTTTGCAAACAAGGTCTTAAGTTTTTCTTGGGTTGATTTTTGGTGTTTTGAGTTATTGGGCATAAAATAAGGTCTAATAGACCGTCTTTAAATGTATTTGGAGTCATTTGAGTTTATTTTTGTCATAGTTTACAAAAGTGTCAAATGTTGTTATGAAGAGTTTTATAAAGATGTAAAATTGCAAGAGTTGGGTATATGAAGGTTCAGTTAGTTAAAGAGTCAATGGTAAAAAAAAAATTCTAGGTTAATAAGTTTATTTATGTTTGTAGAACCTCAGAGAAGAAGTTAGAGAGAATTGTGTATGAAGAAAAATTAATGAGAAACCCCTATATTATTAATTATGTGTTTTTTCTATAAATCTGCTACTCCCAAGACTTTTACGGCTTCGTACAAAGGATAAATGGTCTAAAATTTATGGGAAATGTTAAAGGAATGAAGTATCATCAATCTTCATTTTGTTTGATTGAATTTTATGGTCATTTTGCTATTAACGGGTTTGCAACCTTGTTTTGGGGTCTTGAGGTTCAAAAAGATGCATTTGTTATCATTTCCTCTAGTGGATTTGTCTAGAACCAAGTGAAATGGGGGCTTTTAAGTATTTTTCAATGTTAAAGAAGGATTTAAGAGCAGGGAAGGCTATTTGATAAGGTTTTGTTTGTTGTCCTAATTGAAAATGCATGAATCTTGGTTTAAAGATGATGGTTACAAGTAGGGTTTTGATGAAACCAAAGTGTTTAAGGTTGGGAATCAGTTTATTTACCATGTGTAGACATGTTCTAGGGTTTTTGAAGCATTTCCAAAGTGATTTGAGGTTTGGCATGCACATTTACAATAAAACCCTCATTGTTTGAGCATAGTTCACTCTAAAATAAGGGTTTGTGTTTTATTGCCTTAAGGAAGAGTTTAAGGGACCAAAAGATTGTTGATTCTAAAGTTCTATAACCTAGTAAAGGTCTGTCTACAGTTATCTGGGGTTGGTAAGTGAGTTAGTTGATACATGCTTTGGAAAATAGGCCTAGGATAGTCTATTTTAGAAGGATATTTTACAAAACAAGTATATTTGGTTTCTTGATATGTTTGAGTAGGCCCAAATGGGTCCTTGAATCTATGTTCTAATTTGGGAGTTTCAATATGTTTTGAAAGTTGTACCCATTTTTGTCATTGTGGATTGCTACAAGCAAATAGACCTCTTAAGAGTGGATATTTGGAAAAGACTTGTGGAATCAAGTGCCTATTGAAGGGAATGGTGAGTCAAATAAACAAGAATTGTTTGTGTTTGGTCAAGTTGTGATATGATGAAGGATTTTTTCCTCCTTCCTTTGCATCACTCTCGTTGCAATTTTGGGTGGATTATTACTTTCAAAGTATTGGGAATGATTTGCCTATTTTATAGTTAGCAGTTGCCATTCTAGAAGGCTCATCTCTTGATATATTTTATACTCATTCTTAATTAATTATCAAGTTAATAATCATTGCATTTATTTACAGTTAATCTTTTCTTTTCAATTTGTGCAATTTTAGAATTTGTAACTCTACTAGTATTCCTAGAAATATTGAAGCTGTTTAGCATCGACTAATAAAGCTTTTTAGCATCAATGAATTAATATTCAAGACAAACCATGAAGGACATAAATGATCAATGCTAGGGCTAACCAACTAATAAGTATACATGTGAATAAGTCAAGCATGTACATGTGAATAAGGGAAGCAAAGTACTCAAAAACATGTAAGCCTTGAAGTAGATGCATGAATACATAGTATACACAAATTAATACAAAGTATATGCATGGATACAAGTTATACGCATGAAAACACATAATTCACAAAGTATACATTGGAATACAAGTAAGTCACAAAGTATACATGCAAGTTGTAAAGTATACACTTGGATACACATAACTCATATCTATTGAATCATGGATTTATAATACAAATATGGACACCATCGATAAAAAATATTTGTGTTAACCAAAGATCCATGTAGGCATACATCAATATATGTCGAGATAAGTATAAAATATAGGTACAAAATAGCCATATAGGCTTACGAGAATGTCATATAGGCATGCAATGTCAAATATATCCAATACAAAATATGTACAAAAATGCCATATAGGCATACAACAAAGGGCTTTGGAGCCAAAAGTCATCGCTCTCCATGCTCTCGAAATAAACTCTTGCCCTTTGCTTGTCAATCAGATGGAAATATGTATGTCACTCGTTTATGCTGCAGTTGAGGAGTGCTCCTGGTGCTCCTCCTAGGGTTTAGTTCTTGGTCAAGTCTTATCTGTTACAATAAGAAGCAAAGACATTAATATATAAAAATAACATTAAAAAAATGATATATTTAATAAAATAATCACTTACCACCATTTGATGATCACTCTCCATGAGGGAAATATTAAAATGCCCATGCCGAGGCATGTTGAAGCCCTATGTAAACCATCCAAATAGAAATTAAACTACGAATCAATAATGGTTTGATTTTTCACTAACATCTATAACAACGAATATAAATAGAAATTTAGTAATTTGCCTCATGCCTCCCCTGTTAGAGCCATCGAGGATTCTATAGCAAATGAAACAACGATCTACATTGCCCTTTGAACATTTAGAGGTGTTTCCTCTTGCAACATCTAAAAATAAAACAACAAATTATTCAATCATGAAAACTACAATAGTGATACACAACATGACTTATAATGTATGAGATAATGAACAAAATTTTGAGTACTTATTAAACTATATATTTTTGAATATCATGCTTAGTATTTTCCCTATCCATATCTTGTTTGAAAACACATATTTTTAGGCTTTTACCCATAACAACAAGTTGGTGAACCATTTGATAAAACGCTTTTGTAGACGTGTATGATAATTGTGGTGGCATAGAGAAGGCAGTGAATTGTTTGAAAAAATGCCTCAAAGAAATGGGGTCTCATGTTGATTGTATGCCATTACAAACAAATGCACATCATGGCATTCCATCACCATAAGACCACATTTCTTTCAGTCATTTTTTCAAACAGTTCATTTCCTTCTCTATGGTATTATTGCTTACTATTATGCTTTGATAGAAATTTTTCCAAGCATCCATAGTTTGTTGGAAAGCACCTATTTTAGGCTTTTAGCCATGGCAGAAAGGAAGTGAGTAGTTTGATAAAATGCTTTGGTACACATGTATGGAAAATGTGGTATCATAGAAAATGTGGTGAGCTCTTTGAAGAAATGCCTTGAAGAAATGTGGTCTCATGGTGATGGAATGGCATTCTGTCACCATGAGACCGCATTTCTTCAAGTCATTTTTTCAAATTACTCATTGGCTTGTCTATGCTATTGCTTATTATTATGCTTTGATATATTTTTTCCAAGCATCCATAGTTTGTTGGAAAGCACATTTTTTAAGCATTTAGCCATAGCAACAAGGAAAAGAGCTGTTTGATAAAATGCTTTGGTAGACATGTATGGAAAATGTGGTAGGATAGAAAAGGCGGTGAGCTATCTAAAAAAGTGCCTTAAATAAATTGGGTTTCATGGTGATGGACATTACCATGAGACCACATTTCTTTGAGGCATATTTTTAAACAAATCATTGCCTTGTCTATGGTAATCACCATGAGACCACATTTCTTTGAGGCATTTTTTCAAATAAATCATTGCCTTGTCTATGGTATTGCATACTATTATTCTTTAATATATTCCTTTCAAGCATCCATAACATAGACAAGGCAACAAACTATTTGAAAAGATGCCTTAGTAAAAAGTGGTCTCATGGAATGCCATGACAAGCAAATGCAATTGGAAGCTGCTTCTACTTATTAATTATGCTATGTGAAGCAATTGCATCACTGCTTATGTTGACATTCTAAACAACTATATTGTAGTTGAAATTTTGTCATCTATTAACATCTAGTTATTAGTTATGGAATGTGAAGTAATGCTTTAAGTTTGAAAGATGTGCAATGCAACATAATCAAAAATATTAATATAAACTACACAAATCTATTAACTAAAATTCATTAGTTAAACTCTTTATTCTATTACCTGCATGTAGGTTTGACTAAATCCATTGGCACTAGGAGGTGTTCCCTCGAAACCTCCAATATTAGCCTATTCAACATCCAAAATCACATATTAAAATACCATTCATAAAATAATGCTTTTAACATGTAATAAATTTATAATTGTTTACTAGTTACATACCTCAACGATAGTTGTAGTGGAGAAATAAGTAGGTGTAGGGCCAGTGTATCCAGTATCAACACTATGACCCTGTAATTTTATTAAAATCATAAAACTAAATTAATTAATCTTGCATTTCAAAATAAAAAATTTAATAAATTAAATTCAATGAACATGCTAACTTTTACCTAAGTATCAATGCCATAGGCCTCATGCAAAACGACAGCTACCCTCACCATCTCCATAGTTGCAAATGGATCCTGCATAGCAACCTCCTGAGTGTTGGTGGGGTCATATGAACAAGTCATCCCACAAGATTGACACAAATGGGATCAAATCCCACCACTTGAAGACTCCCATGGATGGCACTGTAGAATAGGGATGGCATGTTGGATGACACTTTGGGTCAAAGAGTTGATGGCCTGCAAAGTCTATACGTCGACACTCTCCTTCATGACGGAAGGGATAACGATGTGCTCATGAGGCGGCCTGTCGAGAGGTCATCTTCCTTGCCGCATAGGATCCTCTTGTCCATCAGGTCTATCTTGAGCTAACCCCCCACCTCTCCCCTGGAAGTCCCTCATATCAAAATAATTTGAGATTTTGTTCTAGATGAACTCACAGTATAGTTTCCTAAGGAAATACTATGGGGCTTCACAATTGTTGCATGGTGGGTAATAAAAAACCATGTACCTCCTATCCCCAAAAAAAATTCTTAATCTGTTGGTGGTGGCACCAATGAATAGGAAACCTCTTCGCATTGAGGGTAAGATTTTCATTTATGCGTGGGTTAGTGAATAATGATCACAAATCAATTTTTTTAATTTTTAAATCTTTTACATTTTTATATGATAATTTATCTTGGTAATTAGCCCTAGCCGCCTACCTCCTATCTTTCCAACCAGTTAATTATTTGCTAATTGAATCTACATGTTTTAAAATTTCTTTGAGTGAAGTTTCCAGGGTCATTCTTTCCATGGTTGAGATGTTTGGATTGTTCAACCTTCTGATTAAATCCTCAATTTTTTTTTATTGTTCTCAATTTCACTCATTAAGTTTTGTTGAGTTCTAGGAGGATGTTGAGGGATTGGTGGAGGAGATTGTTGTTGTGGTTGATTAACTTGAGGATTTTATTGTTGTTCCTACTATGCTTGTTGAGGATTTTGTTCCTCTTGTTATTGTTGTGATTGTTGAGGATTTTTAGGAGAGTTTGTAGGTTGATTAACATCTCCTACAAATTTAAAAAATAAATATAAAAAATAACCTAAAACTAACAAATTCAAAACAAAAAAAAGCAATCCTTACCTCTTAGACCTCCTCATCGACATGGCAACATCTTGGCAATGAAACAACAATAGTTTGATGAATAATTTTACAAAATAGCTCCTCCCAGAATGTGAGCGTGGAAATAAGGGGTTTTGGCCGTGGGCACAAAAAACACTATCACGTGTAAGAATTATTTTGATTTTAATAGCTCATAACGCGAGCGCATTATGGGCTCATTATGGTCAATCATTAGGCTCATCACACCAAGCCATAACACGCTCGCATTATGAGCTTTCAATTTAAAAAAAAAAAATTAGCCACAAATTGGCTACCCATCTTTTGCACCCGCCCACTGGTAAATCATCATTCCAGATTGTGTATGCGTGTAGTCCAAGAACTACTTTTGAATTGAGAAATATGGATAAGGGGGAAAAGAGAAGTGCCTAGGCTAAATATTTTTTTGAGCACCTAACGAATTTACATGAAGAGGTGAAGAAAAATATCAATAAAATGAACTCACAATATAAGGCTAAGGGATATTAGAAAAAGGAGATATAATAAGTTTTAGGTAGGAGATGAAGTCATGGTTCATTTGTGAAAGGAGAGGTTTCTAGTTGGTACATACAACAAGTTAAAGATGAATAAGTTTGGACCATGCAAGATCTTCAAGAAGCATGATTCAAGAAATGCATATGAGGTAGAGTTGCTTGATGAAATTCATATTTCACCTATGTTTAAAATTTTGGATTTAACAAAATATCATGAAGGAGGAATTGATGAAGAAATAGTAGAAGCAAAATGGCATATTCTAACACCTACTTCAGAAAAGGAGGAGATAGAAGAGATTTTGGATAGTCATGTGAGTAGAAGCACAAGAAATAGGCAATATGTAAGTAATTGGTGAAATGGAGAGGAAGAAATGTTGAAGATTCATCACGATTGTCTGAGGTTGAGGTTAATTGTCTTGGTTTCCCTCTAATTCCTATGAAGTTATAGGGTCACTTTTTAAATTACCTAGGGTGTCTGATGCAGGGCATCCAATGGTGTAGGGGCAATCTTGCATCACCCAATTTTTTTATTTTATTTTTCTTTAGTTGTTTTGAGTCCCATGATGGCATTTAAGGGGTGTAAGATAGTTAGAAGTTAGAAAAGGTGAAAAATACTCACTTATTATTTTTAGTAATTTGGCCTAAACGAGCTCGTATGGACTTGCAAATTTTCCCCAAGGAATGGAAGTAAAAAATATTTATGGTGGTGGAAGAATAGTCTCAATACCCTATACCATGATGATAATCAAGACTATAGAAATGTTAAGTGTAGTAATAAATGCTAATAATAATCTCATTATGCCAAATGATAACCAAGTAGTACCAACAAAGAGCAATTTGAAATCTATAGCAAGTAATGAATAACTATGCCACAAAATAGCCACTCACTTACCAATACCTTCCAAATGATAAAAATAACCTAATTTACTAACAAAATAGTTAAATATGAATGTCTTGGAATTTAAATATATATAATTCTCAATCAATCTATATATCCAAGGATGAATGTAAAATATATGATCATTAGAACACACTTCAATTTATAAACATAAATAAATACTTTTGTCTATATATAGGCCATTTGAATGTTTACATGAGTTGTCTTTTGTATCGCACATAATCACTTCAAATACAAGGAAATCTATACATCTTTTTATGACCTTTTGTTCAAACCCAAGGCATGAATTCCTTTTGTTTCATCCCTACTGTTGTATTGGAGGGGTAAACCTAATACATTTTATAAGGTTAATCTAACATCACCTAGATCTAAACTCAACATGCAAAACCCTCTTTCTTAAAGAATTATAATTTATTATCTTCACATCATCAAGCAACCTAATATCATAAAAGCTATGGAATATGTAGGGAATATAACATCCCTCAATATTTTATAAAGTAGCATAGACAAGGCACATGAATTGTTTGACATAATTCCTCAAAGAAGTAGCACAGACAAGGCATGTGAGTAAATGAATAAATATACAACTACATTACCTCTAAATTTAGTCACTAAAAATTGAGAGTATGGGAATGGAGGTGGAGTTAATGTTCCTAAAAAGGAGATTATAACAATCATTTTCATAACTCAAATGAGTACTCACTCTCAACGCTCTTGGTTTTGTGCAGATATTGAGACTCTAATCAAGACCTTTATCTCTCCTTACAAAACTAAAAACATGTTTTTTCTTCATTCATAAATAATCATAACCGACATGCCTTTAATAGATTTTATCATGCATTCTTCTACAAACTTAAAATTTTCAGATTAAACATTAGTGAAATCCTAAACCAGGCTCTCACAACCAATATAAAAGCTATGGTGAAGTTCTCAATCCTAAGTAAAGAATGACATACATTGATTGATGAGACCATGAATTGTCTCATATTTTATCAAAGAAAATTATTTATTTCTTCCTAATGCATTAGTGTTAAAGTGGATTTGAGTAATGATTGAAAGTTCTTTAGCTTGTTTAAAGTAGAATATAAAGTAAATGTTTGATTTATTTTTAGTAATTAAATGTGATCCAAATTGCCTCTAATATGTCTCCATGAAGTGTTTAAGATGATATAATGTTGATAAATGAGTTATTAAATAATTCATGGTAAGAAGAAGCTTCATAGACACTTGTAGCAGAGAGCTCTAGACACTTGAAGTAGTCAACTCCTGATAGCTCTAGAAGGATTTGAAGAAATAATGATAGAGAAGACTCCCAACAAACTTCTACATTCATGAAAAAACATGGAGCATCATTCATTCCTAAATTAATGGGATGAGTATTTGTTTCATGTTCAGTTTTGAGATCTCTCACAGTTATTAAATTTAATGCTTCCTTCTTCCACCAAAGATAACTAAAGTTACCACATCACTCAAATATTGTTGCATGATTGTAGCATATTATTCATGCTAAGGATCAATGATTTGGTTGACTGAACTGAAGAATAACTCATTCATTTAAATGGAGAACTGAAGATTTCCTAAAAATCAGGCGCCCATAAATTGTCAAAAATGTAGTTTCAGTAAAAAAGTGTTATCTCCCTCATTTCTCAACAAAATTCAAATATTCAAAATTATCTGGAAAGTAGATCAAGGGATAAAAAACCTTTTGAGCATTTGGCATGATTTTCATCAGGTAAAGAGCAACACATGACAAAAAGTGACTGAGATAAAAGTGGCATGATGGAGGACAACAACTTCAGCTTTTAAAGAGTTTTGTAAATGACCCCTCAAAAATAGGATCTTGGATCCACATTCTTAGTGGATTGGTTGGGTAGATATAGAATATGAATTCTATAAATACAAGGTAATCATTTGAGAAAAGGAGGGGATTAGAAATGTTTGTTTTGGCCTGAGGAAATATGATAGTTTTTAGTTTCATTTCAAGCAAGAAATAGGATAGTTTCTGATTTTATTCCAAGCAATGTATTTCTAGAATTTTTAGAGTAAATTTAAATTCAAGAAAGATTTTCATTTCCAGAAAGTGTGAAGTAGTTTAGCCTTTTCAATTCTTGCAAGTGTTCCTTAGATTAGTTCCCTTTCATGCAACTTTCCTTTCATGCAAATAGGATTTATTTCTACAAGTAGAATAGATTGTCAAGCAAGTTTTCTACTTTCTCTCTTACATGCAGCCATGGAAACTTCCTTGGATTGATAAATTAAATGATGAGGATTACAATGACCCCATCATTGATTATCTCAATAATATTTGTGTGATTTTTTTTCAAGAAAAACTATTTTTCATCAATTCAAATCAAATGACTTTTGACCAATGATGATCTCAAATATGGGAGAAATAATTATATTTAAGGTTTCTAATCCCAAATGATGATAGTTCAGAAAGAATTTCCCTCTTACTCCATGCTCATACACCTATATCATTGTATGAATTCAGGAGTCTCTTCATTGTTTCTTAGAAGTTGCTATAATTGATTAATGGAATTAAATCATCTTTCAAACCTAGACACAATTCTCATGTTTAGTAATCTCTTGCAATATCACTCCCAAATATTGTGCAAACTGCATCACCATCTCAAGCTTGTCCTTGAACTCCCATTCACACCCTCTCCTCCAATCTATTGAATCTTCCTCCATGACAGGGAAATCATTATGAGATTAAACAATGTGTAGGCCTTCTCCACGTTACCAAGGATCCATTTCAAAGATATCAGTGTCTCTAGTTGGTAATACCCCAAGCAACCATATGTTGGTTCATGCCAAATCTATTCCTCCCTCTTTCTTGTTTCTCATTTGACCAACCCATTTTTGCAGTCCTTCCCCAACTAAACAAAGTGTTTTCCTCTCATGAATCCCATCCTCGATAATGTTGAATCCTCTTCATACGTGCAAGGACAGGGGGTCCATACCCTCTTCTAGGGAACCCCTACCTCTACCAATATTTTCTTTGCATAGACCATGTCTCTTGTGGTTCTACCACACAATTTGCCTGTCAGCCATAAATGAGCTCTCCCAATCGACATCCCCGTAAGTAGTTTTACATCTACCACCATAATATCTTCTGCTCATGGTATTTTTTTAAGCATTTGCTTAAACTTCCTATTGTCACTATTCTATGTTCTATTCATGTTAAATCCACTATGCACTAACCACAACCTCATGGATTTTATTGATTATTAAAAAATACACATTAAACCTCATACTTACCCCTTTCACGTATTTTGAGTATTCTCATAATTGTAAGTATGGACAGATTTCATTAACACCCTTCAATCGATAATCTTAGGTGAACAACATAATCTCCACGAATCATTCTTCTCACTTCCAATTTGACTTTTACACTCAAGAAAATTTAATATTCTTCAACACCCATAACATATTCCTACTTGATACATTCCTTTGAACTACAAATGTTTAGCTTTCTCTAAAAACCAATCTATAAAAATAAATTTCATTAATTTACAGGATTTATAAAGTATTCATTCATTTTATAAGTATTTAAAATATTCAAAAAAAATGTAACCACTATGTGATTCATCTATTACAATGTTTCATATATAAAAATGCATATCATTAGTTTACAAGATTTATAAAGTAAAACATTCATTCATTTTATAATTATTTAAATATTCAAAAAAATATGTAACCATTGTGTGATTCATCTATTACAATGTTTCATATATAAAAATACATATAATTAGTTTACAAGATTTATAAAAGTAAAACATTCATTCGTTTTTAAGTATTTAAAATATTCAAAAAAATATGTAACCACTGTACGATTCATCTATTCTAGCACAATGTTTCATATATAAAAATACATATCATTAGTTTACAAGATTTATAAAGTAAAACATTCAGTCATTTTATAAGTATTTAAATATGCAAAAAAAATTATGTAATCATGTGTGATTCATCTATTACAATGTTTCATATATAAAAATACATATAATTAGTTTACAAGATTTGTAAAGTAAAACATTCATTCAATTTATAAGTATTTAAAATATGCAAAAAAAATTATGTAAGCACTATATGATTCATCTATTACAATGTTTCATATATAAAAATACATATCATTAGTTTACAAAACATTCTCCATTTTATAAGTATTTAAAATATGAAAAAAATATGCAACCACTGGTATGATTCATCTATTGCAATGTTTCATATATAAAAATACATATCATTAGTTTACAAGAGTTGTAAATTAAAACATTCATTCATTTAATAAGTATTTAAAATATTAAAAAAATATGTAACCATTGTATGATTCATCTATTACAATGTTTCATATTAAAAAATACATATCATTGGTTTACAAGATTTATAAAGTAAAAAATTCATTCATTTTATAAGTATTTAAAATATTAAAAAAAATGTAACCACTATACATCTATTATAATGTTTCATATATAAAAATACCTATAATTGAATTACAAGAATTATAAATTAAAATATTCATTCATTTTATAAGTATTTAAAATATTCAAAAAAAAAAATGTAACCACTATGTGATTCATCTATTACAATGTTTCATATATATAAAAATACATATAATTGATCTACAAGATTTATAAATTTTAAAAAAGTCATTCATTTTATTAGTATTTAACATATTCAAAAACATATGTAACCATTTTATGATTCATCTATTACAGTGTTTCATATATAAAAATACATATCATTGATTTACAAGATTTATAAAGTAGAACATTTATTTATTTTATAAGTATTTAAAATATTCAAAAAAAAATTGTAACCATTGTATGATTCATCTATTACAATGTTTCATATATAAAAATATGTATCATTAGTTTACAAGATTTATAAAGTAAAATATTAATTAATTTTATAAACATTTAAAATATTTAAAAAATGTGTAACCACTATATAATTCATCTATTACAATGTTTCATATGTAAAAATACATATAGCATTAGTTTACAAGATTTATAAGTATTTAAAATATTTAAAAAATATGTAACCACTATAATTCATCTATTACAATGTTTCATATGTAAAAATACATATATCATCAGTTTACAAGATTTATAAAGTAAAACATTCATTTATTCTATAAATATTTAAAATATTCAAAAAATACGTAACCACTATATGATTAATCTATTACAATGTTTCATATATAAAAATATATATAATTAGTTTATAAGATTTATAAAGTAAAATGTTTATTTTATAAATATTTAAAAAATTCAAAAGATATGTAACCACCTTATAATTCATTTATTACAATGTTTCATATATAAAAATACATGTCATTAGTTTACAAAATTTATAAAGTAAAATATTCATTTATTTTATAAGTATTTAGAATATTCAAAAAAATATGTAACCATTGTATAATTGATTTATTACAATGTTTCATATGTTGCTATGAACTATAGAATTGATTTTGTGAGCTACACCACATTTGATTCAAATTTGCATACTCAAATATATATTAAATTATCTAATTAAAGAAATTTGTAGGAAATTCATACTTAATTGGAGATATAGTCTTAATCCTAACTTATAAATTTCAAACCAATATTTGGATTTAAATCTAAAATACCTCTTTTAGACATCACAATATGAAAGTATAAAGTATATTTATCCTTCATGTATTAGAAATATAAGACAAATCCTATGCTTCTATTTTAATTCATCATAGTTGTTTCTCTACAACGAGAGATTACTGTTGAATTCCATTAGACAAATATCCTTTTGAATGTTTAAAGTTACCCAACATCTTTCATAAAAAATAGTGCAAAACGAGACTTTCTATCTCTAAATACGTTAAGAAACATATTAAAAAATATTTATCAATGTTACAAAAACATTTTGACTTAAATTTGAGTTTTATATATATTGTGTTTTGGTTCTATGATGTTAATTGAATATATGGTGATAGAAAATTGTAAATAATAATGTTGTTGACTCATTTATAGTTTACACTTTCAATATTCCTTTTTTTATAATATAGTTCACTTAACACTCACTATATCTAAATGAATGTTTTACTGAGACTTCCATGAAATCCATCCATCCAAATATTAATTTAGCCAAACCATACTTAATCCTGAAGTTCACATGAAGTAGGGTTCAATGTTTAGATTGCAAAACTTTTTTAAATTGCTAGCTATGTTCCACTTTGACTTCACATAATTAATTAATTAGCATTGTTTAATGAGCATGAATGTTCCATCCCAATGTTCATTATTATACCAAGATTTTATGAATCACCTATTGTGGTTATCTTTGTAATACCCCTCCGTTTTGCTTCTTGTTTGGTTTGCTTTATGCTATGTTTGGTTGCAGTTACTTTGATACTGGATACATTTTGTTATGATGATTTGATCGCTACCATTGAGCGACAACCATTATTGTGGGATGTAGTTATCTGATTATTGTTTCACATGCATTATAGATTAATGTTGTTGTAGAGTTAACATGAGATTATTGAAATTATGAAGGAAGTGTCAATTTCAATGAGTGTATGGGTGAAAAGGACGAGTTCGCATCACTCGCTTGTGAGCGCCTTGCGAATTCGTAATTCTTTCTTCACGGTGTGTATTATATGCTGGATATATTGTATGATATTGTTTACTTGGTTGCAGGATTGCAGGTACATGACATCGACTCCACCTGGTTTCACAGGTTTGAGTGTGTCAATCCAACGGTTAAGTTGAACGGGAGATAGTAGGTAGGTAACATGTGTCAAGTTTACACCCTGGCCTTAGTGTGTCATCAGTTCTGTGTGTCGAGTTATTGTCTGTCTTGTTTTAATGTTATTTATTTCTGAAGGATTATTGATTTGGAAATAGATACTTAGAATAATTGCATTTAAATCATGTTGATGATTATTTAATTTAAACAATGCAATATAGATAAAAGTTTATATTTAAATTAATTAATTATATTTAGTTTATTTAATTAATTAAATTTGATCCAAGGGGTTGAATTTAGTTATTAAAATAATTAAATTAATTAATTAAACGTGATGCAAGAGAATGAAAGGAAATAAAAAAAAATTAGAATTAATTTTGGAATTTAATTATAACGTGTGGGAATTAAATTAGAAATTGTAATTAAATGTTTATTTGAAAAATTGGTTGCAACTTTGGAAATTAATTTATTATTTGAAATTGCATTTTAAATTGAAAATGGGTTTTTGGAAAGTGAAATTGAAATTTGAAATTGAAAGTGAAATTGAAATTGAAATATCTAATTTGCATGTAATGTGAATTAGGGTTGTAAATATTGAAATTGAAATATCTAATTTGCATGTAAACTGAATTAGGGTTGTATTAGGTATTTTTGATTTATAAGAATATATGTTTTAATTTTAGGGCAGAAAGTTTTTAGAAAATTACATTTTTAGAGCAGGGAAGAAATTTTGGAAAATTTGCATAAGGGTTTGAACAAAGTTTGATTGTAGAATTGATTGAAAAAAGATTGTTTGCATTTGTTGGATTTTGGATTGGATTCATTGGAAGATTGAAGAAAATTCAGGAAATCTTTGGAGGAGGCTTGCATCAAAAATTCATCTCTTCCTGTAGCTTCTTGTACCAGGTTTTCCTCTTTGTGTTTTATTGTTCTTAATTGTTTTTTTTTAAATAGTAATGATTAAAGATTTGTTTGTTAAATCTGTTTTAGAAAATAAATTTGATATTAGAAGAAAAAAATTAAATAAATTTACAGCCTTTGCTTGTGAAAATTCTTGAGTGAAAATTGTGAAAACCTTAGTTGAATTTAAATTATTTGGAGAAATTGATTTTATTGTTATTGAAATCAAACATAGAGATTGAACAATGCATTTAGAATGTTTTTAAAAAATGAAACCTTCTGTTTATTATTAAAAAACGGATTCTAAAATCTGCAGTATAGTTATATTTTCATGGTAAAATGGTCTGGTTGTGCCGCCTATAACTTTACTTTCACAAACTGGGTTTCAGAAAATTTAAAGGGTTTTTTCATTTTGAAATTTTCTTACCCCTGTCCAAAAATCGTAAATACCCATATCGTAGTTTTTGAGTTATGCTTGAAACATGAGACTGCTGTTAAATTATTTCCCATGGCTATTCTGAAAATAAAATAATAATAAATTGGTATTTATAAATATTAATATTTTATGTATTGTTATTATAATATTAAAATATTATTTAATAATATTTTATATTATAATTTATAATACTAAAGTATTATATTTATTTATATTATTGTAAATAAAATTTGTATATTAGATTAGTGGAATTAAAATTATAAACATATGGGAAAATTATTGTTTATTTTAAAATGACATGTTAAAGTTTAATTGAAGGAGTTAAATATTTGATTTAAAGAATGCATAATTTAAAATTGAATTGTGAAATTTAAATTCATGTGTGAAAGGTCCAATTATTAATTTGATTTAATTGGAGAAATATATATTTATATTTTGGAAAATTAGTGATAAAGGATATTTTATTTTGAATTAAACAATTTAATATTCTGTAAAGAATAGAAGAAATGTTAATGATTAAATATATTTAAATATATTAATTTATATTTGTATATATATATTGAAGGTATATATCCATTTGAGAGAATAAATAATATTTTATATTATTTTATTCTGTTGTTTGTAAATTGGGTATTATTAGTGTTCTAAAAGAAATGATTAGTATGTGTAGAAAATGTGTAAAGAAAGATGTTTTTTTTTAATAGAAGTAATTAATTGATTTAAAAGGAAATATTTATTTTGTTAATATGATTGAAAAAAATATATTGTGATGTATATATATATATCCATGAGTATTTTCAATCAGTATTTACCTTGTTTTATTTAAGTGCGTGTGATTTAGTTTTGCATAAAGAATTTAAAATATAAGTTTTAAATGTGTAGTCAAAGAGATAAGTCAAAAGATATTTTTATACATTGATGAAATTGCATGTTTTGAATGGATAGTTGAAGAGACATAGATTCCGGATAGAAAATTGAAAAGATTGTTTGCAATAGTGTTAGTTTGCATTAGAAGTAAATTTAGGAACTAACTCTATTGAAAAAGACAAATAGTTATTATGTTTTATTTCCATAGAACAAATTAATCGTTGTGATTGGAATATTAAAGAATCTATATAATTGAGTTTATTAATATATATGTTTGGTGTATATATAATATGGAGCATGTAAAATATGTTAAGGGTAAATTCATTATCGTATTTCGTTTTTATAAGATGTATGCAATATATTATTGAATAGAGATTTAAAATGGATTGATTAGTATATATGGAAAATGGTTAGAGAAACAATATGTTATTATATTAAAGTGATTGAATGTTTTAAATAGAAAATTGAATGAGATGTAAGATTTGGTTAGGAAATGGAAAGAGTTTACTTGCATGGATTTGTATCGATTGAAAAGTAAATTAAGAAGTTTTATTGATGAGACAATCAATTATGTTATTTATTAATTTCTATTTAGATTAATTGAATCATTATGATTGGATTATGAAAGAGGTATGGATTTAGTATATCCAAAAGTAGTATCTTCCTCATGATTATCTTAAAGGATTTAATTATTTGTATTCAGTAAAGGGAAGTAAGTTTAATTGTTTTAGATTTTCAATAATGAAAAGGGAAATAGGGGTTATGATTATTTTAGATGATCTAGTTATCATGTATTTGACTTTGTCAACACTACCTATTGAATGAGTATGGATTTAGGAAATCCAAATATTAGATTTGATTGATGACTTGAATGCTTTTGTTGCTATGTCATCAAGTTGCATTGTTGGTTTTGGGATTTAGTGTTAGTCTTAAATTATAAGTCTTCCAGAAGAACTTAGAGGATAAGGGTTGTTGAATCTTTAGGCCATCCAGTTGTTTTCCCTTGGATAGTGCATGGCATCTTTTCAGTTGTACCCGATTTTCACGAACGGGGATGTTTGCACCTCCTTGGTTTATGAGCGGATTATGGGATCCGTGTCTCCTTGTATGGAGTGACCTTGTTATGTGGTTTCATCTTGTTGCCTCCTGTGAAAGGAGTGGACTATGTGATTGTTGCCTCCAAGATGTTTGGAGTGAGTTTCTATTATTTGTATCCTCCTTGTGTTGGAGTGGATTATGATGCCTAGTTGGTATGCACTTGTGGTTCCCTTGGTGGATTGTTTGGATGTGTGTTGTCGAATAGAAGAGTGGCTTCTGTTAGGCGCCAGAGCCCAAAGAGGTAAACTGGATAACCTTCAGGAGTGATTTAAACAAGTGATAATTAAAATAATGTACTTAGAAGATTATGACTAACTTCACATTAATCAAGATAATTTAATCCTCACTCATAGACACAAGGGCTTGTTTAGACTTGGGATGAGTGAGAAGGCCTAGAATGGCAAGATCAACTATCTAGTTCTTGCGAGAGGTAGTTGATTCCGCATGAGTGAGTATGAGTGCCGGGATTCGGTTGAGGCCACCAGGATTACTTGTGCCGGAGCCTATGAAGAATGCCCAGAGGAGATCTCATGACAAACCTTGCGATGACACTCTATCTATGACAACTGTTGTTAATTGTTTTATGTGTATGGTTATTTGAACATACTTGATCTATTTTATGTCTAGAAGCAATGTGACCTATGTCAGGGATGATTGGAGTTGTACTTGTATTGTACTTGATTTGTACATGCATTGTATTTGATTCGTACTTGTATGGTGAATGATTTGTACTTGATTCGTACTTATATGGTGAATGAGTTGTACTTGTTAATTCATTTGGTTGGTTATAACAGTATGAGTCAGTATGAGTTTTCCTTTGGTTAGAGGTAGTAAATCTTTGTCCATGTTACTTTGTTACTATCTCCTAGCATGAGGGGTGGGCCTTCGGGTACCACATTGGTAGGGTGGAACATGCACCAAAACCGTTGGGTCCCCATCGATTTTTAGTACTTGGTGGTGAGACATCTAGATGGACAGCTCATAGTTCTCGTTGTATTATCTTGCATTGTAATATTTTATTTTGTATAAGTTATTTTATCCGTCTTATGATTATGAGGTGGAATTTTGTAATTGTAACCTTGAGTACTATTGCCTCATTTTAGGAATGAGTGATGTAACTATTGGTTTAAGATAATATTTATGAGATTGTATCTTGGTTGATTATCTTATTATGTTATGTGATATTCTTATGATATATGATGGTGATTTCATAAAGTTCATAAGGCTATGGTTATATGTATTATGTATGTGTGGGTTTAAGTAATCATAACCTTGTAGCCTTAGAGGTTGTTGTTAATTAGTAAGTGAATGTGTATGGTAAATGCACTTTATAAAAAAAAAATTGGTTCGCTTAAGATGTTAATTGCAACTTCCTTTAGGGTTACTTGGCGGGACATTACAATCTTGAAACCCCATACTTGATATTATGCTTCATATCTCTGATTTTTTTAAGTGCTATAAATTTTGAAGCTTGATCTTACACAGATATTTTATGGAGTTGAGTTGAGTCATTATATTCTTTATAAGTTCTTTTTTAATGATATACAAATATATTTTGTAAGTTCTTTTTCAAAAGATAGGCGATGTTTAATAAAGGTGAGTGAGGCTATTAACCAAATAGATTACAAATAACTAGTTTTCATACTAGTTTGGTCAAATTTGTAATGCTTACCCGCTTTCTTATCAATTTTGTTAGTTTATAGTTGTAGTTGTTTCTGGATTATAGATTGCATGAGTTTTTTGCGTCAATGTTTCAGATCATACGTTGCAGTTGTTTCTGGATTAGATTGCGTGACTTTTTCTCCTTGAGCTCTTTCATCTTGATGGTGGATCACAGAGTGTGATTTGGAACATTGATGCAAAAAACTCACACAATCTAATCTGGAAACATCTGCAACTATAAATGATATGGATTGTGGAAACTTGATATCATTAATTTTGTTACTGTCAAATGACTAATGGGATTTTCATGTCGTGGATACTCTTTTTAAAGTAACATCCTTGACTTTCTATAGTTTATAAATCTATAGCTTATCATTTCTATTGAAATGATAGAAATGGTTACACTATGACCTATGCTTCTAGAGTTGGTTTGTTGCACCATGACCTATGCTTTCAGAGTTGGGCATAGTTTAAGCCGAAAAGGGTAAAACCAATAAAAATTTCTAGTCTCCAACCCATGTTTGGGAATGAATTCCAGTAATTTGCTTTATTTCACTAGACATACTTTGAGGATACGTAATTCTCAAATGGTGAGTCTCTCTAATCGCTAAATTGCAATACCTTCCAGGGCTGGCAGAGCACCGATTCATTTTGCAATATTTAAGAGTTTGAGGATGGATATGAATTATAATTTTGGATGGTTTCTCAGAGTTTGCAAATCGCGTGTTTGCCACTACAGCAATATGAAATCAATAAGAGGATGAATTTAGAAGTAAACATTCACACGACTTATACTTGGCCAAAACTAAAAAAAATCAACTACTCAAATACATAGGTTTTATATTTTATGTGATTTTAGCACCCTCTTTTTTATTGAGTTATAGTAGGGGAAGCCTGAAAAATATTTGTTTGTAAACTGGGTCAATCTCATTCTTTGGGTTCTAACTCCAAATCCATCTATTGAGTAAGCTACTCTTCCCCGCTTCCTATATAGTAGGTCAAACCTTTCTATGTTGTGAATAAGAGACTCCAATGATCTGTCCTTAATTAGTACAAGGGAATCGTTTAGTCTAAATTTCTTAAATTTCTTTTTTGTTTTTCTAAAGTTTTGTTCCTTTCTTTGATCATGATCCTAGCAACGTATGGGCACTCATGAGTGAAACATGAGTCGTGGTTTTTTGCATATGTTCATTAAGCAACATATTTCTAGATAACAAAGAATTCTTTTGAGTAGTGCATTCTCAAGCCTGAAAAGCTACAATTTGACCTTCTTGAACTCACGTATCTTTTTTCCATCTTGATTGTAATTTTGTGAGAAGTATTTTCAAAATAAATAAAAATAATAAAATATTTTATAATTTAAATAAATGATGTTTTTGGGACCTTGTACATGACATTTTATTAAGATTAAACTATATGGTTTTTTAGTTAATGAGAGTAATGACATGAGTATGGATGCCACGACAGGAGAAAAGGACAAAGGATATGAGCTTTCAATGCAGGTATGGGCATATACGTAAAAGAGAGAGAGAGGTTGCACAATTAATGAGGAATGGCACCCCTACCATTTTCCTCCAATGTCACGTGATGGTATGGGTATGAGAAGATTACAAGATGCAAGAAAAGATATGGTGCGCAGAGGAAGGATGACTCACGACCCAACCTAAAAGCATGTTTTCAGGATGGCAGCAACAGAGGTTTTGTTGTCAAAAAAATGTGAGAGAAAGGAAGAGAGAAAATAAATTTTCAGGAAAGGAGAAGAAAATTGCGTGGAATATGATCTAATTAAGTCCACAAACATTGCCATTGTTTCTCCCCGCCTCAGTGAAAATGAGAGCCTTGGAGAAGAATCGCATGGGAGCAGAGAGGGGGTATGAAAGTGGAGAAAAACCCACCAAAATCACAAAGGTTTACACAGAATTTGAGTTGTTGAAAAGGCTATAGAAACTTTTGAACAAATGCAGTCTGTGGGTGTAAATCTAGAACCCGCAGCCCTTGATCATGCATTTTATGCTTGTTCTGCCATGAGAGCTCATGAATAGGTTTTGGACATTCATCAACGCTTGAGAAGAGATGAGGTAGCAGTAGCATTTATACAAATAACTATGCCATGGAAAGGTTATGGCGAGGTTGGTGATGGAGATGGCTATGAAAAGAGGCTAGGGCAGAGCTAGCTAAGTAGATTTCTTTGCATCAAAGCATTTTCAATATCATCTCTATAGTTGAGTAACCTCCTTCACCTTTGCTTCCCTAAGCTATTGTTTAATTGATTTGGGTTGGATTCTATTAAATACTAGATATTTTCTCCCATTTCATGTGTATGTTCTACATATTTAGTTTGATTCTGTTAAATACTAGATATTTTCTCCCATTTCATGTGTATGTTCTACATATTTAGTTTGATTTTATTAAATACTAGATATTTTCTCCCATCTCATGTGTATGTTCTACATATCTTTATGACATTCTGCAATAGCTTAGGTTCTTTGTCTAAGCATAGGTATTGTTGGTATAAAGGATCTTTGAGAATTTTATGGTAAGCTAAAATATGTAATTGAATTACTTAATTCAAGTTGTGTGATTTGAAGTCATCTTATTCAAGAAGGCGTATATATATATATATATATTTCACTACATGATTATTCACTTGTTAATAAGAATGCTAGTATAATGCAACAAAACATATGGATTATCATACTTCAGAATTATAAACCTCTTAGTGTATAATTCATTGTATAATAATTAGTTTGAAATAGGATGACCTTGTCTTAGGGGAAGTATGTTAACCTCTAATTTTGGAGGACCTGTATGGTCTTTGTGACTATTAACATTAGCAAATTTATTTCCAACAAACACATTATTTCCACTATCATGAGCATGACTTAGATTTTGATTAGGCTTAAATATGCCATACTTATTGTTGTATGACTTTTAATAGTTGGTAATGTACTATAGTTTACATGATGTATTTATCTTGAAGCCAATAGCTTTCAAGACTATGAGAAAGGTATCTTATATGAAGTTGTTTAATAAGTCTCAGTATAAGGTTAGTGGATGAGTTTTAAACATGAGTTCCCTTATTTGGTACCTATATCAAAAGAAATTATGATAGGGTTGGTATCCTAGTATGTGGATATATGCAATTATAAGGATGTGTTTTAAACATGAGTTCCCTATATTTGGTACCTATATCAAAAGACATTATGATAGGGTTGGTATCCTAGTATGTGGATATATTGCAATTATAAGAAGCAGTTAATTACAAATGTCAAGTGCAAATATTATCTAGTTAATAATTAAGCTATTACAAGGATAATGGGTTACACCATGGGATAAATAAAATTAAAAGGTTAAGAATATTATTACTACTAATATTAAGGAATGTATATCTGTATATGAAGATATAATGAGCATAATATTTCCAATTATCTTGAGTATGAATTATACATTGATTATTCTTAACCCAAGTTTGTAATGATGGACATGTGTCTTTCAATGTTCAAAAGGAAATTCCATTTTCATACGAATGATGCATACCCATGTTACTCTAGAGGCATAGACAAATTCCAAGAGGAGCATGTGGGCCTTGGGGCCAACAACATGCTAGCGATGGATGTCCAGTGTATGCTAGATGGTTAAATGGTTCTCCACTAGTAGCATGTAGGCGATGGACCACCTTGTTTGCTTAGTCATTTGATGGACTACAGGGAAGTGAATTTCTAATGAAAAATAGGTAGGTAACAGTTGGACCAACCTCATAGTATAGTTTTGACATATCTTGATGTGGAAATCGAATATTGACCTTATTGATTTGAGGGTCGACCCTGGTGTAGTATGAGATGCTCTGAATCCTCTTCCTAGTTGTCCGATGGTGCAAAAGATTGGAGAAAAGGATGGGACCCATGGTGTGGTGTGCAATGCACCAACATTTCTTTTCTATTTGGGATGCACTAAGGGAAAGTATGTGATAGCCAATGTAAATATTGTAACACCCCTCTGTTTTGCTTTATGGACTAGACAGTGTGTCCTTGTTTTGCGTTGATTTATACTTCTAGATATTCAAATACTTCATCTTGTGTGTGTATTTGATCGCTATTTATTGTGCGAAAGACTATTCTATGTGATGTGATTTGAGTTATCTGATGATTTATGTTACATGTTTTAATGATGTAATGATGTTAGTTGATATAACATGTTAGTGCTTATGGGAATATTCGATGTATTGTGGAAGTGTCAGTTTTGTTGAGTGTATTGGTGAAGGAGATAGATTCGCATCACTCGCTTGCGAGAGCCTTATAAATTTGAGATTTTTTCTTCACGGTGTGTATTATATGCTGTTATATTTTATGATGTTGGTTACTATGTTTTTAGGATTGCAGGTACATGACACTAACTCCACCTAGTTTCACAGGTCTGAGCGTGTCGATCCAACGGTTAAGTTGAAGGGAGATAGTAGCTAGGTAACATGTGTTAATTCTACACCCTGGACTTAGTGTGTCATCAGTTGTCTGTGTCGAGTCGTTGTTTGCCTTACTTTAATGTTATTTAATTTTGAAAGATTCTTGATTTAGAAATAGATGTTTAGAATAATTGCATTATATCATGTTGATGGTTATTTGATTTAATTTATGCAATGTGGATAAAAGTTTATATTTAAATTAATTAATTATATTTAATTTTTTTAATTGATTAAATTTAATCCAAGGGGTTGAATTTAGTTATTAAATAATTAAATTAATTAATTAAATGTGTTGCAAGAAAATTAAAAGAAATAAAAGAATTAATATTAATTTGGAATTTAATTTCAAATTGTGGAAATTTAATTATTTTGGAATTTCATTTCAATTAAGTTGAAATTAATTTAGAAATTGAAATTGGATTTGAAAAGCAAAGTTAGTTTTCAATTTTTAGAGATAATTGAGATTTAGATATTTTAAAGTTTCAGTTTTGCATGCAAGATCAGATTTGGTTGTGTAAGATATTTTGAATTAGGCATGCATGTGTGTGGGGAATTTAGGAATTAAGATTGGATTGCAAAATTGACGTGGAGAGCGAATTTTTGAGAGGAAAAACTTCTTCTGGTATGAAAGGATAATTTGGGAAAATTGCACAGAGGAAGGGTTGAAACAACTTTTGGTTTTGGATGTGATTTGAGGAAAGTCAGTTTGCAATTGTTGAAGTTTTTGGATTGGATCCGTTGCACGTTTAAGGAAAATACAGGGAATTCTTGAAGAAGGCTTGCATCAGAAATTTATTCTCATCCTGTAGCTTCGAATTTCAGGTTTCGTTCTGTGGTTTTCTTGTTCTAATTTGTTCAAAACAAATATATATTGTTCTTGAAATCTATTTGTTGAATTCATTGAGAATTAGGAATTGATATTTGAAAACTAGATTTAAATTAAACCAAAACTGTGGGAAAAAATTGTGTAAATCTTTGTAGAAGTTAATTTAATTGAGAAAATGGATTGTTTTGTTGTTTAAATTAAACTTTGAGGTTAAACAAAACATTAGATTGTTTTTAGAAATTTTAAACCTCTGTGGAAAAAAAACAGATCTGTTTTGAAAAATTTCGGATTTGGAATTTAGACCCATTTGATTTTATTATACTTCTAAATGTTTAAGAATTCAAAAAAATTAGTTAAAAGAATTAATTTTTGGTTAAAACTCTGTGGAAAAATTTGACTTTTTGGAAAAATCTCTTCAATCTGACTTATAGTGGAAATTCTAGATAAATATATATATATATATATATATATATTGTTAAATATACATACATATATATGATATATATATATATATATTTAATTTTACTGTTGAAATTTTTTTTTTTTATCCCATGTGACACCTTTCGTACGTCGGACGAAATTAGGACTATTAAAAAAAATTTCATTGAAATCTTTTGTCGCTGTATTTTTTTTATGTTAAGCCAGCGAAATTTTTTCTTAGTTTTGTTTAAGGGAGTCGGGGGAGGAGCTTCCTCCCCACCGCCGCCTCCATATGGGAGAGGTGGTGTGGAGGGAGACCCTCCACCGCACCCCTTTTAGTGTAGGCTGGCGTAAGGGGAGGTTGTGGCTGTCCAAAGACAGCGCCCTCCACATAGTGGCGGGGGTTCGGCCACAGCCGACCCCTCCCCATTAAAATAAATTTTATTTTATTTTTTTATTATTAATTGTTTTGAAATCCGCCATAACCCTACCCGATTCAACCCGGTCACCACTTCATAAAGATTGTTAGGGTTCATTAATATTATATTATTAATTGATATTAGATTTCAATGAATATTTAGTATTGTTTATTATTTAAATATTAAATATAGTTAGTTAATAAAATGGGTTTCTTTTTATAAATTTGTTTATTTTGAGATAAAATATTATAATTAATTTAATTAATTGAGGATGAGATTTCTATGTATTTTTAAATGAATGATATTTTATACAATGCATATATATTTTTAAGGGTAAATTTAATATTGGATATTAATTCAATTTGAGGCATGCAATGTTGTATTGGCTGGAGATTTAAAAGAAATGACTTGTTGGCATGGGTAAATTTATAGAGAAAAGATATTTTATTTAAATGGAAGTAATTACTTGTTTTAAAGGAAAAATGTATTTTTGTTAATAAGATTGAAGAAAATATTGAGATTTATATATTGCATGAGTAATATGAGTAGGTATATTTAAATATATATTTAGTTTAATATTTTGTCTTTTATTAGATAGATGCATGTAATTTAGTATTGAATGGAGATTTGAAAAGATAAATGATGAAGGCATAAACTAATATATAGAGAGAAAAAATAGTTTACAAATTGAATATATTCATGTTTTAATAGAGAATTGAGAAGAAATAGGTTTTGGATATAAACATAGAAAGGTTAGTGTCAATAATATTATGTGGTATTAAGAGATAATTAAGGAGTGTTTGCAATGAAAAGTCAATTAATTACCTTAAGTTATTTATTTCTATTCGAACAATTTAATTATTGTGAATAAAATTATGAATGAGATATGGATTTAGAATATCCAAATATAGCAATACCCTTGTGATTGCCTTTTATATTTAACTTCCTCGTACTTCATAAAGGGATGTGAGTTTTTATATTGTTAGGATTCTCTATTATGAAAATGGAAAAGGAGTATATGGTTATTTGAGTAAACCTTGTTATTGTGCCTTTGATTTTGTAATCGTTCCCTATTGCTTGAGTATGGATTTACGAAATCCAAAAAGATTAGATTTGATTAATGACTATATTGCTTTTGTAGCTATGTCGTCATGTTATAATTTGGGAAGTGGGATTATGTGTTAGTCCAATTTGTAAAAGTCTTCTAGATAATCTTAGACAATCTACGAGGGTTGTCAATTTCTTTATGTCAACCAGTGTTGTCCCTTGGGTAGTGCATGGTGTCTTGTCAATATTTACTCGGTTTCCATGAACGGGGTTGTATTGTACCTCCTGTGAAAGGAGTGGACTATGTGTTTGTTGCCTCCAAGATATTTGGAGTGTGTTCTATTATTTGTTTCCTCCTTGTGATGGAGTGGTTTTGATACCTAGGATGTATGCACTTGTGAGTCCCTTGGTGATTAGTTTTTTTGTGTGTTGTCAAATAGAAGAGTGGCTTCCATTAGGGGCCAGAGCCCAAAAAAGGTAGGATTTGGGTAACCTATGGAAGTGAGTTTAATCAAGTGATAACTAAAATTGAAATGAATATTTGGGGAGTACTACACACTAAAAAGATAAGTTCTAGCTTCACTCATAGTTAAGTGCTAGTTAAGGCTTGGAATGAGTGGAAAGGCCAGGAATGACATAGTCATCTATCTCGTCTGTACGAGAGGTATTTGATTCTGCACTAGTAAGTATGAGGGCCGAGGGTCGGTAGAGGCCACCAGGATTACCGGAGCCTATGAAGATCTGCCAAGGGTAACTTATTATGAGTTGTGCGATGACACTCTGTCTAGGACAACTATTTGTTTGGTATTTATGTTATGTGTATGGTTCTCTAAACATACTTGATCTATTTTATGTCCGAAAGCAATGTGACCTATGTCAGTGATGTGAGAGTTGTACTTGTATTGTATTTGAGTTGTGTTTGTTTTGTACTTATGTTTGTGTTGAGTCAATATGAGTCTACCTTTGGTTAGTGGTTGTTGATATTTGTCCATGTTACCTTGCTACTATCTCCTAGCATGGGGGGTGGTCCTTTGGGTGCCACTTGGTTGGGTGGAACATGCACCAAAACCGTTGGGTCCCCATTGATCTTCAATTCATGGAGGTGAGACTTCCAGTTGGACAGCTCGCGGTTCTTGAGTTATTTATGCATTATAATATTTCTAGTTGAATAAGATATTTTACCCCTCTTATGTTTATGAGGTGGAATTTTGTAATTGCAACCTTATGTACTGTTGCCTCATTCTGGGAATGAGTGATGTAACTATTGGATTATGTAAATGAATACGAAATGGTTTCTTGGATGTTTATCTTTTTATGTAATGTTGTATGATGCTTATTTTATAAAGTATAAAATGCTATGGTTATATGTTATATGTATGTGTGGGTTTAAGTAATCCCAACCTTGTAGTCTTAGAGGTTGTTGTTAATTAGTAAGTGAATGTGTATGTTTATTGCACTTTAAAAAAAAATTGGTTCACTTTAATCATTAATTACAACTTCCTTTAGGGTTGCTTGGCGAGGCATTACATGTGTTTACCAGTCACTGTGGTGTATGTGACATGCATGAGCTAGTCACTACTATACTTATGATGTACATATGAGCCCATCACTAATATACTTGTGATGTACATATGAGCTAGTCACGGTTGTGTTGTGATGTACATATGATCCCATCACTAATGTATTTGTGATGTGCATATGAATGAGTCACCTTGTGTATAAGTGACGTATGTTAGCGCTAGTCACTTTGTATATGTGACGTATGTCGGAGCCAATCATTGTGTATATATGACATATGATGGAGCTAGTCATTGTGTATAAGTGATGTATGTTGAAGTATTGGGTATTTATGATGGGTGTCATTCTGGGGTGAGAGACACACAAAAGAAAAAAATACAAAACCCCTTTCAAAAATGATAAAAAGGTATGGACTTTTTTTTTTTTGTTGACTCAAGAATATCCCTGTAACCCAACCCAAAACCTAACCTGCCTTACCTTGATCTTACATTTTGCCAAGTTGGGGTCGAGAATGGGTGTCATGTTGGGGTGAGAGGCACAAAAGAAGAGACACACAAACCCCTTTCAAAGACGATAAAAATTTATGGACTTCTCTTTCTCCTTTTTTTGTTGACTCAGAGGTATCCCTATGACCCAACCCAATGCCTAACTCACCTTACCTTAGTCTTACATTTTTCCAAGTTGGGGTTGAGAATGGGTGTCATGCTGAGATGAGAGACACACAAACACCTTTCAAAGATGATAAAAATGTATGGACTTCTCTTTCTTCCTTTTTTTTTGTTCACTTAGGGGTATCCTTGCGACCCAGCCCAATGCCTAACTCACCTTACCTTGATCTTACATTTTTCCAAGTTGGGGTTGGGAATGGGTGTCACACTGGGGTGAGACACAAAAAAAAAATAGACACACAAATCCATTTGAAAAATGATAAAAAGGTATGAACTTCTCTTCTTTTTGTTGACTTAAGTTTATCCCTGTGACCCAACCTAACGCCTAACCCTCCTTACCTTGGTCTTACATTTTTCCAAGTTGGGGTTGGGAATGTGTGTCATGCTGGGGTGAGAGACACACAAAAGAAGAGACACACAAACCCCTTTCAAATATGATAAAAATGTATGGACTTCTCTTTATTTTATTTTTATTGACTTAAAGGTATCTTTGCGACCTAGCCCAATGCTTAACTTGCCTTACCTTGGTCTCACATTTTTCCAAGTTGGGGTTGGGAATGGGTGCCACACTGGGGTGAGAGACACACAAAGAAACAAAGCGAGAAAGATAGAAGTAATAAAAGAACAAAAAGAGGAATGACCGATATAAAGAAGGTAAGGATGGTGACATTTGTTTTCTATTAATATTACTTCTCTTTGTTCTCTTAGGTTCAAGTCTAGGAATAACCTTAACCTTGGGAGCTTACCACTCCCATATGTATGAAAATAAGTGGCAATGTCTAGTTGATGCCACCATGGTAAATGAATAATTTTTGAAGTCAACACTTCTAAGCTACATGGAGGATGTTCATGGTTAAGTTTGGTATTTTTCTTGAATTGATTTAAAAAAAAATTGGTAGCAATTGAGGGGCAGCATTACAGAAAGTTCACAAGAATATATCTCCCATATCATTAACCATCCACTTAATACTCAGTACATCTAGGTGATACTCAAGAAGGAAGCATCAAGACATTTTTAGTCAATCTCATTGACCCATATTTCATGAGTAGTGGTTCACAAGAACCCATCTCTAATGAACATGAATAGTCTACTTATCTCTTATTGCATGTAGGTGATGCTCACAAGATTCAATGAGTGCTAAGAAAACCATTCATACTCATGACAATTGGGTTCTTATAAATTGCTACTCATGAAATATGGGTCAATGAAATTGACTAAAAAACCGTGCAAGAAATCTTGATAAACTACCACACAATCCTATAACTTCTCATTGGTTGCCTAAAAACCTATATGCTAACCCTTGGTACTCATCTCCTACATGAAAAATCATCCCCATCTTGAAAACCCATATAGAGATGCATGATAAACTATCACATAATCCTATAACTTCTCAATGGTTACCTAAAAACCTATATGCTAACCCTTGGTACTAATCTCCTACATCAAAAATCATCCCCATCTTCAAAACCCATATAGTGTTCATTTTTATGCTAGGATTCTATGAATCGTTGACCCTACTTATCTTGAACCCCCATAGTTGATTTTATATTGAAGATCCATGATTCTTTAAATGGTGCAAATTTTTCATGTAGCCACATGAACAACAAAGACAATAATATTGAAACTTGGTCTTACACAACTTTCTTATGGGAATACAAATATATTATGGTGTTGAGTTAGAAAATTCTTTTTAATTTTTTTTTCAATGATATACTCTAAGTTTCATAAGATAGGCCATGTCTAATAAAGTTAAATGAGTTTATTGACCAAAGATATTACACATAGCTCATTTTCAATTTTGTTTGGCCAAACTAGTCCTTCTTCCTACTTTCTTATCAATATTTTTACTGTCAAATGGCCAGTGGAATTTTCAACACATGGCATTTGAAGAGGCATGCACCATGCCATGGGTACTCTTTTTAAATGTAACATCCCTGACTTTCTGTAGTTTATAAATATGTACTTACATTTTTCTATTGAAATGATAGAAACTGGTTTACCATGACTTATGCTTTCAGAGTTGGACATAGTCTAAGCCTAAAAAGGTAAAACCAATAAAAAATTCTAATCTCCAACCCTTATAACTTTAACTACATGTGGATCTTTTTAACAAAGGAATATGCAACCCACATTTGGGAATGCATTCTAGTACTTTTCTTTAGTTTAGTAGACATACTTTGGCTGTCCTCTGGTTTTTTGTACCTAATTCTCTAATGGTGAGTTTTTCTAATCATCAAATTGCAATACCTTCCAATGGAAAATTCATTTTATCATATTTAAGAGCCTCAACATGGATACGAGTTCTAATTTTGGATGGTAAAAATGACAAGAAAAGTGATGCAATGACAACTGGATATGAATAGAGATGGCCTCTTCTCCTTCATCTACAAGTTTCTCTTCTTCCCTTCATCTAGCTTCCATTATGTTTTATTCATCACTACTATATTATTCATCATTTTCAAGTTTTCTTCTATAATAACCACCAAAGAAACTACCTCATTGGGGTACAATATGATGATTTTAACATTTTTATTTTTTCACAAAATTCCAAGAAACTTGAGAGCATAACTACTACTATACTTTTCTTTAGGTGATGTAGAATTACTTTTACCCCAAGATGCTACTACATCAAACATATAGGTAAGAGTTTGGGCTACATGGTAGAACCAACCTTTTATCTTGAAGAACCAAGCCATGACGTTCCCCTCCATTGAATTAGATACCTTTGTAGATGATCACATTTTTTCTTCTTTCACTTCCAGACTCTTGTAGAATAGAGATCCTACTCCTTTACCAATTGGTTCTCTTTCTCTTTTCCAAGCTCCTTGTGATCTTAGAGATCCTCATTCACTAAAAATGATTATGGATCTTTATCTCACTTATACCACCTCCTGTTGCACTTGCACATAAATCATTACAAATAGAAAGAAAGTTAAGGGAATAAAAATTCCCCACAAGTGCTTACTCCTCTTCTACATTATGGCTTTTAAACATGCTTTCCATTTCATATTTGGTGAGGTGGCCTTCATTTCCTAGCTCAGTGTGTTGTTCATGAGGCAACTCATTTTTTAAATTTGTCCTTCTTTATATCATAAACAAACATGTTTTTCTCTCTTCCTTAATTATCCACATTTCTTATACAAGGAAGAGATGATCCATTTGTTCTCTCTTTTCATTAATCATGGGATTCTCTACATATTCCTCTAGCTACTTACATTCTTCTAGTTGCTTATGGTTGGTTGTGTTCTCTAAAGCCAATAGGACTTCATCACATATGGGGATCCCAAATATTTCTCTCTGTGTGGTAGCTTCCTCTCTAATGTGGACTGTTTCCATTGCTACAACATCTTGGGTTTTCTCTTGTGATAGGTTGCATTCCTCTTCATTGCAGTTTTCCAACTCTTCTCTTTTTGCATTGTAATCTTTAGTGCCTTACCCTTCTTCAAGGTAACCCAACTCAACAACTCCATCTAACTCATCTATCTTTTCATTTTGATTCCTTTCAGCTATCCCTTCTCTCTGAAACGCTTGGAAAATCATATTTAAAGGTTTTCTACCCACTAATATTTCTACCAAATCCTCAATAGATTTAATTTTCCTCTATTCTAGTAGTTCTATCACTTGGCTAATACTTACCTCTATAGCCATCCTCTTTGAAAATAGATCTTGCTCACAAATGGAATATGTATTCTCACCATTCATTTCCTCCTTCTCACAACTCTTGAATGCCTTTGTTGTAGAGATTTATTTTTCTTTGTTATTTTAATATTGCATGTCTCACAATCTTCCAACAAAACCTTAACTCTTCCAACTCAATCTCTAATTTTTGCAACTTGTTTTTTTGGTCTTTTGTTAGCTTCTGCCTCTTGCATTGTCTTATCTTTTCTTCCACTTTGCTTATCCTTTTTCTTACATTATGATATAGTTCCATATTTGGATCCACAACCGTGCCTATAGTCCTAATATAGAGTTGCAATTATACCCTCCTCTTCCATGCTAAATGTATGATCTATTAACCATGTATCGTCATTATTTCACTATTATTCATCCCTTCAGAGAAATTAAAACAAATGTGGGGAGAAGACTTCAAAGTTAATGCTTCATATGCCAATACAAAATAACTTTAACTCTAATACCAATAAGCTACAATGAAAAGAACTCTCTAGTTTCTAGTATATCCTTTCAAAACCATTATCTCACTTATTATATATGTCTATTACAACTTTGCTATAGCAGTCCCTTCATCGGCATGGTATAGTTGAAAAGGAAAGATATTGGGAATAGAAAATTATGCTCAGAGAGAACTCAAACTTCTAACTAGTTTTCACTAATCAAAAATTGATTCTCACCATTAAAACCTTTGCCAAGTTGGCATCCGAGATATTAATATTCTTCATTGAAAAATTGTATTCAGTGCCAAAAATTCCATGCCACTATCAACACAAATCTCACTGAACTCAATATAGAGCTTTTGCCTCATGCTCACCCTTGTTATTTTCTTCCACTACAAACTCTTCTCAACTAGTTTGGCCAAAATAGTGGTTCTTCCCTGCTTTCATATCAATTTTTTTAGTCAAATGGTTAATGTATTTTTTAAGACATGACATTTGAAGAGGCATGCATCATGCCATTGGTACTCTTTTCAAAAGTATGATCCCTAAATTTCTGTAGTGTACATTTTTCTATTGAAAAGATAAAAACTGTTGCACCATGACCTACGCTTCCAGAGTTGGAAGCAGTCTAAGCCTAAAAGGGTAAAACCAATAAAAAATTCTAGTCTCCAACCCTTTCAACTTTAACTACATGTGGATCTTTTTAACAAAGGAATATGCAACCCACATTTGGGAATAAATTCCAGTACTTTGATTTAGTTTAGTAGACATATTTCTATCCTCGGGTTTTTTCTACATAATTCTCTAATGGTGAGTCTCTCTAATCAATAAATTGCAATACCTTACAGTGGCTGATTCACTATCATATTTAAGAGCATCAACATGGATATGAGTTCTAATTTTGGATGGTGAAAATGACAAGAAAAGTGATGCAATGACAACTGGATATGAATAGAGATAGCCTCTTCTACTTCATCTACAAGTCTCTCTTCTTCCCTTCCTCTTTCTTCCATTATGGCTTATTCATCACTACTATATTCTTCATTATTTTCAAGTTTTCTTTTACAATAACTACAAAAGAAACTATCTCATTTTGATGTTCATTTCATAGTTGCTCAAACATCTCCACTCTACTCATTACAAGAACTCTTCTTCCAAAAGGCATGATACCATAAACAAAATGTCAAAATACATGCAACTCAAATTTAGAAGTGGAGAAAGTCACAGATGTGATGAACTTTGTTGTCAATCTTAAAGGAATGAACAAAACAATTAAGTAAGATAACAAAAACTACATGGGAATTTGGAGATGGTAATTCAGAAAGGACGAGAAAGGATCAAAGGCTAGATGGTAATTTAGAAAGAGAAGGAAAGGAGCCAAGGTTGGACATTGGATGTAGTTTTTCTAATCCAATTAACTCGGGGAATGGTCCTAAAACCTTACGTTTTTATCTTGAGTGTTTGTAGAATGTTGACAAATAAAATTTTGGGTGCTTTGATTTTGGGATTCAAAATGGCTTTCAAACTGGCAGTATAGGCAAACCAATGAAGGAACAAAGAAGTACCATCAATTTTTCATGAACAAACAAATATCATAGATGCTGAGATGGATCCTCTGTTAGCATCCAAAATTTAAAACCTCCATGTCATAGAGTAGTGTGCATGGGCTGTAGAGAGGAACGGGCTTCACAGTCATACAAGCTTTCTAATTGTAATATATTTAGAAGTCTAGTGTGTGTTAATGTAATACTGCCAATGTATCTGATGCAATAAGTTTTTCGAGAATTAATTAATAATGTTAGTTTTAAGTTGACATTAATAGAAAAATAAAATTAGTGAGTTTGATTTTGATGATGGTATCTCTATACCACTTTTGGTTCATTCATACTTTCATTGGGTCCTTTACCTGGATAAAACTATCTACTCTATCCATTCATTCCAACAAGTGCAGAGCAAATAGGCTAGAGAGAAAAGGACAATAAAGGCCCTCACCCTATCAATAGTAGGTGTTTATTGAGTTAAAGAGGAATGTGAGACACAGACAACAGAAGAGTTGTACATTGGAAGAAGATTTGTTGTAGAAGATAGTTAAGAAATTGATATTCAACATGTGCATGCAAACCAATGAATAGAACTTCAAGAGTATATGCCTAAAGAATAGATCATTAAATCCTTTCCAAAATAGGGTCATAAGTCATAGATTAACATCCCTACATTGAAGTTTGAATCATGAGAAGATTGATAGAATTACATTTAGAAGCTCGTGATTAATATAAGAAGGTTGTTTTAGAAGAGGACGAATTTGAAGGAATACAGATTGATACTGGATCTCATGGCTCTCAGTGAGGGTGACTAACACACTTTCTGGATGGTGAAGACAAAACCATATAACAGAATAAAGGGTAGGATGGATGAAGCTAATAAAGAAACACAATGCTGCAAAATACTATATTCAATAATAGGAAACAGTGGACCGTGTCAAAATCAGCATCTTTGTCAAGTAGGTAGCAAGCGGAGCTGGATGGAAGCAATATCAAGCATATTTAGTGCTATCACTCATCTTGAGATTTGTGTGAATATGGAGGATGCGTTTGAAGCATATAGGAAGACATAAATCCATATTGTAAATTTTGCATGTGGAAAATTGGAAGGACATAAATCCATATTGTGGAATGGAGTACAATTCGAAACAGTTAAAATGAGGAAAGATATTTAGACTTGGAATATGGTGATTTAAGTGTTTAGGGAAACTTAAAGGTAAAGGATAGGAATGTGAAAGATTATGCTATTGAATTCTATAATTGAACATGTCACATAGAAATTCTACGTTTCCATTCAAGGTAAATTTAGCATATTAAATAGGATGTAGGGGTATAGCATTTAAGGCAAAAGGGAAGTCTTCAAATAAGAGAATTGTAAGAGCGGATTGTAAGAGCAAGAAGATGTAAGGGTATAGGAAATTGTTGTCAAACTTAAATATGAAGTAAAATCAAACTCTTCACATATCTTAGTGTGATTAGTTGATTATAATCATTCTCAAGGGAGAAGTTGACTTAGAGGAAGAAGAGGTTGGTGGATTTTGATGGTCTTTTAGATGTGATAATAGATAATTATGGAGTCCATATAAAAGGTAGTGGCTTAAAGACTTGCTGTTAGAAAGTCAAGCTTTTGAAATCTCATCTTTAGGATAGCTAGAGTGAAGTTGAAAAATATTACAAAAAATGGCCAAAAAGTTCACAAGTCAAATTCAATGTAGAGTGTTTGTTGTTAGAGCGGGGGGTAGAGATAAAAAGAAATGTGTGTCAAGGTAATTTTAATGTAATGGGTTTTCAGACAATAGATGAAGAATATCAAAAATTGCATTTAAAGTTAAACTAGAATTTAATAGATAAGTAGAAGTGGGTTTAATACTATTGTAAGTGTGTTGAGTATATATAACAACTCTAGAAGAGAAGAAGAAAAAATGGGGCTTCATTGTTTTAAAAAGGAGTGTGAAATAAGATTCAAATAGGGATACTAATTGGAAGAAGAAAAGTTGGCCTCACATTATGAGTTGTTAATCTTGTAGAGATGTTGGGAATCATCCAAGCTAAATTGGATGCTATAGAGACATCAAAAAAGAATTGTTGTAGAGGAGAGTGAAAAAAATTGATGTTCAAGACAATGGAGGAGCCCTATAGCTAGAAGTGCTAAGGAGAGTATATGGATAGAGAAAATATGATCAAAGACATTTTTAAATTGAGAGACAAGTCAAAAATTGATATCCCTAAGTTTATATATAGGATTGAAATTATAATATTATTTTATATATGAGCAAATAGAAGACCTAAAGAAAGTAAATTGGAATACACCAAAGTAAAAGGACATGTCCATCAGGTGGGATCAAGCACAATTTGAAAAAGTTAGGATGAGAGATGGAAATATAAAGACTTTGAACACAAATTCAAAGTTAAAGGATAAATTTTGCATGTTGATTATACATTGAGTTTGTCTAGGAAGCAAAGCATGAGTTTGAAAGTATAATTTGACCATCAAAACATGTTGAATACACACAAATGAAAATTTCCACTTATGTAAATGGTCTCTGCCTTTCCATTTAATATGAATTTGACATTGCTAAGTTGCATTATACCTAAAAAGAATATTAGTGTGCTTGAAGAGCACAATAGAAGTTTTCAACAAAATTACAGGGTACAAGGAATGTGCTATAAGGGGAGAAAGAAAATTATTGTCAATGATAAGTAGGTTTTGGAACAAAATCATTGTCAATGATAAGTAGTTTTCAAGACAAAAATTATACGAGTCTTTTGATAATTGTTGAAGAGTGATATATTTTTATTTGGATGAATTCAAGCTAGACTTCTGCGATGTACTTTGATTGGTTGATTTCATATTTTAGGAAATGTATTTACAAGTGAAGGGAGTGCAAAACACATCATTTATCTAAATTGAAGAGTATGAAAGATATTTCCAAGAAAAGTGTACACTTGATCTGTAGATTCTTCAATGAACCTTGTGAAAGGACAGTATTCACCTTCACGCAAGCTTGATAGACAGCTTTGGGATCACATCTTTCAGGTTTTTCAGAGCATTTTTTTATTCATTCTGTGGAGAGAAAATGCTCAGGTAACTTTTGATCTATACAAAGTCACTTGGCCTTTTTGGTTTGTTATTAGAGTTATATATTTACCCTTCATATGTACAATGACTTTAGAAGGTGGTAAGAAGGAATATTATAGGGTTAGTTTTCAGAATTCAGCAACTCAGGTCCTTAGCTGCAATTGATTAGAATGTTCTTTGTGTCAATGTATATTGGATCCTCAACAATTGATACTTACTCTCCTTTTTTTTGGGTCCACAAAATTTGAATACTAAATATGTTATAAAGAGGAAAAAAATTGGGTATTAGCAAAAAAAACAGCAAGGAAAAAACTAAAAAGCAAAGGCAGAAAATGCCTACACAACCTCTAAAAAAATTTGGATGCAGCATACAGGATGAGGCCGGGTGCATGTTTTGGGTGAATTTGCCAGAAAAAGATGCCCCTCCAACATAAATGGATAGTATATAAATGGATAGTATTGGACATGGCAATCTAAGATTAAGTTTTCCAGTGAAGTGGTAATTCTTGAATACAAATATAGAGTCCAACAAAGTAATAAGTACCTACTAGACTATAGCCAATGATAGACGATAATTCAAGAAAAAACAAAGAGTGCCTATACGGTATCTCACACCAGAGTATCCAAGAAGCTCCAAACTTCATGAAAACACTTCAAAGATCAATCGTCCGATACCAACAAGCCACAAACTGCGGGAAACCGAACCCCTATTATGATGATTAACTCCCCAGCTCAGGGTGCACAGGCTGACATAAAGGTCAATTACCTGAGAATGCAGGATTAGACCATAGTCCATCTTGAGCTGGATACAATTTGTTCTAGATTTTCTTAAATAATAAACTATCTAGAACTCTGGAATTCATATATAACAAGTATAACTTATACAAAAGGGCATATCTGATCCCACATAATTTATTTCTCACCCCACTAAATGCATAGCTAAATTCAACAGAATACGGATCTCATATGTCAATTAAACATTGAAAAAATAAATATAGTTACCAAGATAGAGAACCAAATTCAGATGAACACTCAGAGAAGAAGAGGCATGTCTATGAAAAGAGTCAAACTCTAGCTTCAAGGACTCTTGTGTCTCATACAAGTATTTTAGTTAACAAACAAAATATATATACCATATATACAGTATCAAATTGGGAAGCCAAGGATTTGAAGTATCAGCATTTACTTGAGAAGCAGAGTTACAGCGGTATGTGTTCAAATTGGGAAGCCAAGGATTTGAAGTATCTTTTAGGAAATGCATTTGTTAGTGAAAGGGAGTGCAAAACACATCGTTTATCTAAATTGAAGAGCATGAAAGATATTTCCAAAGTAAGTGTACACTTGATTTGTAGATTCTTCAATGAACCTTGTGGAAGGACACTCTATATACCTTCACACAAGCTTGATAGACAGCTTTGGGATCACATCTTTCAGGTATTTTATAGCATTTTTTTATTCATTCTATGGAGAGTGAATGCTCAGGTAACTTTTGATTTATACAAAGTCACTTGGCCTTTTTGGTTTGTTTTTAGAGTTATATATTTACCTTTCACATGTACAATGACTCTAGACGGTGGTAAGAATGAATATTAGAGGATTAGTTTTCAGAATTCAGCAATGCAGGTCCTTAGCTGCAATTGGTTAGAATGTTCTTTGTGTCGATGTATATTGGGTCCTCAACAATAGATGCTTGCTTTCCTTTCTTGGGTCCAAAGAGGAAGTACGTCTATCTAAAGGCCATCAAATTTTGCTGAGATTATTTACTTTATAATTTAAAACTAAGTAGTTTATATTGCATACATAACAATATTTTGAAATTGGACAAATATACAATCCAACAAAATGTAATCCAATTGGCAAGACGAGATGCAAGCCCAAGGTTACATTAAAAGGGGCACACTACTAGATTAAAATATACAAGAAACTTCAAAAAAATAAAATGAAGAGGAAAGTCAAAAAGAGAAGATAGATAAAACACCCAAAAGTAGTGTAACAACAATTATTCAAAAACAAAATAATGAGTAGAATAACTTTAAAATGTTGATTGCATGTCCATATTATAAAAAAAATTCAAAATGAACAAGAAAATCCACCTGCTGCTGGGAAAAAATATGAAGAACTCTCTAGATTTGTTGGCCCTGTTTAACTCTCTTCTGCAGATTCAGATGTTCAAACCTTCATCCAAGAATGCTCAATTAAAGAACAGGTAACTGAAAAATTCATTACTTAATAATACAAACAAAATTCAAAATGGACAGGAAACCCCACCTGAAAGTAGAGACTAACATGAAGATTTTTTTTGTTATCTGTTAACTCTGTTATACGCTCTTCTGCAGATCCATATGTTAAAATTTGTTATAAAGTGGCAGTGAGGAAAAGAAAGCAAAGGCAGAAAAAATCAGCAAGAGACAGTATCAGTACTAATGGCAGTGCCAAGAATCAAATTGGGAAGCCAAGAAATTACATTCTTTCTTCACCATGTTGTCTCCAAAGGCATTACATTCCTCGACACCTCTGATGTGTATGGTCCTCACACTAATGAACTTCTCCTTGGAAAGGTAGGGTGCCTTCAATTAATCTGATTTTGAGAAGAATTCTCTGGATTCTCGTATGGTTTAATTTCAATTCGGAGAATTTTAACTCTGCCTCAAAAGATTGCTCCACTACCATTTACTTGAGAAGCAGAGTTCAGGTTGAAAATTATACGAGGGGAAATTTTCCAGAGGCTTATTCTGATATCAGAGCCATTGTTTTTGAGAATGAGGTTTAGCTGTCTCTGGAGAGGCTAAAAGAATCACAGCAAATAGAATACAGTTCCTTGCAGTGGAAGAAATAATCAGAGCTTCAGAATTCAGGCTAGCCCTGTCAATGTAGAAGCGTGGTGCTGCTATTCTTTTTAATTCTGGTGGGACACAGGGCTCAAATTCTAGTCCATCATTAATAAGACAAGTAGAACCTTCTGATGGGTATTTTCTGGCTGGAATTTCTCTGGGAATTTGATTTACTGAATGGCTTCAGCTGCCAGCATGGGTTCCCATAAAACCTCCCAAAAGTGTCAGGAGGCACAGATATGCAAAACCAGAGAGACAAAAGGATGAAGTACAGAGAAATCGGGATGGCTCCTGTGCTGTGACTGCCCCACAGAATAAAATTCAAGATTCAAGATAAAAAATCCTCAACAGATCTCCAACCCGTAGAATCCCCCTAAATGGTCCTCTTACCGTCGCAAACTTTTCAAAAAAATCATTACAGTTTTTATGTTACCGTTGATGTTCAGTTTTTTTTATTTTCAAAAATAAAGTTACAGTTTTTATTTATAAAATTTTCAGTTTTCCCGGAATGTCAAACAGTGTATCCGTGTGTATTTTATACGATTCCCCTGAAAATTCAAATGATTGTAATAGCCTTAAATATTTCATATTTTCTAATATAGAACTTCAATTTTTGGGGATTAAATTATACAATGATTATTTTAGAATTAAATATTTTTTATTAAAAATTAAAAAAATTTAAAAAAAATTAATAGGAAATATATTGACATATACTTATAAATGATTTATGTTTATTCATAAGTATAGACATCTTAAATATATGTATCTATTTAAAAACTATTTTATTTTTACTTATTTAAAAAGAGTGTTTTTAAGCTCATTGTGGATAGGTACATTCCACGAGAGAAGACACATAGCCAATCTGTATGTCATGTACCCAAGAGGTCTACTATATATAGAGATAAAACACTATCAACAACTAAAGGATAATTTTAATCACCAACATTATATGGGCTTGTAATAAAATAAAATTCGCATATAATGGTGAAAGGAAAGGTGACAAAGTAAAGCCAACAAAAACTCATCTATGAAACATGACATATATGCAATGTGAGTGTGTTTTAAACTTCTTAGAATGAATATGTCCCCTACATATGTTGGAAATCTTGAGCACATTATGGTACACCAAGTTAAAGCATGACTTGAGGAGCAACAACTAAATTAGTTAGATATGAGTCACCATCACTAAAAAAATTTAGATAGGAGGACGTCAGGTGGAAGATAACATGAAAAATAAAGATAATATCATTCTAGTGAAGTTGTAATGTTTTGAAGGGATAGAGAGCTATGAAAACAAAGATTGATAAGAGGAGAAAAGGGTTGGTTGTTGAAAAATTTTCATTCACAAGATTTATTTTCTTCTTTATAGGTTTCCAACCATGTAATGCACTATTTAAACATAGTCAATTTTGGTTTGTTGCAATATTTTGAGGGAATGTGGAGTGAGACCCAAACTATATCAAGAAAAAATATTCATAAAAGGGATTGGATGAGAGTTGACAAGGAGAAGCTTAGAAAAAGGAAAGTGATTTCTAGATTAAGTATAAACCATAAATATGAGTAGAAGAGATGTATTTGATACCATTGGACCATCAAGGAGAAGCTTTGAGAATATTGAGTCATCAAGGAGAAGCTCAAAACAAGAGGGGTTTTTAGATTAAGAAGAAATCATGAATATGAGCAGCTAAGATAGAATGTGTTACCATTGGGCCATCTTAATCTAATAGAATCCAATGTACATGAATGCTTCTTAAAGATCTTTCTTAGATATAAGTCTTCATTTCCTTCAAATTTAGAAAAAGAGGCCTTGAAAGATAATGACTTGGTCTTTGCAAATAAAATCATGCGTATTATTGCTTGGTGTGTTGCAAATGATTCATCAGATATTATATGGAGACCAATTTTTTTCTAAAAATATATTAGAAATATGCATTATGTAGCTTTTCAATGCCTACTTCAAAAATATCTATCATTTTTGGCATTGAGGCAAATTTTACTACCCAATTAATAAATGTTTCAATATTTTTCTATAGTTAAGCGCACACCTTCTTCACAATTGCTTTCTTGTAATAGTATTAAATACTAGCACTTGTACCTAAAGAAGGTTCAAGGATTATATGTCGATAGAAAATTATGTGTATGTTTAATATATATAATGTAAAAAAGTTAAAATATTTACCAAAATAAATTTATGTATTTCATTTTTTTATATTTTAAAAATATATTTTAATTTATATTAATTCCAAACTATTGTTTATTTTCTTTATTTTAAATCTATTTTAAATTAAATTTATATCAAAAAATAAAAAATACAAATAAAAGAAAGTACTAATTAACAATGCAAATACTAATTTATTTAAAAAGTGTTCTACATTGCAATCTAATTTTAAAGAGTATTCAATGCACGGTGGATCTAATTTGTAAAATTCAACTGAAAATACTTTTAAAAATAAAAAATAAAATTCTTACCAACCATACTTTTACCTTATGTACCCATGAACAAGGAAAAAACCATAATATTTTCCTTTGTTGAAAGAGCATCAATTATCTTGCTTTGGAAAGCACTCCAATAGGGAAGTACAAGGATGATTTTAAAAATGGCTTCAAATGTTGCAACGGTTTTTGGTTTAGATTGTGTGATTTTTTTTGCAAAAAAACTCTCACACAATCTAAACTAGAAACCGTTGCGACAATTTGATATGGATTGTGGAAACTTGATATCATTAATGGCTTCAAATGTTCAAGTGAACGAGCAACAACAAGAACACATTAATATTATCGTCTTTCGTTGTCCACCGATCGTCAATTTTCGTTGGTAGTTGATCTCCACTACCTAACCTTCCCCATCTTTATTGCTTAAATCAATAATTACATTCAGAGCAAGCAATAACAACGAGCAACAATGACAAAAACCCTAGTTTGGCGGGTGATGGTTTTGTGCATGGCAATGAGCAATGTCAGCATGACAGAGGAAAAAAAAATGTTGTTTTACATGCACAACATGGTGGTGGGGAGAAATTGAATGGTGGTGCCTATGAGTGTGTGAAGCATTAAACAAGGTTGGGATTTGGTGCCACCATGGTCATTGACGACATCCTCACCAGTAAACAACTGTTGGTGAATGGTTTCACGATAACCTATTTTAGGCATGAGATAGGTTTAGGCTGAAACTACATTCACACTATATATAGCCTAGATCGACTAACTAAACTATTATATTATTTTGAGGGGTAAACACTTTTGACCTGGAGTTATGGACCGACAAGGTCACAAATGAGGGACCTCATCCCCTATTTAAGCATTGAACAATTACACCCTAGTGGGGTTTAACCTTGATGGAAAGAACAACACCACAACAACTTAACCATCATACCATGTCACTATTGACAAATTCTAAACTATTCACTCTCATAGCTTAAAATAATTAGTTTAAGTTGATTTATGCTTATAAGTATGCATCTTATTAGATTAGCCTAGATTGGGCTTAGGGGAGTTTAGGGGTGATGTCAATTTGACTAATTCCCAAGATATACACCTTCCTCTCTAATTGTTTTCATCCTCATAATCTTTGAGTTGCCCCTTCATTAGTATTGTCTTGACCTTCTTTAAACTAGCAATTGAGGATCATGAGTTCAATGATGGTGGAAATATACAAATTTAAATAGAATTTTGATGTTCTTGTTCATTTTTTTTGGCTACCCACTTACTTTTTTATCATACCACTCTAGAAAGAAAAAAATTGATCTCAAATCTAAATGCATCATCACCTAGCTTTATATTTCTTTCTTGATTGGAATTTGAAATGATGGTTGAACTTTTAATCATTTAATCTAGTTGTCTTAGCCCTAATAAATTACATTAAAAAGTTGTTAGCAAGGATTGCTTGCAAGTTGTTAAGCTCAATATTGAATATAGTGTTATACAGTTCACACATGATAACAATTTGTGTTAGCACCACACATTATAACATGATAATCCTTGTACACTAGATTTCACAATATTAAAGATTGCAAAAAATATGTTAAGAAAACATATTCTAAGTTGGGGGAGATTTGATTGAAAAGTTGCAACAATGGAAATAACATGGTAAATGGTTAGACCCTTCTTTCCTATTGAGTCTAATGTCACACTTGTAAAAGAGTAATGGTTAGATCCTTCTTTCCTAAACCCCAAGAAGAGCTCATAGATGAATGAACTCGCTCTCAGTACAAGGTTTGGTGAAAATGTTAACAACCTTCTTTGGAGATTGAAAAAAATAAGTCAATGGTTTGACCATAAATAATCTCCCAAAAGTAATGCACATAAATTTCTATGTATTTCATCTATTGATGCTAGATTAGATTGTTGCATATCTAGATGGTATTTTGGTTGTCACAATAGATGACTATGAGGTGCTTGAGTGGAATTTCAAACTTAGTGAGAATATCCTAAAACTAAAGAGCCTCAATAGTTCTATTAAAAAATCTCATGTACTCTACCTGTATGGATGATAAAGCAATAACATTTTTCTTTTTTCTAGGCCAAGTAATAGTACCAAAACCAAGTGAGAAATTGTAACTTGAAGGGACATGTCATTCTAAGTATCACTAATCCAATTTTAATATGTATATCCAACCAAGCTAATATTTGTGTCAACTAAATAATAAATCCCAAATCTAAGAGTGCCCTGAAGAGAGTGAAGGATCATCTTAATTTCTTTCTAGTGTATCTCATGAGGCTCATATGTGAATCTCAAAACCATGCCTACTACATATGAACTATTAGGCTTGGTATGTATAAGCTAGATAAGATTACCAATAATTTGTCATTACAAAGTGGCATGGAATGATGGTGTAGTAAAATTAACCTAAAAAATGACTCCAACTAGAAAGGGAGTCAAAGACGACTTACAACTAGTCGTGTGAATTTAAGAAAGTAGATCAAGAGTATATTTGGGCTATGCAAGAGTGATATGTATTTCGAACTATGAAATCTCAATACTAAGGAATCAATGCAATAAAACCAAAAAAAATAATCTAAAATATGTCTTGTAGAGTTACTTCATTTTTGCAATAGTGGATGAAGAGCTCTTGGTGATAAAAAGATCAATGACATAAAGGAATAGTATTAATAATGAATCATCTTGTCACAATAGATATACATAAAGATCTAGGTAGCTCTAATCAAAACTTGAAGAAAGACGAAGGAATCCATCTTGGCATACCAAGCCTAAGGGGCCTACTTGAGGCCATAGAGTAATTTACTAAGTCTACAAACCTTAGTGGTTGCTCCATGTAGATCTCCTCCTTAAGGTTTCCATGAAGAAATGTACTCTTCAAATCCATCTGTTGGACATCCCAACTATGTGTAATGAAAATAGTAAGTGTGAGGTAGTTGAATTCATCTTGTCCACGAGAGAAAAGTTCTCTACGTAGCCAATTCTAGCAACTCGCAAAAATCCCTTGGTAACCAAACATACTTCATACTTATGTAGTCAGTGCTAGCAACTTGTGAAAATCCCTTGGTAACCAAACATACTTCATACTTAGCAATTGACCCATTTGCATAAAATTGGGTTTGATATATCCACCTATATTGAACCACCCTCCTTTCAGTTAAGAAGTGAAGGCAAACCACAAGTGTGATTTCTCATTAAAGGAATCATATTCCTCATACATATCACTATCCCACTCAGGTATGCTTGATATCTCTCTTAATTTTTGTGATCTAATACTAAGGAAAATAAAGCATGTGTCCCACTTTGATAGTTTGACCATCTACTTTTATAATATTCTAGATTACCTACCTAATTACCTACATTATGAAGTGTTTATCTAACCCAGATAGGGTGCAGAGTGGGAGGGTGTGAAGTGGACGAGTCAAGCATTGAAACATCATCCTCCAAAACATGTGTAGAAGTAGATGAAGATGAATCCACATCACTATCCTTGCTGTCAAATCTAGAAGAAGAAGAAGAATCAACCTCAAGAATATGTTATGGATGGTCTGAGTCATTAGAAGAATCGTTAAAAAAGAGAGACCCCATAATATAAGGATAAATTTTAAGTGCAGAGTTGGTAGGAATCTCTTGAAAATTAACACTCCTCTCAATGACAACTCATGTGTGGTTAGGTGGAGTAGGTGATGACCTTTCACACTATGTAGATAGTCTACAAGGATGAAAGGTTGGGACTTTGGTTTCACTATATTGTTATTCTGCTTCAATATAGTTTTCATGACTAGAGATTTGAAGACCTTGAAGTGCTCAATTAATGGTTTCCTACCTATCCAAGCTTCAAAGGGAGTGTTTCCCTTTAAGGCTTTGTGACGAACCTGATTATGAATACAATACATAGTTGATTTATTCTACTCATTACTATGGTGTAAAACCCATGATGTGTATCATACAAATAACCATCTCTTTTAATGATATGTTTTTATATTCTACAACACCATTCTATTGGGGAGTATAAGGAACTGTGCATTACAAGTCTATGCCCTTTGTTGTGCAAAACTGCTCAAATTTTGTAGTTGACATACTCATCCCCATTATTTTTCAAAAGAATGTTGTTGGCTTTCCTTGACTATCTTTCAAAGAGAGCCTTGAAGTCTCATTTTTTTTAAGTCTTTAGATTTTTTTCAAAGGAAGTGCACCCATGTGTATCTAGATAATTCATCCATGAAATTGAGAGTATACCCTACCATAGTGAAAGATGGATCATAAAATTACCTAATACATCATTTTGAACAAGCTTCAAAACTTGTGTAGCCCTCCATAATTTTATTATGTCAAATTTCTCTTTAGGATGCTTCCCAAGGGTACAAACCTCACAAATAACATTAGAGAGTCTAGCTCTATGAAACCATGTGACCATATCCTTCTATCTAAGCTGATCAAGGTAGTAGTAATTAATGTGGAAAAAATGCTCATGCCATAATTTGTTAAATTTGTTTGAATGAGTAAGCAATGTTGTAGGAGAAACATAAAATAAAATTATGAGAATATGCATAACCTAACTTGGTAATCTTCCCTTCCGAAAGTTAACAAATTTTTGGTTTACAACTATTTAATCTCAATTGAGTTTGGAGAAAAATGAACTATCATGCCCTTCCCTAAGTGGGTAATCTAATACATAGATAGGAGATTAGATAAAAGAGAAGGTACAACTAGAACATTTTTGAATTTTCCACCTTCAACTTCAACAAAGCCTCTCCTTCCAGCTATTGCTAGAGTGTCATCACCCAATGCAATAAAATATGGAGTTGTTGATGATGATATAGTGGCAACTAGAGCTTGGACCTTATATTTGTCTTTACGTTTTTCCTTTGGCTTGGTATATTCTTGAGTTGATGAAGATTGTTTGATAGATTGACAAACCCCAACATTGGGATTCTCAAGAAGATGCGAGAGATGGTTAATTTTTTTCTTCATACATTTTTCTCATCATGCCCATGTTTCTTGTAATATGAACACAATTTTTTTTTCTTTCTTAGGTTACCCTTGATTTGAAGAAGTTTTAGTGTTGATTTGGAGGAATTTTATTTCTATTATTTCCTAGTCTCTTTATCCTTTTTAGTTCTCTATAGCTTCCATTTTTTTGAATCATGTTTTTTCTCATCCTCAATAATATGGGCTTGAGATTTTGAAAACTTTAATTTTTGGGAACGTGTCTACAAGTAGCTGTGAGGGTTTCATTGAGTTTTGTGCAAGGACATGTGTGGATTCACAATGATCATAAACCATTAAGGGTTTGCATGTTTTGACCTTTGTACATTTACCCTACCTTGCAATGATTCCTCTTTTTGTTGCTTGTTTGTAATTACTTTGTCCATTGAATGGTTTCCATACTTTTTTTTTCTTCCTATGTTTTTATCATTAGTTGGTAGTGTTTTCTCACATCACCATTCTTCAGGAGTGAAGGGGTGTTATTTAATAATGGAGATAGATGTAATGGTGAAAGGAGATCTACTCGATGGCTCTAGGTTTCCTTCATATCTTTAAAGTGCAATATGTAACAATGATGAGGGATAAAGGTGAACCTGTAAAGATATTGTGGTGGGTTTTGATTGCTTTGCGATTCCATAATGCAAAATTTATCATAATTCATGATGGGAGGGAATTTTAACTCCAAGGTTTCGAAGATGGAAATGGTAAGTCCCCCTTTCCTACCACCAAAACACTATTCCTTGCTCCTAATCCTAAAATGAAAGAAGCCATTGTGAAAGAAGAAACTAGGCTAAGAAAGGTGGTTGTGTTCTTTGTGGCTTTAGACTGTAATAAAATTCGGACAAAAAAGTTCCTTGATGAATGGTTTAACAATGTTTGGAATAGGAAATTTTGTATTTAGTTATCTTTTTGCAGAATGCTGCATAAAGGTTTATTTATAATATTTCTTAAAGATCATGACATGCAAACCAAAATGTTTAATAAACAATATTGGAAAGTTGATAATTTTGTGTTTAGGATGGTGGCTTGGTCACCAATACACTAAATGATGAAATTCTTGCACTATCCTACCCAAGGTTGGTGATGACCAAGAATATATCCCCTCAAATGTAGGATTTTTTACCCAAGCTTTTGTCTCCAATTGGAAAAGTTTTGAGACTAGAAGAAACCAACACAATCATAATGAGCATGGACACAAGGCTTCTTGTGGCTCTAATTTCAGGTGTAGATATTTCAAAATAATTAGTTATTGAGTAGGATGGTGAATTAACAACCATTAAATTGGATTTATTAGGTGGATTAAACGCCTACTTCCTCTATAAAAAGGAAGGGCATATTAGGGGAAATTATCCCTTCCTAAAAAAGAGAATACCTAAAAATAGTCTTAAACCTACAAACCAAAGGGAGGATATAATATGTAAATAATCTAGATATTCAAGCTTCTATTAGGTAACAAAATATTAGTATCAAAAACCCTAACTTTTTAATTAAAAAATACAATATTTTGAGTGTGTGACTTCAGATTTAGGTTCTAAGAAATCTCTAGAAAAAAGGGCTATTGAGGTTATGAATGGATTGAATTTAGAACCCTCCTCCTCTAAATCAAGGCTATTAATTCCTTGCTTGACCCCAAAAGCCTCCAAATTAATTGAATCTTAGAGTGGCAATGATCACCTAGGTCATAAGAAAATTGCGCAAGAATTGGTATTCGACAAAATTAAACATTTTCTTTTGGAAAATAAGAACAAGCAAAAATCAAATTAGGTTGTTAGGTTTGAGGAAGATGTTTCCTACAATAAATGCTTAAAATTTAGTGTAGAGGGGGATTCTAATCTCCAAGAGATCTTTAAGCTAGATCCTTTATCATCCTCCGTGAGTAGGAAGGTTGTGCATTCTTAATAAAAAAGATAAGTATCCTTTAGATTCTGTCAAGCAAACACTCAAGGAGACAAGCCTTGAAACTAAAAAAAAATAATCAAAATAAAGTGGAAATATACTTTGATAACAATTCCAATAATTCAAATTTTGTTGAGATGGTCTCCAACACCAATGTCTACAAGCCATGTGACAACTCAAGATATGAGGATGTGCATGGCCAAAGTGTAGGCTTGGACAAGGTGTCGACAAAGAAATTATTGTCTTCCCATAATATTGACACCTCAATTGAGTCAAATCTAGAAAATATTTTTTTGGATATCCCCTTCAATAGCCTTTGAAAGCTCTGGATAATATTGTGAGGAGTAAGCCATCCACAAACTTAAAAATGATCACAGAGGCTCAAATAAATCTGAAGAATTTTCTAAGAAACCAAATAAAGTTGTGAAAAGGAGAGACAATATAGAAAAAGAGAAAGGGGTCCCTACCATAAAATTTGTAATGAACTAAAAGAAGAATTACCTAAATTCTTTGATAATTTTAAGAATAGGTTAGATGATCCTCAAAACATGGTTGATGATGAATCTTAATTGCATAAGCTAGAATATCAAAGGACTAGAATCCTTTGATAAAAAATACATAATAAGAAGATATTAAATTTGTAAAAAAGTAGAGATGTTATCCTCTTACAAGAAGTAAAAGCTACTAATCTCACTTTGGAAAACAACCTAAAATTATTATGGAAATGTGTTTCCTAGTTCTTCTCCAATCATGTTAAAGGGAAGGTTGTTGTGGCTATTGTATTATCCAATCAATGGGATAACTATGTGACTAACTTTGATGTCTCTCCTTGCAATAGATCAATGTGGGTTGTCATAGAGAAAGATAACCATAAGTTTTGTTTATGATCTATCTATGCTTCCAATGATTACATGGAAATAATTAACTTTTGGAAATGGCTCAATGATCTGCCTAATCTTCCCTGGCTTATACATGGATATTTCAACATGATAGAAAATGACCAAGACAAAATTGGAGCTTTGGAAATAGATTGGAAGGGAAATGAGAAGCATTTTTTGGAAGAAAAAAATCAAAGTTAAAGCTTTATGACCCGGGAAAATGAAATCTAAATCAATTTGGTTTACATGGTGCAATGTACAAAAAGGAAATAAAAGGATCTACTATCAACTAGATAGGTTCTATGAAAGTAGGAAATTATTCTTTGAAAAAATAGAGGAAGAAACAAAAGTAAAGGTTTGTTCATGCACACTCTCAAATCATCATTTGATTAGTTCAAAAATTCTAATAGCTAAGAAAAACAGTGAGGAAAACAATGGGGGACAAAAATTCATCTTGAACTCCAAATTTTTGAAAGATGAAGGTTGTAATAATGCTATCTTTACTTTAAAATAAATTAATAAATAGTTTCTTAAAAATTACTCAAATCAAATAATAGAACAAAAATAATATAACCTAAGCTAACTTCTTCCAAACTATCATGGGTAAAAAAAGAAAAGGATCTCAAAAAAGAGGAAAAAATCATCTAAGAAAATACAATCAACCTAGAAAATAACCTTCATGACAATCCTGAGAAAACAGAGTTGAATGAGGAATTAACTCTCTGCAAGAATTCCTTAAGAAGTCTATAATTTAGGAAAATTTAGGGTCAAAAAGGAAGGGCAAAAATAAACTGGCTAAGTAAGGGGGATAAAAGCTCAATATTTTTCTTTAATTACATTAAAGAAAAAGTATAAAGGATAAAATTGAATGTGTATGGGATGGAGATAGCCTAATCTCTAACCATGAAGATTTGCTAAATCATTTAGCCTCTTTTATAAAAATATTTTTACCTTATAAGACCAAGGTGACCACTCACTTAAAGCTAGGAGTTATTGTAAACAATTGATTCCCAAGTTAATTCAAGAAGAAATAGTCCTCATGAATTTGAGAAAATAAATAACAAAAGATGAAATTGAACTCACAATTCAAACTTATAGCAATGATAAATCTTTGAGTCTTGATGAAATCCCTATTGAATTTTATAAAAAGAATATAAATTGGATATCTAGAGTTATTGTTTATATATAATGAAGCTATAGCTAAAGGATATTTTGGGAAAGAGATAAACAAGGGTATAATAAAACTAATTCCAAAATATGGGGATACAAAATTAATCACAAACTAGAGGCCAATAACTCTCCTCAATGTGTCTTACACAATCCTTGCAAAAAATAATAACTTTAAGATTGAGAGATATTCTCCCTGTAATAATACAATACACACAAATTGGCTTCATTAAAGGGAGGTTATCCTTGAAAACCTTATCATAATTTGGGAAGCACTGGATTGGGTGTGAACCATAAATCAAAATGATAGCATGCTTCTCTTGGACTTTGAAAAGGCCCTTGATACCTTTGGGTTCCCCAAGTAATTTTGTAAAATGGTGATTGCTCTGCTATAGTATGAAAATGCACAAATTGATGTGAATGGGATCTTGTCCCAACCCATTTCTCTCCAAAGGTAAATAAGACAAGGATACCCTCTAGCCATTGCTTTATTTGTGATTACTTCTGAGCCTGTTTACTACATACTTAGAGATGACTTAGGTGGTCCCAAAGTTAAAGGTTTAAATCTCCCTAACAATCAAGATTTAATTAACATCCACTTTGTGGATGATACCATTATGTTTCTAGACTTAGATAAAGAAAACATAGATTGACTAATTTGTAGAAATTGAACCTCTTATGTGAGGCTTCCGGTACAAAGATATCTAAAAACAAGTCAACAATATTGAGTTGGAATGACACCCCACCAAACTGGTTTACCAGATATAAAATTCAATAGGGGGCCCAAATAAGAAAATAAAATACCTTGGTATCCCATTTGCAACTAGCCCTAATCTTTAAAATAAGTGTGGAATTTGATCAAGACTAATTTTTTTTATTTTTAAGAAATTGGAATAAACTATACTTATCCTTGGCTAGGAGAATCCAAATGTGCCAACAAATTCTCTTAGCATATACAATTTACTATTCCTTAGCCTGGTTATTTAATATTTATCAACTAGAAGAAATTCAAAAAGAATCAGAAACTTTCTTTGATTAGATGGGAAGGGCACAAATAAGAAACATGTTATCAAGTGGGATTGGTGTTGTGGGGCTAAAGAAATGGAGTGACTGGGTTTAAAGGACCTAAAATGGTAAGGGATTGCTCTTGTATCAAAGTGGATAGTAAATTATTTATAAGGAGAAGAGCCATAGAAAGTGCTTATCAGAAACAACATCCTTAAGGTAGTGCCAAAAAAGCAAAGAAATATAGGAACAATCCATTTAGTGACTCCTTAATAGGATTGTTCCATACTCAACCAAATGGCTACATTTTCTTCAAAACCATTTGGAAGGCTTGTGAACAAGTAAGGAACCTGATAATAAGTAATGATAACAAGACTTATACTAACAAACCAATTTGGTGGAATATTTTTCATAGTAATAAGCCTATTGCCTTATTACAAGGCTACTCAGCCAAATCTTGGGTGAAAAAAGGAATCATTGATTTCAAAGACATTTTGTGTGATGGGGATCTTAAACCATGGTCCACTCTAAGGAAGGATTATGATATACCAAACACACAATGGAGAACATACTCTTTATTAAGAGAATTGCGTAAAGGGCTATTATTTGAAAATAATATCTCAAAATGTTGCAGTTCTAATTTGGTGCAGGGGTTGGTGCAGGGGCATCAAGAGCCTCATAAGCATATTTTATTATTTTTGAGTTTTAGGTTTTTTAGTGTGTTTTGAAGTGTCCTAAGGTCATTTATGACCATTTATAATCATGTGGGTTTATTTTTTAGTGCTAATTAGGTTTTTGTTTAAAAAGTGTAAAAATTGTCAAATGTTGCAAAAAAGTGTCATGCAACTTTGACAAGTTGTCAAAAAAAGAAATAAATAGTTACATGCAAGAAAGAAACCATTAGAAAAGTATTTATAATTGGTTGTAAATGAATGAATACACTCTCAAAAATTGAATGGTGGGCTGGAAAAAACTGATTTTGAAGTTTTTTTGGAATGAAAGCAAGCTTTTTGTGTGTTTTCCCAATGTTTCCAGTCTGTTCTTCTTTCTTGTATGAAATGGTGTGGCCTCATATAAATGAGTATAATATGTGGATGGAAGGATATTTGTTTCTAGTTTACAATTATTTTTGTCTCCTTAAATTTCATTGAGTTTTGTAGAAGTTATGGGCCAAATACCCTCACTAGCTTGTTCAAAAAGTAATGTTTGCAGGCATAAAATAACGTTGTATGGATCTGTATGGATTGGTAAAACCCATAAAAGTGGATGAATAGAAATAGGTTAATGTTACAACAAAAACTTCTTTTTACTAGTATTTTTGGAAATGCATTTTGAAGGGTCAAATAAGCCTATTTCTCAAAACTCCCTGTAGCAAACCTAGGGTTTCTAGGAAGCTTTAAAAAATCATCTTTTTATTCTACTATTGAAAATTAGAAAACTTTGTGAAAACCTTCATTTGGATGTGTTATATGTGTCCACAAAAGGAAAAATCCTAATTCTATCATTTGAGTGGTTTATGAAGGTTTGTATGTTTTCACTAGCCCTAAGATTGTTAAATAGGCCTAATTGCAACTATAACAGCCTTGTTTTTCCCTATTCTATACAAAACAACCCTGCTTAATTTTAACATATGTTTAGTAAGGGAAAAAGGGTATCTAAATTAGGTTTTACATCTCTGTTAGCAGTTGCATGGAAAAGGTAAAAAAGGTCTTTAAGGAGGGCTACTAGGCAGTTGAAGGTCTAGGTTGTAAGATATAAGTTGAAATATCCAAGTAAGGTGTGAGATTTTCTTTGAGGAGTTTTTTGTTTTTTGCAAATTGTTTAACCTCTACATCATTTTGGTATTAGATCTAGAAGACCCCCAGAGTGCAAGGTATGTTCCAAGACAAGAGAGTTGTGAGAAAAAGTTTGTTGCAGGTATGAAAGAGAGCTGGTGACTTATATCCTCCAATAGTGATGAAACTAGGTAGAAGGTGTGAAGATTTCTTCCACTGAGAGGAAGTGGGTAGAAGAGGTCTTGGAGAGTGCATCTTCCATAATCCTATTGAGTAGAGGATGGTTGTGTGTGTGAAGGTATTGTGATATCAAAAGAATGAAAGTGTTGAGGAGAATAATCCATGAAGATCTGAAGGGTAAGAAGTTTTCAAGAAAGCAACAAGAGATGAGAAGAGAAAGGAGTGAGATGAAGAAGAAAGATGAGAAGGAAAAACAAGTAAGTATTGAACAAGAGATAATAGGGTTGTGACAAGATTTGGAACAAATGCAAAAAACATTTGAAGAAAGAATACCGAGTATAGTAACAAGTGTGTGGAGTTGGAACATCACCATTCACAAAGTTGTCTAGTGTCCGATAAAAGAAATTGCAGAAAGAAGAAAGAGGAAACAATTGAGAAGAAAGATAAAAAATAATAATCAAGATGATGGTAGAGCCAAAGCCATCCAAGGAAGAGGAAAAAGATGAAGAAAATGAGTCCATTGAGACTCAAAATTTTGTTTCTAACAATATTTGTGAGTATGTGTTTACAGGTGTAGCAGATGAAGATGAAGATGGAAAAGAGTATAAAGAAGAAGGAGAAGTGAATGCAGTGTATGAATATTGTTATGCAAATGTAGTACAATATGGTGAAGAAGATGTTGCAAAAACAACAGAGGTACTAGTTGTATTTTTTGATTTCATGGATGATGAATATGCTGACAAATGGTATTCAAATGATGAAGATGAAGACATGGAAAGTGGTAATGCGACATATGAACAAGAACTAAAGTTTTGGAACCTTGAAGCTGAGAAGATGCTAAGTAAGAGATGGTGCAAGAGGACGAAAGATCCGAGGAAAGTCAGAAATGTAGAACATACGATAAGGTGTAAGGAGCACCAACTTTTGGAAACAAACTCCCAATTGAATGATAAGTGGAAGGCTTAAGGTAAAAATGAAACATGCAATTGAACTTTTGCAACAAGAGAAATATTTCCACATATCAGATTTGTAGGTTGAAGAAGTCCATGATGGAAGACATTGACAAATTTGCAGATCACATCTCAGATGGAATTGAGATTTTTCTTTCATTGGGAGTATGGTGTAGGGTCATCAGGAGCCTCATTAGCATATTTTTTTATTTTTGAGTTTTAGGTTTGTTAGTTTGTTTGAAGTTTCCTAAGGTCATTTATGACCATTTAGAATCATGTGGGTTAATTTTGGAGTGCTAATTAGGTTTTTGTTTAAAATGTGTAAAAATTGCCAAATGTTGCAAAAAAGTGTTAGACATCTTTGACAAGTTGTCAAAAAAGAAAGAAATAGTTACATGCAAGCAAGAAGTCATTAAAAAAGTAGTTAGAATTTGTTTTAGATGAAGGAATACACACTCAAAAGTTGAATGGTGGGCTAGAAAAACTGATTTTGAAGTTTTTTGGAATGAAAGCAAGTTTTTTGTGTGTTTTCCAACATTTCTAGTTTGTTCTTCTATCTCGTATGACCTGGTATGACCTCATATCAAGGCATATAATAGATGGATGGAAGTATATTTTCTTATAGTTTACAATTCTTTTTGTTTTGTTAAATTTCATTGAGTATTATAGAAGTTATGGGCCAAATACCGTCACTAGCCTGTTCAGAAATTACTATTTGCAGGCATAAAATAGTGTTGTATGGATCTATAGGGACTGGTAAGACCCATAAAAATGGATGAATGGAAAGAGGTTGATGTTACAAAAAATCTTTCTTTTACTAGTAGTTTTTGAAATGCATTTTGAAGGTTCAAACAAGCCTATTTCTCAAAACTGCCTGTAACAGACCAAGGGTTTCTAGGAAGCTTAAAAAATTCATATCTTTTTATTCCACTGTTAAAAAAATCTAAAACTTTGTGAAAACCTTCAGTTGGATTTTTTCTATGTGTCCAAAAAATTAGAATTCATAATTCTATCATTTGAGTGGTTTATGAAGGTTTGTATGTTTTCACTAGCTCTAAGATTGTTAAATAGGCCTAATTGAAACTCTAACAACCTTGTTTTTCCCTATTTCGTACAAAACAACCCTACTTAATTTTAACATATGTTTAGTAAGGGCCAAAAGGGTACCTAAATCAGGTTTTACATCTCTATTATCACTTGCATGGAAAATGTTATGTCAATAAAGGTCATTTAGGAGGGCTACTAGATAGTTGAAGGTCTAGGTTGTAAGGTATAAGTTGAAAATCCAAGTAAAGTGTGAGATTTTCTTTGAGGAGTTTTTTGTTGTTTGAATTTTTTTTAACCTCTACATCGTAATTTCTGTGGAAAACTAATCAATTGCAAATGGAAAGATGACATGGTATTTTATAAAGGGAATGCTAGAAATTTATATAACATGTGTAATTCAGAAGATATTATAAAATCTATAAACAGTTGTTGGTATATGAATGACACTCAAACAATTTGGAATTTTTTTTTTAATTGGATATGGAACAGTGTCTTGGAACCCAAAAAAGCTTTATTTAGATGGCTGCTACTCTTAAAAAATTTATCATGGTCATCATATAAATTTATAGTGTAAGTACAAATTTATGTGGCTTATGTAGAAATACTAACAATATTGAGCATATCATTTTTATTTTTATTTTTGCTAAAGAGATATGGCTAATGTTTTATGGTGAGTTATATGATTGGGGCAACATAGGACAACTTAAAAACCATGAAATCATTATTGGTAAAATTGAAGGTTTGGATAAATATTCTAGTTTATTTTGGCTTATTATTTCAACTGAAATCCTTTGGATGATTTGGAAAAGTAGGAATGAGGAAAAATTTCAAGATAGGGTGAGGGTACTTACCGAGTCTAATGAAAAAATTCATCCTTCACAATCTCTCGCTATAGGTTACTTTGGCATTGGAGGTGTCCAAGGACAAATTTAAAAAGATGGCCAAAGGTGAAAAGATACAAATAAAAGAGGATGAAGTTAAATATGTAAGGACCTAACAACACAATTCAATCTTTCATTCAAAAATGAGTTCAAGGCATGTCAAGAATTTTATAACAAAAAATCAAAGTAAATTGATATATGTAGTGTAATCTACTTTCATGCCTCTTTTTGGGATGTAAAATTATTACTATATGTAGTTGTAATTGTATAGTATACTAAGATAGCATAACTTGATACTTCATATCAGATAAAGAACCATAATGTTGTTTTAAATATGTAATAGTTCCTTTTTGATATATATAAACTATTTTTAATCTAAAATAAAATAAAATTCCATCTATATGAACTTATCTTGCTACCTAGTCAAGTCAGTAATGAAGATATCTAGAGAAGGCTTCTTCCATGGGGTTCCAAGAGCTCATTTGGTGGAGTAGAAGGTATATACAAACACATAATAGTAAGGACCTAATTTAGAGAGTATGGAAAGAACTATTTGATCCTCTTTTCTCTCTATTCCACATTAATTTAAATATAACCTTAGTGATTTAATTTTAGTGAAGAAGTCCTATAAGGTGTCAAAGGAATTGGGGCTTAAACTTATGAGCTCATTCTCCATCTCATGACCTTTTATTTCATTTATCTTCCCAAAAACTTTCTGTAATGTATGCCAAACTTCATTGGGTGTATTCAAGGATTCTACATGAAAGAGGAGTTTGGAGATACATTAAGACACAAAAATCCAAAGTCTTGATCACATTTGTTAAACCACTTTTCTTTAGCTTCCTCAATATCAAATTCTCTCTCAATTCTCATTGTTACCCTATACAAACCTTTATTTTCTAGTATAAGTTGTACTTTTAGTTTCCAATCATGATAGTTAAAGAATTTTAATGGTGTGATAATATGATTTGAATCCATTCTTCAAAATAAATTATTGTAGAAATGAACTACAAAAGGAAAGTAGGAAGTGCACATGACATACTAGACAACATCCCTTTTATTTTATATTAGATTCCCTAATATTTTTGCACTTTATATGTTTAGTACATAGACAAGTCAAATGGAATAAAAAAGGAACTTTATAATTTTAGTGTGATAATATTTCTAATGGATCAAACGTTAAAAAGTTCACTTTAAAAAATAGCACTCAATTTCGAGTTTCCAATCAAAAGTTACAATAATTTCAATATTCCTTGATGTTGCCTATTTCAATTACACTTCATTTAAAAAAAAAAAAATGTCTATCAAAGTGATAAATTGAGAGGGGGATAAATTTAAATCATCACTATTAGGAATCATAGTTTTAGCCCTCATACGACCATACTATGTGACTAGGTGCTAAGCTCTTGATGATTTCTCCTCCTCATTTTTTGCTAATGGAACACAAGGGTAAATGTTGACCTCAATGAATTTCAAGCTGCTATGAATAGTGATTCTTGCTGCCGATTTAATTTGATGGGTTTGTGGCCACCGATAGTCTACCCATAAACAATAATAGGTATAGGTAAAGACTATGATGCATATTTTGTTGCCTTTGCAGTCAATTTTGTGGCCTCTTCAAACTAAACTACCCCCTCAAACATAAATTTATGTTGAATTATAGCCTAGAAAAAATGAAATTGTAGGTTTATGTTGGATTGTGGTCTATAAATCGGCCTATCGCATCCTCCATATCAATAATTAAATCATTGGTTTATTATTATCTCCACAAAAGCTACTGAGAGATCACACCTGACATCCACATCAAATCCAAATTGAGATCATATGGAATGAAATAGAGCCCATAGACCAACCTTTTTCCACAACCTTTGTAAATATTTAAATAAGAACCAAACAAACACAACAAGCCAAAAAATTGCATGCACTATTGTTTTTCATAAAAATATCTCAATAAAAAATATTGAACTAGCAAACAAAAACTAGAACGACTCCGATAGCATGATTATTTTTTCAAGATATCTAGATAGAATACTAGTATTGAAATAAGCCACAAATTTAGAGCAATCAAACACTCCTACAAAAACCATTGAATGCAAAAAAAAATAATATACATTAAAAATGGATAAATCAACATGAAGATTAGCCATGGGTGAGATGTAAAATTAAGAGAGGGGGGATACAATTTTAATCCGGGTAGTGAAGCTAGTTGGGTATTCAACTCCCACTAACTAATATAGGTGGTGAGTTAACTCCCAAAATACTCACAAGAGGTGGTGAGCTAAATTTCATTAATATGGACATCTAAGTAGGCTTAATGCCATGTCTATATATCCATGTACATAGTACATGAAATAATATATACATTAATTTTTATTTTATTTTTATATATTAGTTATTATTCATTTATCTATTTAAATTTATATATAATATTAATATATAATTAAAAAATTATTAACATTAAAGAGTAAAATATAAAAAAATGTAAAGATTACAGTTGCAAAGAAAGTAAAAATATCCTCCCTCCCATTGCAGAAAAAATTCATCTCTGGTCGACATCATATATTTGCAGGCTAAAATTTTTCATCTCGGGCTTTAGTATTTTTCTATAGTTGGAAACAAAATTTATTGAAGGCATTATCGATTTAATTGGTAGCCGAATATTTATTTAAAGGGCACAACATTTTTGGTGGATTTATTATCAGGCGCCCATCCATATTTAATTGGTGGCAATATTTCATTTTTTGCATATTTGAATAGGTGGTTGAAATTATTTTACAAATTTAAATTGTTGCTGGCAATATTTAAATCTACAATCAAAAATTGTTGCAAAGGGCTTTGATTTTTGCAGGTTTGAAAAGATTGTTTGTTGGCTTCACAGACTTGCCATTAACACCTGCTGTGTAATACCCCTCCGTTTTGCTTCTATTTTCATGTTGTTTATGCTTTGTTTGGATTACAGCTACTGAGATACTAGACATATTTATTATGATATTTTGATCGCTACTCTTGAGCGACAAACTATTATTATGTGATGTGATTATCTAATTTGATTTTACATGCTTTGATGAATGAATGCTGACAGTAGAATTATCATGTGGTTAGTTATGAAACTATTGTTATGACGTTAGTGTCAGTCTTGGATGAGTGCATTGGTGAAGGAGACGGATTTGCATCACTCGCTTGCGAGCGCCCTGCGATTCCGAGATTTCTTCTTCACGGTGTGAATTATATACTGCATATATTATGTTGATTATTTGATTATAGGTTGCAGGTACATGACATCGACTCCACCTGGTTCCACAGGTCTGAGCGTGTCGAGCCAACGGTTAAGTTGAATGGGAGATAGTAACTTGGTAACATGTGTCAGGTCTACACCCTAGTCTTAGTGTGTCGTCAGTTCTAATGATTGAGTCATGTTATATCTTATTGGATGTTTTTGTAATATCTCGAAATGTGCTAACCCTTTAAATTGATCTTTTGAATATTGCATTGGCTGGAAGAAATGGTGATTTTATAGTATTTAATATTATGCTCTTTGGTTATATTTAAATAGATTTTAGAAATTAAACTTAAATTATTTATTTAATTAAATTTAAATCTCAAGGGATTAAATTTAATTATTAAATAATTGTAAGTAGGCTTACTAAAGTTGAATTATTTAATTTATTAAATTTAGAGCTCATGGAGTTGGATTAAATTAGTAAATAATTGAAAGTGGGTTAGTTTTGTTAAAATATTTATTTAATTAGATTTAAATCTCAAAGGATTAAATTTAATTAATAAATAATTGTGAGTAAGTTAATTAAAGTTAAATTGTTTATTTAATTAAATTTAAATCTCTTGTGTTTGAATTTAGTTATTAGATAATTTATAATAATTATGTAATAGTATTTGATTGTAAAGTTTAAATTAAATCAAAAAGGGAAAATTGTGAAATTAGAATTTTAATTAAAAGTCAAAAGTTAGGGCTTTTGGAAAAGAGGGAAATGAAATTATCTTGTAAATTCAACTTTTGCATTTGAAAGTGAATTAGGGTTACATTAGGTTATTTTGGAATTGTTATTTTATAAGTTTAGGGCAGAAAATTTGGGGATTCTTCTTGCTTCATTTTTTGGACAGGTAGGAAAATTGTTGGAGAAATTTTTGATGAAAGTTTAAGAAATTATTTCTGGTTGAAGAATTAAATTGAAAAGGGAGATAAATTCTATAAAGAAGGTGGAATTAGTAGATTGAAGCTTGCTGGAAATTTCTTGGCATTGTGGAAAAAGAATTGTGAAGAGCTCAAAGGAAAGTCTGCATCAATAATCTTGGTGGCTGCAAATAACCAGGTTTTCTTTTCTATTTCTTGTTTTAATATTTCTAGTTTATCCTAGTTTGTTTAAATTTGAAGAAATTTGCAAATGGGGAATTTTCTTGAAACCCTAGGTTAAACTCCATTATTTTGATATTCAGATTCATTTATTTTGGAAATGCAAACCCTATTAGAAAAATGGTGGAAGAGAAAACCAGATCTTTGAATCATTATTCTTGTGTCATTGAAATTTTGAAAACACAAAGGAAAGGGAATGGTTTTATTGTTTTCTGAATTTAATCTTTGTTGGAAAGTTTGCTATGGTTGCAAAAGAAAATCATTTTCTGGTTGTTTATACATTTTTTCTTCAATTACCCTAGTTTTGAAAATTCTAAAAAAAAAATTACATGTATAATAATACACATTGCATATACCATTTCTGGAAATGATATATACAATCCACATTATTATACATATAAAATTTTTGTTGTTTAAATTGTATTATGCCATTTTCTATTGGCCGCGTACGGCCTGGCATATCGTACCTGTGTACGAAATTATTTTTTTTTCAGAATTTTATTTCGTCCAAAATTATTTTCGTCCGTCCGAAATTTTCTGTCATTCGGAATTTTTTTATAAAATTTTTTTTTTTAATGTTTGGTGGGGGCTCGGCCCCCACCCCTGTGCTTTATATACAGTGGGTACGCAGTACCCACTGCACAGTGCGCCACCCGTACGGGGGGCACACTGTCCACTGGGGACTGCGGCCCCTACGTCGTCTACCGACCGACTGTACACAGTGTACAGTCGGCACCTGCCTTGATGGGACTGGGGTACCGGCGGTATCGTCCGTCGGACGAGGTACCGTCCGGTCGCCCCATGAATACGTGCTGTCGATTTTAGTTTTTTTTTTGTTTATTAATTTTGTTTTATGAATTAAGTTTTTTTTTTATTAATTGTTTTCAATTTTTTTTAATTTTGTTTTATTTTATTTCGATTTTAAGGTTATTTTTATTTTAATTTAATTTACTTTATATATATATAATTTTAATTTGTATATATATATATAATATGTATTTTTTTATTATTATATATGAATATATATATATATATAATATATATATATATATATATATATATATATATATAGAATTTAATTAATATTATATATATGGTAGATTTAATTTTATTTAAGAATTTCGTTGCATAATTAATTTCGTTTGGATTACGATAAACGTTTTGATTTTAATAAGTGCTTAGTAAATTTAAATATGAGAAGATTGTCTTGACCTGTATGGGTTTAATATTTTGTTAAAATAAGGTTATGTAATGACATGGATAATCAATTTTGGTTAGGTCTAGTATTAACCATGATTAGCATATGTTGCGAAAATAGTTATGTTATGGGAATCTATTGTTACAATTGTAAACTTTGAATGGCATTATTCTATTTGCTACAAAAATGCATTAGATAGGAACATGGTTTTAGAATAACCAAATATTGAAATTATATTGCCAATGCATGAGTTCATTGATTGTATTCGTTAATTTTTTATTTGGTGAATCATTATTGTGAAGTGGGTTGTAAAAGTCTTCCAGTTACACGTGGGTCATTCCCTTATTATAATATTGCTTGATTTCCCTTGGGTTGTGTTACATTCGTCTTGTCCTCCTAGTATTGGAGTAGAATTCTTTGTGTTGCCTCCTAGGATTGGAGAGAGTTTTATTGTTGCAATTTTGTAGCACTTGAGTAACCCTTGGAGTTAGTTCCGTAGTGTGTTATCCAATTAGAAGAGTGGCTTTTGTTAGGGGCCGGAGCCCAAAGAGGTAAACCGGGAAACCTTCATAAGTGATTTTAACAATTGAAAACTAAAGTAAATATACTTAGCATATTAGGATGTAGTTCACATTAACCAAGATAAGTTAACCTCACTCACAGGCACACGGGTTTGTTTAGACTTGGGGTGGGTGAGAAGGCCTGGAATGGCAAGATCACTATCTCGTCCCTATGAGAGATAGATGATTCCGCTTGAGTTTGTATGAGTGCCGGGATTCAGTTGAGGCCACCAGGATTTTCGGAGCCTATGAAGAATGCCCAGAGGATATCTCATGACAAACCTTGTGATGACACTCTGTCTAGGATAACACCGTGTGTTATGTTGTGCGTATGTTTCTTTTAGCACACTTGATCATATTATGTCTAGAAGCAATGTAACCATGATTAGAGTTTTGACTTTATTGTGCATATGTGTGTTGAGTCAGTTTATATCAGTATGAGTCTGCCTTTGGTTTGAGGTGGTAGGTTTCTCGTCCATGTTACTTGGTTACTATCTCCTAGCATGGGGGTTGGTCCTTCGGGTACCACATGGTTGGGTGGATCATGCACCATAACCGTTGGGTCCCCTTGATCTTTAGTACTTGGTGGCGAGACTTCTTGATGGACATCTCTCTTTGCTTACTTTAGGATTCTTGTACTTGGTATCTCATATGTAATAATGTTAATTTTACCCCTCTGGTGTATGAGGTGGATCTTGTAATATTCAGACTTATGTATTTATACTCATTCTGGGAATGAGGATTGTAATAGACCTTTGTAACTGGTTTATATAAATGAATGCTTTATCTTTATCTTGTACTTTTCTTTGATGTAAAATGTTATTACTTGTGTATTTACTTTCAATGTATTTTTTTTTAATGTTGTTGGTTAATGGGGTTTATGTAATCTCAGTTATGTAACCCTAGGGGAGGTTGTCAATTTAGTTGAACATGTGGGTTTAATTCACTTCTTTTACTTCTTTTATAAAAAAAAATTAGTACGCTTGTTTAGTGAATTGAAACTTCCTCTAGGGTTGTGTGGCGGGGCATTACATGCTGACTATGTAAGTTGGATGGAGCTTTTATTGCAGCTATTGACAATCCTCCTTTTGGCCGCCAACCTCTATCAACCTCCCGTCGACTTCCTTTCATCTACCATTCATCAGCCATTGAAGATTAAGCTCCCACCAAGGTCATATCAGGGAACCTAGAGCTTTCTCTCCAAGCGATGCCACCAAGCGGTGTCGCTTCGTCGCTGCTCTCCCGCCACCCCACCGTCGCTGGCCTTGGCGGCACAATCTTATTTTTACGAGCGCCCAACCCGTGGTCCTATTGCAGAGTAGGGGCTTATTTTTTCCCCTAGGTTCTTGTTTTTTGCACCTGTTTAGCTTGCGCACCCTAATAGGGCAGTTTTTCAATGGAGCATAATTTTTTCGCTAGGATATCAGATTTTCACAAATAAGATATTGCTAGAAAGTTGGTTGTGTACTTCAGAGCGGTGCAGAGTATTTTTCTAGATTTTATTGTGGGTACAAATTATAGCCAACTGAATTTGGTGCTTCCTTTTGGACTTTCGAGGTCATATATTTTCACCAGTTTGTTAGATTTTGGAGATTCTAGTAGCATTGCAAAAGTGATTCAAAGTTCTATCATTCTGTCCATCCAATTTTTATAGATTAAACTCTAGGTACATTCTATTAAGTTTTTGCAATTTGAGGCATTTGCTTGATATCTTGGACATACTACAATTTGGAGAAGGTTTGTTTGCATTGGGAGGCTTCATTTTCAGTGGTACATCATATCTTGGGGGTTTCACAAAATTTCTATCAGATATATTTGCCTCTTGGTAGTTTTTTTTTTGGAACACATGGTAGAATCAAGATTTGAGCTTCTTACTCCTCACAATTACCACACATGGAAGGTGAAGATGCAAAGGCTGAGGAACAACCAAAATTCATTAGAGAATATGAGAAGTTTTCACATTGGAACAAGTGTGATGAGCCGATGGGCTTAATTTCATTGCATGTTTCTGACTCTTTGTTCTTCCACATTGAGGAGTGTACTACACCTAAATAGGTATGGAACAAATATAAGGATCTCTTTGGTTCTTTTAGTGATGTTAGAGCATTGCAATTAGAAGTTGAGTTGGCATCTTTTTCCACTAATATATTCCCTACAATTGAGGAATATTTTATGAATTTTAAGTCTTTACGTACTCAGTTAGCAGGGCGTGGGAAGGATAAAACTGATAAGGAATGCATATTCTTGATCTTGTCTAAGATGAATGGTGCATTTGCCTATTTTTCCACTTCTTTCTATTCCACTATGGATGGATTAAGTGATAATTTTGTCATGCCATCATTTGAGGTCTTTTGTGAGATTGAACAAGGAGAAATCTAAGTTGTCAACATGATGTCACTTCCAAGTATCATGCATTTCTCACAACACCACCTAAGAGGAAAGGGAAGAACAAGGGTAAAGCTAAGTCGGGATCTATTGAGAATTCCTCCACCTCTTTAAAAGAGGATAAACATAAGAAGGAGAAATCCACATCTACTTTTTACAAGGGGATAGGGCATAGTGAATAGTTATGCTTTAAGAAGGAGATTCATGAGTTAAAAAATATTCTCAAGGATCACAATATTTCAATTTATTCTTCATCTAGTTCACCTTCTTCTTCTACCACACAAGAGGAGACTCCACATAAAGAGGATAAAGGAACCATCTCTAGAGATTCAAGAGGCAAGGGTCGTGCATTGATTACTACATTTGTTGATAGACATGAAGGATGGATTATTGATTTAGGTGCATCAAGGCACATTGCTAGCTCTTTTGATCACATTATTCTAGGTCCACTTAGATCGCCTAAGTTTAATATAATGCTAAGTGCTAATTCTAATATGGTTCATGTAGCTAGTATGTGTGATATAGATTTGGGTACATGTCATGTCCATGATGCAACTTATATTCCTGAAATGGCCCATAACCTTCTCTTAGTTTATCAAATTGCACAGGGAGGCAATACATTTGAGTTCACATTTGAGTCAGTTCTCATTCAGAATGATCTAGGAAGGCTCATTGTTGTAGGGTTGGTTGATCATCAGTCAAGGGTATATACCTTCACCCACTTCTATCATGATGATGATCGTTATGTTCCTGATTACATAGATATTAGAGTGGGTAGTAATTCACATGACAAAAATGGTGGCTAGTTGAATTTAACTCTTCTTTGTCTGGCTCCATCATCTCATTCCGTACAGTAGGATATATTTAGTTTTCCAGACTTGGGATTACATGATGGCTTTGTTTTAGGTATTTCAGACTTAGCTACTTCTAAAGGTTTGGAGGAAATTCTTGAGAGGATAACTCTCCTCTATGGAGATTCTACTTTGGAGGGTATTCTTGAGTCTCCACAGTCTATTATTTCAACCTTGATGGGGGATCCTAATTTTGGGGAGACTTCCTTGGAGGCACTTGGTTCATTTTTAGATATTTCATTTATGAGACTTCTTCCCTCACATTTCATTATGGAGTTGGAGTTTCTTCCTCATCTACTATTGGATTTGTTTCTTCCTAGAGGGAGACATGTGGTTTGTCATCATTGGATACTCTTTTGGCTTCAGACTCTCTTGAGTGGTCTTGGTGATGCTTCATTCAGGGAGAGGCAATCTAGTATCCATCTTTTCCATCATTGGAGGTATCATTATATTGTATTCCTTTGATGGATGTAGCTCTTGGGGGGTATTGATGTTGAGACCTCCATCATCACTTCCATTAGTTGTACATGATTTGCATTAGATTTTGCATTATATCTCTTTTTTGGAGAGGAGTTTTGTCCCATGAGGTTTTCTCTTTTTCTCTGTTTGTAAAAGATTTCATTTTAATTTGTACATGGGTACCTAACATGGCCTAGTATCTAGAGACATCTTTGCATTTGCATCATTTTCATAATAACTACACTCCCAAGTTGCACTTATGGGGGGTGTTAGTGTGAATGGGGTTATTTCCTAACTATTTCCTAGTGAGGACCTATTCACATCATTAATAAGTTTACTTAAGATTAAATTTATTAGGTGAAATTATAGAAACTAGTATTAATCCAAGGTCATGTATCATTAATTAGCTTGTAGTTATCTAGGCATTTAATATTTCACTCATGCATTTAAAATTATGCATTAGGAATTTAATGTTTGCATCTAAGGAGGTTATCCAACCTCCTCTTACCTTGACTATATAAACAAGGTTCTTGTACATTTATAAATCATTCTAGATCAATTCATCATTGGTCATCATTTGATCATATTGTCTTCTTGCTCATGATGCATCAATTTCTTGTTCATGTGGATGGTGTTCTTGGTTGATCCATTAAAGACTGCAACTTCAAGTGGGTTATTGTTGATTCATATTTGCAACAATTACTATTTTTTATTTCTCACATTGGTCATGACCCCCAATGATTTTGTAGCCTCTTAAGACTCATGGCCCCCAAAAGGGTGTAGTCTCAAGGCATGCAACTTTCTATCCACAAGCCACAACCTCTAAAGGCCAACAAATTATGCAAGACAAGTTGCATAGGCTTGTATCCTTTTTGAATTTATTTTTTAAATAAAATTTTAAAATAATAGAGATAAAATTTAATGCATTGTATGGTGTACATATTTTTAGGATATTTTTTTGTATACTAATCCATTTAGTAAAAAATCAAAATAAATGGGGTTATAGTCCCTCTACCAAACTATGACATAGTAGTTCTCAAAGTTAGTGGAACCTAAAAATATTCTATCTAGACCTTAGGTAGATATGGGGTCCATCCATATTAAACTCTCTTAGTTTTAGTTATTTCAACATCGTTTGACTATTCCAAGAATGAATGCATTCTTGAAAAAGAGTGATTTGAGAGTAGTGTAATAGTGGCAACAAGAATATTTTATTTTTTATGCATCATGGGGTAAATATATCGTACCAACATGTCAAGGTAGGTAGGTGAATGATATTGGAGGCCTTAAATTGTTTCTTGGTCTCTTGATCCTTCCAAGCTACATTATTCCAGTGTAATCTTTGAAGAATCATGAGAGCAAAAAACTACCAAACTATGACAAAATAGTTCTAAGATTTTTTGGCACCTATGAATATATTTTTCTAAACCTATAGGTGGATATGGAGTCCCTCCACATTGAACTCTCTAATTTTTTTTCAAATCAAAACCATTTGACCATGCCAAGAATAAATATGTTCTTGCAAAAAGCATAATTTGAGAGTAGTGTAACCATGGTAACAAGAATATTTTGTGATTTGTGAATCATCAAGTCAAATCAACTATGAAAAAAAATTAGTGTGGTTAGGTGAATGATATTAAAGGCCTCAATTTTTCCCCATGATTTCTCTCAATCCTTTCAAGCTATATTATTCTAGTGGTCTCACAAGAGCCCTAAGAGTTAAAATTGCCAAATTATGATAGATAATTTCTTAGATCTTTTGACACCTACAAATATTTTTCTAGATATACAATTAGATATAGGGTCTATCCACATTAACTTATCTTATTTTTGGTCAACACAACATTGTTTGACATGTCAAGAGTGAATGCATTCTTGTAAACAAAATCATTTGAGAGAAATTTAATTGTGGCAACAAGCATATTTTTTATTATGTGTGTCATGGTGCCAAACTAACTATGCCAACACATTAGGGTGGGTAGGTGATTTTTATTTAAGGCCTTGGTTTTTTTCCTGGGACTCTTGATCATTCTAGATTTTTTTTGGTGTAGTCTCTTAAGAGTCCTAAGAGTAAAACACTACAAACTATGATTGAGTAGTCCCAAAGTTCATGACACCTACAAATGTTGTCTAGACCTATAGGTGGATGGAAGGTCCCTCTATAATACCCTATCTCAATTTTTGTCAACTTAACACTATTTGACCATGCCAATACTAAATGTATTTTAAAAAGTTTATCTTTTTGAGAGGAATGTAAGCATGCCAATATGCATATTTTGCATTTTGTGCATTGTGGGGCCAAATTGACAATGCCAACACATCAAGATGGGTAGGTGAATTCTATTAGAGGCCTTGGTTTTTTTGACTAGTACATTGATCCTTCTAGGCTATATTATTCTAATGCAATTCTTAAGATCCCGAAGAGAAAAAAGAATTCCAAACTATAATAGAGTAGTTCTAAAAGTTGGTGACACCTACAAATGTATTGTATATATCTAAAAATGGATGTTAGATCCCTCTTTAGTACCCTACCTTGGTTTGGTCAACTCAATACCATTTTACCATGCTAATAATGAATGCATTCTTTTAAAATGCATCATTTGAGAGTAGTGTAATCCCATTGATAGGCATATTTTATGTTTCATTCATCACAGGGTTGAACCAATAATGCCAACACATCGGGGTGGGTAAGTGAATACTATTGGAGGCCTTATTTTATTCATTGGTTATCCTAATCCTTGAAGGATATGTTATTTTAGGGTAGTCTCTTAAGAGTCTTGAGAGAAAAAAATCCCAAATTTGATATAGTAGTTCTTGGAGTTTGTTGCACCTATGAATGTTTCATTTGGACCTACAAGTCAACTTCTAGTCCATGTATAGTACCCTCTCTTAGGACCTAATGGAAACCTTATGAATTTAATTATTGTTCACTATAAAAATCTTTTGACTATATTATATCATTCTCCATGACCTATTAGTGAAATTTTATGGCATGATTTTTGTAATGCCCAAAACACTCTACCAAAACTTAACTAAGGACAAGACACAAATTCCAAATTTTGACCACATACACTTGACTAACTCACAAAATCTTATTTCCAATGTATGGACTTGATGAAAACCATAGCAATATTTGACCAATAAATTATTGTCTTTAGTTAAATAAATAATATTTTTGACAATTATGGTTGGATTTCGAAAGGAGACATAGAATCACAACATCAAAATAGACTAATTAGTTCTACTAACATATTGAAAACATAATCAGGTCACATGTTATTCAAATTAAGTATCTCGTAAGAGATTGATAGAATCTAATGAAACATTCACCTAACATACAAAAGTGTATCAATGTTTCATTACATTGTGTGATTCAACAAGTACTATTTCTATTTTTATTTATAAGCTATCATTGTGGAATTTCTAGTAAATAAATCAAATGGTTTGGATGACCATCTCTTACCATATTTATATTTTGCTTCATTCTAGAATGTGATTAGCAACCCACTGGGTTCCCATAACCTGTACGAACAAAAACCTACAAAACTAGATATTCCATTTGTTTCACCATCAAGGTAAGATAATCACTTTAAATAATTTTAAAGTAGTTATAGAAAGACATGACTTAAGGGTCAGACCTATGCCTCGAGGGCTTGTCATGATGGCCTTTCCTATGCAAAGAAATAAGAAGCTTCATAGTTCACATTCTTGAATTTACCAATGCACACTTGGTCAAAAATAGGTTACATCCTCTTGGTATAATACTTGCATAAGGAAAATCACTTTAAAACCTTCCAATCTAAGAAAAGACCTCTTTGCCACTAAAATCAAAATCTAATTATCTAACCTTAAAATTCAATTACAATTATAATTAATCCTCTCAATTCTTCAAAATATAAAGGTATAAATTTCACAAAGACTACAATTTAACCTCATTCTAATATTACAAAAAGAATACCTAAACATGATCTTAAGGGAATGATAACTATGAGACTTATTTGAGCAAGTTTAACATACAACCTTAATAATTCTTATTCATGAAACTCATTTTGAATCAAAAGTGAAAACTAAAGTATTCTCAAAACTTAAAAATATACTCCTCCAACTTGAGAGTTTCACTTATATTTATTGTTCTATATACTAGATAAGACGTAGTGGTGCATTTAAAACCTACTATCAACTACCAAGAAATGTATGAAAATTAACCTTAACGAATACTAAAAATAAGTTGTACTGAAGGTTTAATAATTCCTAAGAGATCTACCTAAGGCACCCTAAGTTCTATATTCTAAAAAGGAATGGGACAAGATTATACTCACTAATTAGAAAATCAATAGACATAAATTCATAGTTACTCCATATCATTTGTCTACTAGTTTGATTTACATTTATTAAGGTTATTCCCAAATCATAGCAATATAGTTATTGAATCATAACCTCATTGAAGGTTTAATAAATAAAATAATTAACTTTTCAAGTTGTGATACTCTAATACCAGTCAAACAAATCTTAAATATAACATGCATGGTCAAAGAAGGTAGAAAAACAGTGTACTCTTCCTTACAGACATTGAGAAGATCAAGACCTCAAGAGTATAAAGCAAACAAAGTTGACATAATATGCTCTTTGTTAGAATAATGGGTAAGTTGTAAGTATGTCTCTTGAGTATGAAAAAATCCTTAGTCCAAATGAGGGAAACATATAAAAAGGCTTCTAAGGTTGTAGAAGTGTAATTTTCCACTAAAATGAAAAAACTATAGACATCATTAGCCATATAAAGATTCAAGATTTGGATTCCTATTGATTCTATAAGTAGAAGATAAACAACAATAAAACATATTATTGGCAGCCAGACTAGATAAGAAACCACCTTTTATGCCTCCAGATCAAAGCAAGTTACAAAATTTGATGAGTCTCTCTTACCCCTCACAAATTTATTTTCATCCATTAATCATTCATAAAAATGTCACTTGGGGAACAAAACTGTGATGATAAAATGTGAGTGGAATAGGAGAAGAAAGTATCTCATAGCAACAAATACAATTGTTGAATAAAAATCTCATTATGAACACAAAATGTAGGAATAAATCAAAGACTTTCAAATTAAATGAAGTTTATCAGACATAAATATTTTAACAGTAAGTCAAATTTCTTTTGATTTTCAAACATGCATATTGTTTACTCTTTTCTTTCACCAATCTTGGTTTTGAACTCTAGAAACTAATCTCATATAAGTCCATCAAAGCAACATAAACAAAAGTAGAACACTCACTTGGTGAGTTCCAAGAAATAAGTTATAGTATTCTCATGCCTCAAACCTCCATTCAACATCACTTGCATGCCATAGGTACAAACTCTTTCTATAATCCATTTATAGCATTGCAAAGCATCCAATTTCACCAGTTTGTGAATGTCATTAATGAGACCCATAAGCATAATCCACTCCCATACAATTTGTGAATGCCATTAATGAGATCCATAATGCATTTTTAGATTAGAATTGCAAAGCATCCGATTTCACTAATTTGTGAATGCCATTAATGAGATCCATAAGCATAATCCATTCCCATCCAATAATGCATTTTCAGATTGTTGTGAGTATTTATGTGAATGAGGATTGGATTATTCTACATCATGGTCCAATCCACTCCCATCTGAAATATAGTTACACCTATATCTTTCACAAGTTGGATCAGATCAAAAGCATAATAATTCTTCTGGATGATAAACATTGTGCCAAGCAGCAACATTATGGATTTTCTCCTCTTTAGATAATTTATTAATTTTTCTAATCAGGGCGTCCATGCCCACTTTCAAAAGCTTCTTCCTTTTTTTTCCGTTAGCATTGAGTTGCAATGTTGTCTCTTCAACACGGTTTGGTTGCTCAGTAGAAAATAAATGCCATGAATCATGCAGATTACCAAAAAACCCTAGAAGAAGTCCCCATCTTCTTCAGTAAAACCACTACTCCTCCATATGACTCCTGATCCCTTGGCGCATGGTATTAAATTCTTCCTTCCACTCCATGAATTAGAGTATGGTTAGATAATCTCTCTAAAATTGATTCGATTCTACCATTTGAAGTAGATAATCACATTAAAATATCTTTATTGTTCTCTATTTACATATACCTAAATAGTTAAATCAAAATATATAATACTTAAATATTATCAAAGAACTAAAATATCCTCAAGACTTATATGAAGTGTGTCAAAACAAGGTAGATTATATTTAAAGAGGAAACTAATTTATATTTCTCTATTTTCAAATAGATTATTATTGTAAACAAGTAAGTAATCAAAGTTCATAAATTATGGACTAGAAATAGTACTACCTCTTCTCTTGATTAGGAATGATAACAATAATTTTCTAATATAATAAAAAATATTTTAAGACATTGTGATAATGATAACCAAGTTTTATTATTATTGAAATAAGATATTACACCCTAAATGAATTAGATCTTGAAGCAATAAGTATATTTTCTTAACGTTTTCTACACTTATAGCTATGATAAGATAGTGATCATTCAAACTTTTAACTATTAATAGTTGTACACTAACGGTGTATCTAGCATGAAAGTAATAAAAACAAATTTGAATAGCTTTTACACATATTTATCATCCAAGATTGTTATATTTTAATCTATTTAAAAACCCCCAAAAAAATTATAACTGTGCCCTATATTAGCAATGGAATTCACAAAAACATCTACTTAAATAATTAAAACTGAAATTTAATAGCTAAACTATTATATGTCAACCTATCAACCTATTCAAGAATTTACTAATAGTGACTATTACATATCAATCTATTAAATATTCACAAAACACACAATCATACGTTGCTCACTAATATAAAATATTATTGAACAACTTATAAAATAAATTCCACCTTATAGACATATGGATAATTATTGAACAACTTTTAAAATAATTTTTCTTGTAGAAATTGAAGAACAATAATTACCTAGCTCATGAAAGGTGCAACTAGTTAATAAATTATCTCAAATAATGTTATTACCAATCTATGTTAAATATTGTACTAAAATTTGGTGAGTAAGAAATACCCTCTTAAAATGGAATTTTAATGAATTCCCATACTTGTTGCATGATACTATAAAACTCAACTCAACACATTCTCTTTTACATGAAGCTTTCTTCCACTCTTCTGACTCCTTCGAGTCTAAGCTTGGTTCACAAGCAATTAGAATCTTGGTTGATCCTCTATTAGAATCATTAGTAAAACATAGTTAATATAGCCGAAGCAATGTGAAATCACTCACAACACATCATAGAACAACTAGGTCACCTTAATCATAGTTCATATAGGGTACACTTCTCACATCGTATAATTTTCAACTTCCACTTCAATTTATTATTCACTTATAATTTGATTTTGCCATATAAACATTCCTAAGGTCAAGTTAATTACTTAAATCCATTGATAATAGACCATAAGGATTTATCATCCTTTCATTAAATATTTATGGTATTAGAATAATTCACATTATAATCATTGTCACATGATTTAGAATTAACATTTGCATGTTTAATATGATGTCAAACAACTAAAATTACCATTAATTTTAATCACAACTTGATCAAACATCGTTCATTTATATTATCTAATACCTTTTAGAAACATTACTTTGTGTAGACATGAAAATAACCCTAACTAACATCATGCATCTAATCCCACTCTAATTAACATCCAATTCGTCTATTAATCAAATAAAGCCATTTATTGATTAAATCACTAATATTCATCACACTTGATTAAATAAATCAAATGATTTAATTAAGTCCTAAAGGTCTTCTTATTTGATTCAATAAATAAAAATGATTTAAATCAAATATCAAAACCCCTAAAAATCTTCCAAGTTAATTAATTTGAATTAATTAACTCATAATCATAATTACCATTCTCTAGCTTTTGACTCAACCTGAGTCAAACCTAAACCCTTAACTAACCCACCCACTTGCACATGAAATTCATTTTAATTCATTATCAAATTATCTTTATTTTCCCTCACAAGGCATATTCCCAAGGAATAATGCCTCATTAACTCCATTTGTTGACTTTCTTGTCCAAACAAATTTCCTCCCCAAAATCTCTCAACCATATGCATTTAAAGCTATTTTTCAAATTTCAAACCCACCTAACTTCATTTACTTGCGCAATCTCCAAAATGTGCCCATTCCTCCTCCAATCACATGTGGACAAGTGGCCTTTTCTCATTGGTTGGTCTTTTGTCCCACATTCATCCAAATCCTTCAATCTTCCAACTTTGAATCTATAAATTCATGGCTCTTCTTCCTTCATTTTCATCCATAATTTGAGTATTCTTATTATAGGAATTTTGAGTTCATCATCTTGCATCTCTCGTTCAGTTTCATCTTGAAGCTTATCAAGGATTAGGAAAGGGCTCCTTTTCATATCAAAGGTGTACCAATCCACTATGGGATAGGTGTACACTATGCTTTTTTTCATGCTTTCATTTGGTTTACTTGGTCTTTTGATTGCTTTGATTACATTATGAGGCATGTTGTAGTATTTCATAGTAGCAATTTATTTGCATGGTTTTTAAACTCACCATACTAATGTGTGTATAAGTTTTTAGCTATCTTGCAGATTTACATGCTCATAAAATGGTGCTAGGAGGAGGTCCCAACAACGACTCTATCATAATATCAAATTTACTTGCAACTTGTTTTGTAGAATTTTCTTTCTTGATTTATATGTTGTTGTGTTAATACCATTGTCTCTATCCATTAAGACTAGTTATACCATGTCTGAGTACAAAGTCATCTTTAAATTGGAGCCTTCTTTAGTCATCATAGAGCCATGTTATTTAGTCATCATGATAGCTCCATTTACACCGACTCAAGAGTCTTATTGAATGATTTATTTGAATAACACAGGTTTTATCGATTGTCTTGCTGCAATTATTTATTTCAATCTCTAGCTGACATGAAAATTTGGATCTGCATTTTGCATCTATGTCTATAGAATTTTTCCTTACTATGGAAATATTTTTTGGCAGCCTACTATCTTGTCTGTTACATTTTCTTCTTATTAAATCCATTGATTGTCTTATCATCATACACTACTATTATTCATTGATTCACTAATAGTAATGTATCAACCTCCCTCCAGCTATGTCAATGTAACGGCAATCTCCTTTCTCCCGCACAACCCAAGACTTCAGGCGTATAGTATAAAAAGTAAATGATATTCTAATGTCAGGTCTTTCCACTGTGTGTTTCCAGGAATGTACCAATCTTCAGCTCTTTTTGACTCTATGTAGTTTCAGGTCTTTCTAGATGTTTTCCAAGAATATGCATGTGACATTGGAAGGAAAGTTTGACACGTTGCGTCTGATGTATGACATGCATAAAGTCTCGTTGTGCAAGCCATTTAAGGCATAAAAGAGGTGTTGATTTTTGATAAAAAGGCATTGAAATGAAATATAACATCTAGATTACAAGTTTAGTGTTCCACTTTTTGATATTGCAAGTCTATACAAAGGCGTTGAAGGAGGTAGATATTAAATTAGGAAAACACATCTCACTCTCTGCAAGGAGGCAATAAACATATACAATTCACAAATATTTGGAATCATCATCAAAAATTTGCAATCATTGTTTGCACTAATTTAGAGTCAAAGCCTAAAATTTGATATTTTAATCTTTAGCTATGTGTACAAACATTCGAAAGGAAGAAGTTATGGATTGTCTTCTTGTTTTAATTGTTGTTTACTGTTAATTTTCAGTTTATGTTTAATGTGTTGGTGAATAAAAGATTTGGTGGGTTATCTTATTTTTGATAACTTTGCACTCTTTGTAGGTTGGTATTGGAGTTGAACATCCGAATTGAACAAAAGCAAGTGGATTGAAGAAAATTAATCCTTGAACTTTGAAACTAAGACTTGAAAAAACATTTTTTAATGCTTGGGCTTCCATTTTATGCTCTTGTTTTTTGTTTTAAGCCAACTCACTTTTTTTTGGGGTTTAAAATTAATCATTGATTTCATTTCATTTTCAAATTGGTTAAAATTAAACTTTAGAAACACTTACTAGAATTTCAATTTGGTCTAAAACTGAACAATCAACTTCACACTTGGATTTTGGTGCTTAAAATGAACTCACCAATGCTTTGGGGATTAAAACGAACTTGTGCGTTCATTGTTTTGTAATATTTTTCTCAATTCATGTCATTCAAATGCATATGCATTTGTCTCGTGCTTCACAGCGATCTTGAGAACCAAAAGCATCCTAGTGACATTGATTGCCTAAAAAATTACCTACACACTTCAAGTTTGGGTTTAAAATTGAACAAATCTTGTGAGTGTGATTGGAGTACATCGTGAGTGTTTTCTCTTTGTTTCTCAACAAAGATCAATCGAACTACGGATGTACTTGCTTGATTTTGTTTATCCAAAGAGGGATTGCTTGGTGGGAAAAATTAATCACCCCAAGGAATGACCCAACCAGTAACACTCTAAATCCAAGCGACTTCCAACTAGTATATAAGTGTGGGTACTCGAGGAAAGTTCGAGTATCACGAGGATCATTCTGACAAGAAGGGAAACAATGGTCTCTTGCCACATGGATGGTCCCCCATGAATGGAATGCTCGCATTAAAACCCCTTATTTAGAAAGTCCAAACTCCTTAACTATTTGTTGGTGCAAGAATGGTCATTCTGAAGCCATCCCACATTCTTACGACTTTTAGTAGAGATGAGAAGTATGCCATGGGAGATTCATGGGTACTGATGCTTGGATGACCCAAGAAGCGAGTGCACTATATGGGGGAGCCTGTGTGATCAAGCATCTAATTATCCGCTAAGAGTAAGTGTACCTGGATTCGTCCAAGTGGGAACTCAACAAATATTGTATTTTCATCTTAGGATTGTGTATATTCTTGGAATCAAAACAGTTTGCTTGGATTCAAAATTCTTGAAAAAAAACATTCACAAAATCCTCAAAATTTCAAACCCTTTAGGGGAGGAAAATACCTTTGACGAATCCAAGTGCTCTTGCTTGCCCTAGGCATTTCATCCTTAGAGGCATCTAAGTATTTGGGTTTAATCATAATTTGTTCTCACTAAAGTCAACATTAGGAAACTTTTTCCTTAATTTCCTTGATTCTCCACATAAGGGATTTTGTGGGATGAGAAGAAGTTAGGACATTAGAAATCTAGTTTCAAAACCTAATCAAGAATTGTTTGCGGTGAAAATAAGTCATTAAGAAAAGTTAAGCAACAATTGATCCCCATACATGTGCTCTTTCAAATGATTTCTCGAAAGATAAAAATCCGAAAACCAAAGTTCAAAAGTCTTAGTCCAAAAGCTCATGAAGAACATATTTCAAGGCTTCATGAGGTTAGAGAAAGGTTGGTTTACAATTTTTACAAGAAATTTTCAAGGAACAATCCTAACTTGTATGGATTTTATTCTCAACAAAATCCCAGTCTCTTTCAAAGGTTTTCTTATCTCACATAGGAAGTACCAAGTGTGTTCTCCAATACCGAGGTCTTGTAAAAAGGAGTCCTATCTAGGTCTAGTCTAGGATCAAAATCATCATTCTCACCCATCCCTCAACCATCGAAATAAAAAATCATCTCATCAACAACTCTTGAAAATATCATTCATGCTAGACTTTTGGAAAATCAAAATCATTTTGTTTGGTTAGATATGTGTAGATGAATCATTCTCCACATATTTGATCAAATTATCAATCCTTGTGAAAAAGGTTACCTCTTGATAAAATCCAACATCTTGAGGTCTATAAGTTCATTATCCAAAATCATCTTGTTTGATTAGGGTTGTCTTGATGAATCCTTCTATACACCTTTAGTCAAATTATCATCTTGTGTACAAGTCTACTCTAGGACAAAATCCAACCTCTTAGAGTTTACAAGTTCACTATCCAAGTCAAATCCAATCAAAGTCCCAAAGTCTAGTATCTCCTTCAAGATTTCTCAAAAAGTTCAATCATCCACACCATCCATCCTCCATTTATCTCATCCCCATCCTTTGATCCTTAAAGAAAACTTGGATTCTCTTCTTTGTTCCTATAGTTTAGACCAATCTAAGGTGTTAGAGGTTCATCTCTTACATTCCTGAAAATTGATCCCTATTTTATGGTTCAAAATCGATCTCAATACAAGAAGAACATGGAGTATAACAAAGAGATATCCACTTCAAGTGATTTGAGTCAAACTAAAACAAAATTAAACCCTACGATATCCATTGACTTCCCAATCTATCCTCCTCCAATACCTCAAAATCCTCAAGAGGAAGGTCAAGTGGAAGACATCACTAAAAATATCTTGGAGATGACACAAGATGAAATCCTTGAGATGGTGCAAAATCCCAAAAATCATAGAATTGCTAATGCCATGATGAGGTTATACCCCTCCCAATACATGCTTGAATTGGAAAAAGAAGGGGCTAAAATCCCTTCCGACTATGACATAAGCACTCTTGTGGAGAAACCTATTGAGATCATGCATCCAATCCCACCCATACATCCATATCAAAGCATCACTCAAAGCATCCTGCAAATCACATCATCTATTGCTCCAACTTGACCAATTGTTAGCAAGGGAAGCTCGTTGCTTTATGCCCTTCAAGAACATCCCCTTGTGAATAACCAAGAGCTAGATGCAAACACCATATTAGGCCAATCTGTCCCAGTAAATCCATTACACCCATACATGCCACTCACCCTTCATAATCATAACAATTTATCTTCCTTTCATGCAACACCAGTTTATCCTCTTGACACACAAACCTCTCTCCCTGTGATCTCACAGGGAGAAGGTGATTTGTTTGGAGCAGGGGGAGTCTTTGATCCCTCATCATCATCTCTTCAAGGGAATACACCACCCATATTTCCACAATTTCTACCTCTACCACTTACATCCACATAACCCCTAGGGTCAGTTCTTTCCCCTTTCCTTGCCATCAATCAACAAAATCCAAGCAACCCCCTCGTCTTGCCATCGATATCAAAATAATAGGTGGCAACCATTCAAGAGAACCCAACAATCAATACATCTACCATTCCCCAAATCTCTCAAAACATGGTCTCCCAAGGACCAATCATCTCAATCACGCCATCCACCACTCCAACCCCAATCATCAATACAACCATTCCTCTCATCACAACGTTCAATACTATTCCTAATCCAACACCGCCACCACCAAAACCCAACATGGAAAATTCATTCAACATCATGTTGCAAGCAACTCAACAAGCCACCTATCAAAAGGAACTTCAACAAATCCAAAATCAACAAGTTGCACATCTAGCTGCCCAATAAGCACAAGCACAATTAGTGGCACAACAAGCGCAACATGCACAACAGGCTGCCCAAACCCAAGCTTTACTACAACAACAACAAGCCACCCAAGATGCATAAGCAACTCAAGTTGCACAAGCCATATAATCTGCCTAGGCTGCACAAGCATCCCAACAAGCACAAGCTCAAGCTCAAGCTCAACCTCAATATCAAGCTCAACAAGTGCAAGTGCAAGCTCAATACTAGGCACAGTTGCAAGCAGTCAAACAAAAAGCATATCAATAAGCCTTGAAAGAGTATCAAGCACAACAACTAGCAGCTCAACAACAAGCTTTGTTGGCACAACAACAACATGAACAACAACAAGCATTTCTGGCTCAGCAACAAATGCAGGCATTAACCACACAACAAATCTTGCAGTAAAATCCCACCAATGCTCCACGTATCAATCAAACACCTCCACTCCCTCAAAAAAAATTCACTCCACCTCCTTATCATAGGACGATGTGACAACACAAATCAAGTTGCTCTCGCAATAAGTGCTTGATCTTCAATCAAAAAAAACAACAAGGATACCCGAAAATCTGTGTCCCTATCCTTTTGACAAGAGCCTTGCAATGGTACCATTCCCAAAGGGATTCAAAATCCCCAAATTTGACAAATATCATGGGTTGGAAACCTTGAAGATCACATCAGGGAATTCCAAGTACATTGCATGGAAGTCATGTACAATGATACATATTTGATGTGGCTATTTCCTCAGAGCCTAGTTGGTCCTACCATGGATTGGTTCTCTTGTCTGCCTATGGGCATCAAAAAATTCCAAGAAATTGTAGATGCATTCCTCGAGAATTATGCATTCAACATCGACACAGATGTTATTCTAGAGGAATTATCGATGCTCAAAAAAGGAAAGGGGGAATCATTTGCCTCCTTTCTACAATGATGGCAATCCAAGGCCAATCAGAGTAAGTGGGTCATGCTAGAAGAGCAACAAATTTGCACTATCATTTTCAATCTAGAGAAGACCTTGGAATTTTATCTAAAGATGCAGAGAATCACCACATAAGACCAATTGATCCCCAAGGCACTCAACATCGAAAGGGCCGTTATTGCACAATGGGGCACACCTACATATCCTAAACATCAATATAGTTTCCCATCCACCAACTATACCCATCTACCAACTATAATGAGAAACCTTGCACTTGGGAAAAAAAAAAGAATGTCACCAATGATGGAGTTGTTGATGCCAAGGTCGTCATCAGTGCTCAAAAGCAGAATGCCAAACATATCATCAACCGCATAACAACAATCACAACAATACAAAAATCAATGCAGTATCCCAACAACCACCCCGCTAATCAAGTCAACAACCTAAATAATCAAGGAGGACCACCTCCGCGAAACATATATCCCCCCAAGAGGAAATTCACATCCCTTGGGGAATCAAATGAATCCATAATGAAGAAGTTGGTCAATGAGAACCTCATCAAAATCCCCACTTATGATAATTGCTAAGAGCCTTAGGTGAAACCACGCTGGTACAATGAAAATTTTCTTTGTGATTATTATAAGATCAAGGGGCATACAACTGCCAACTACATGAAACTAAAAAATGTCATCCAAGACCTCATCATTGACAAGATCATAAATGTTGAGAAACCAACTAGAAATCAAGATCTGAAAATCTACACGAATCTAACACCTGATCATAACCAAGGAAACAACGAAGGCAAGCAAAAATATGGCAATGTGAGCCATGTTTACGAAGGATTTGCTGCATTCCTTGACAAAATGGTCACTATTCTTAGCATCAAGGGAGCCAAAGCTGATTGTGGAGTCAACACACGCGATGGAAAGGTCACCACTTCTAGAGCATCGTAGCCACGTAGGGCATCCACCTCAAATGAAAAATCCATTCCTAATGGATACAATGTCCTAGACCAATTAAAAAAAACCCCTGCTCAGATCACCATCATGGAGTTATTGAATATTTCAGCCGCCCATAGGTAAATCCTTGAAGAAGCATTAGCTTCATCTACCGTCTCTACCAACCTTGATACAAAGCAATTCCAAGCTATGGTCGGTAACATCACCACTCCAAATCTCCTCACATTTTCTAGTCAGGAATTCCCCGCCCAACCATCTCACAACCGTGCACTCCACCTTGAAGTCCTGGTTCACAAAAATAAGGTCAACAGGGTCTTGGTGGATGGGGGTGTAGGCCTCAACATTTGTTCACTCAAGCTTATAAAGAATCTAGTAATCTATGAAGATTCCATTGAAAAAGGTAAGCGTATCACAATCAGGGCTTACAACGATCAAGAAAGAGTGTCTAAGGGCACTATTCAACTCCCTATTCAAGTAGGGTCCACTGTTATGGAAACCACCTATTAGGTGCTTGACCTTGATCTACCATATAACATCCTCCTAAGACACCTGTGGATCCATGGGATGCAAGAAGTTGCATCAAATTTCCACCAATGCATCAAGTTTTCATACCAAAACCAAGAGGTCACAATCTATGGTGATTTAGAGCCCTTTTCCTACTGCAAGAACCTAGAAGCCAAGTATTATAGAGTCCCCCAAGTCCCAAATAATGATGAAGGCCCCTCAAATCCATATATAGATCCATCTAACATAGCGTCCACTTCTAGGGCAAAGACACCCACCATCCTCGACATATCAGACATCAAGCTTATAATATAAGGCAATGGGTGTGGGGAATACAGAATGAAGAAGGGAGCCTTTATGGTCAGGGAGTTACCTCAATATCCCAAATCCCATGGACAACCATAACCCACCAATACAACAACTCAAACCTTTAGAGTGGATCCCTCTTGATTCAGGAGTTGGGGAGATTTAGGCCGAGAAGTGGTGGACGAGCAAGATGTACCCAGTCTCTTGTATCAAGATGAAAGACCTATACCAGCCCTTCCCATGGATGATGCCAACAAAGGACTTCAATTAATGTTGCTTATGGGCTATAACAAAAATGGAAGTCTATGAAAGAATACTAATGGCCGATTGGAACCTATGATTGTTCAAAAACAAATGATAAATCTTGGCCTTGGGTGTACCCCTCCGAGTTTAACCATACATAGCAGAAGTCTCCCAATTAAAGAAGTCATGACTCCCCCTCAGCTAACGACACTCACCCTTCAACTACCAGTATCTACAGGTATGTCCTTAGATAACTTCACCTTTGATGTAACCAACGTGTGTAGTAGTGACGAAGATCCCATAACTGACTTACCTATGCTATTTGAAGACTCATCCTTATGCATGATCCGCACCCTATCTTTTGAGTCGGACCACCAAACCCATAAAATAAACCTAGTCTACCCCCATCATCGATTACGACCAATGAGGACCATCGATTCTAGACACATTCGAAAAATGATGAGGCACTCTCAGAATTCATGGGATTGTGAGATACAGTACCACATGGAGATCATAAGGCTGGATTTGACATCACACTGGACACTTAAGCCTATTACAAGGAGACAATTGAATCATTTAGTCGCAAAAGTGAGAAATTGAGAATAATCTCAAGGTCCTTGAGTGAAAACCACACTGTGGCACTCTCTGACCCAAAAACAATAAAAATAAAGGACACATCCAATGGTGAAAAACTCTCTAAGGCACCGAAGGATGAAGGATTCAATCTTCCCCTCTGTTCCCTTCATCAATAAAAATCAATGGTCCTGGCAGAACAATGCAATCCCGTCAGCCTGGGAACAAAGGAGCTACCACACATAACCTTCTATGCTGAGTCACTTCTCATGGAAGAACAAGAACTCTTAGATGCATTCCTGAAAGAAAGAAAGGTAAAATTTTCATGGACTTATGTTGACATGCCTGGACTTGACCCAGAGTTAGTAGTTCATCACTTGGCTGTATATCTTGAAGAAACCCGTGAGACAAAAGCTAAGCAAGATGCATCCCCAAATAGCCTTGCTAGTCAAAATGGAATTGCAAAAACTCCTAGATGTAGGTTTCATACACTTGATTGATTATCAAGAGTGGGTGTCAAACCTAGTACCTATTTCAAAACCCACTAGGGGCATCCGCATTTGCATGGATTTCAGAGACTTGAACAAAGCGTGTCCCAAGGATGAATTTCCACTTCCAAACATTGAAATGATAGTGGATATGACCGTCAGACACAAGATGCTATCACTAATGGACAGGTTCTTGGGATATAATCAGATCATGATAGAAAAGGAGGACCAACATAAGACATCATTCATATGTCCGTGGGGAACCTATTGCTAGAATATGATGCCATTTGGGCTGAAGAATGCAAGAGCAACTTATCAGAGAGCCATGACATTAATATTTCACGATATGATCCATAATACTATGGAAGATTATGTGGATCACATATTGGCTAAATCAAGGAAAAGATGAGACCACATATCAGCTCTGAGCTCCATTTTTGATAGGTTGGAAAAGTACAAGGTTTGACTCAACCCAAAGAAGTCCATCTTCAGAGTGCAATTAGACAAGTTCTTGGGGTATATCATTTCAATGAGAGGAATCAAAGTAGATCCCACCAAATTCAAGGCAATCCTCGAAATGGAGGCACCTGAGACATTAAAGCAACTAAGAGGTCTACAAGAAAGACTCTAGTCTATCCACAGATTCATAGCACAACTAGCAGACAAACAATTCCATATTCTCATATACTCCACAAGGGAGTAGCATACAAATGGGATGACAAATGTGACCAAGCGTTTAGCAAAATCAAATAATACCTACTCACACCGCTAGTTCTAATGCCACCAATTCCAAGAAAACCATTGATCCTATACATATCAGCAACAACGACAACTCTCGATGCTCTCTTAGCCCAACATGATGAAAACGAAAGGGAAAGAGAAATATACTACATTAGTAGAACCATGGTAGGACATGAGCTAAATTAAAAACCTATTGAGAAATCTTGTCTAGCAGTCATGTTTGCAGCTCAAAAGTTCAAACATTACATGCTAGTGCATCAGATCAAGCTAATCAAAAAAATAGATCCGCTCAAATACCTACTTTCCAAAGCAACTCTCACAGGATGGATGACTAAGTGGGTTATGATCTTAACAAAGCATGACATTGAATATTTAGAGCGCAAGGCCATCAAAGGACAAGCAATTGCGGGTAAACTAGTGGAGGCAACTATATATGTAGATAACCCACTTATCTCAGAGTTCCCTGATGAATCAATTTTCAACCTAAGTGTAGCGGATCATTGAAAGATGTATTTTGATGGATCCTACACATAGCATGGTTCGAGAGCATGAATTTTCTTCATCACTCCCTAAGGGGACTGCATACCAAAATCCTACAAGATATTATTCCCACACACAAATAACATAGCAGAGTGCAAGACTCTTGTCATATGGCTGAGGATTATGGTGCAGTGGTAGATTATAGCCCTTAAGGTATATGGAGACTCATAACTCATAATCAACCAAGTGAACAATGAATATATGACTCCATACAAGAAATTCGTGGAGAGCATCAAGGAGTTATTTATTGATATTACATTTGAACAACTACCCAAAGAAAACAACAGAGCAACTGACATAATAACAATGATTGGATCACTCTTGGAAATCCCGCACAACATCCAAAACAAGAATTCCTCATAGATTAGCTTTTCATACCAACATTCAAGGTACCAAAGTCCAAATTTGTGTGTGAAATCGTTGGTCCAGGTGATCCCTTGTACCATAACATTTACATCTACCTGAGAATAAGAGTCCTTCCCGCTGACATAACCTCGAACCTCAAAAGAGATTTTTTCAAAAAATCATCTCGTTTTGTCATCCTAGGAGAAACCCTCTACCATAAGAGTATCGAAGGGACCCTATTACATTGCCTATATACTGAGGAAGCTCTGACTGCTTTAACCAAGGTATACAATGACATTTGTGGTTTGCACTCGAGCGATATGACTTTGGCTAAGAAATTGCTAAGGATAGGATATTATTGGACCACAATGGAAAGAGACGCACATGACTTTGTCAGAATATGTTGATAGTGCCAGTAGTATGGGGACCTCATCCATGCACCAACTCAGGAGCTCCACCCCATTATCAGACCTTGGCCCTTTTCATAGTGGGGGCTCGATCTCATCGGTAAAATCACCCCCACCTCATCCAATGGCCATAAATTCATCATTACTACCACAGAGTACTTCACGAAGTGGGTCAAAGCCATTCCCATGACCTACATAATGGGAAAAAAAATATCCAAGTTCATCCTGAACTACCTTATTTTCTGATACGGTGTCCCTCAAGTCATTATCTTAGATAATGGGACACTTTTAAAAAATTATGATGTTTGTGACCTTTGCCAAAAATTCAACATCCAACATTGCTTTTCCACTCTGTATTACCCCCAAGGTAATGGCCAAGCAGAATCCACCAATAAAACCATTCTAAAAATCCTCAAGAAAATAGTCAATGATGTTGGTTGTGACTGGCATCTATAGCTAAATCCCACCTTATGGGCCTAATGCACAAGAATCCACACACCAAAAGGTGCCACCCTTTCTCCCTGGTCTATAGATCAGAAGCCATCCTTCCCATTGAGATCGAGCTCCCGTCCCTGAGGATATCACTGCAAAATCTCATTACAGATGAAGAATACCAAGTCTCACGACTAAATGATCTAGAGCTACTAGATAAGTGACGAATGGATGCCCTAAATCACTTGCAAGTCTATCAGAACCACCTTAAGCGAAGCTACAACAAGAAAACTAGGAGGCGAACCTTCCATTTCGGTGAGCTAGTGTTGAAGGAGAATCATAAAAACATGCTAAATCCGAATAGCAAGGCAAAATTTGAGCCCAATTGGTTGGGACCCTTCATCATCACAACAAGCTACAAGTCAGGGGTATATCAGCTATCAACACCAGAAGGTGAACCTTTGTAGGAGCCCATGAACAACTCTCATCTCAAAAAGTTTTATGCTTGATCTTTTAAAGGTAAAACCAAAAATACAAAAAAATAAAAAAATAAAAAAAATATGATATATGATTAAAAATAGTAAAGAAAAAATCATCCTCTAGTGAAAACCACTTCGGTGGCACTTTGGACAAGTACCTTGGTGAAAACCTGGCAAACATGTGCCAAGTGTAAATAAAGCACTCTCCATCCACCAGGATCTTCACGACTTATTCTGCACACTCACTTATCCATTACATTCAATTTATCCTTCCATTCATCCATCTGCGTCTGTACCATAACTTGATCTTGTGTTCATATCATGTTCCACCCTATTACTACTTGGCACATTCCTAAGGTCAATTTGTCCTACCTATATTGAAGTAGTCTATCACATCACGCTGGGGGCATGTCCCGATACCTACATCTGATCAAATTCGTGTATATTCTTGTGATCTTCCTTAAAATAAAAATATCCAAAACCATCAAAAAATCCTTCAAAAATCCAAAAACATCAAAAAATCCTTCAAAAGTCCAAAAACATAAAAAAAATCCAAAAATCCAAAAAAATCCAAATAATATCAAAATCCAAAACATGTCAAAAATATGAAGAACCAAAGCAGTGGTGTCATCTTGTCAAACTACGTCGTCTTTGAGCTTGAATGTAAGCAAGGTTGATTTTTTATCATCCCCTGAGACACCCTAAGTCAGTCCTTTAGGCGTCCATCACAATAATCTGGCAATCCATTTTGTTCATATCTTCATCCTGTAAATTGGTCAGGTCATCAGTTGAACTACATGGTCTCTACGTGTATAACATAGGCAAGGCTAATCTGTTGATAAGCTCTCGAGACCCCTATGATAGGTCTTTAAGTTAGTCTCTTGGTCGAAATATTGGAAAACCCAAAAAAAATTGAAAATTTTGAAAATAAGAACATTCGTAAAAAATCTCAAAAAATAAAAAATATTGAAAAACCCAAAAATCAAAATAGCCTCAAAACATTTTTAAAAAACACCAAAACATCCAAATATTTGAAAAAAAAAAACCTAAAATGGTGCATCTGTCTCATCTCGCTTTCACCCGCAATAATCATCATTTATAATAAATCAATCATCACTTTCATCCTTTGGTAAGACAATCAGAAGCAAGTCTAGCAAGTTTAAAGGTAAAAGCTCAATCGTCAAAGTCTCAAGTCTAGGTTAGTAAGCCAGCAAGTTGGTCAAATCTTGGTATCAATAGCTTATCATCCAATCAATCCCATATCACCTAATCACAACATGTCCTAGGATGCATCCTTCCTACAATGAAAATCAACATCAGGCATCACCGTAGTTTAGTCCTGGCTAGCGGTATGAAGAACATTAGCTTGTTTGTTTACTTTATCTTTGTCTTTTTGACTTATCTTATTTTGCACCCATTCCAAAGACCTCTCGATGATGCCTAATCAAAATGGTTTAGAGAGAAAGGAATGGGGCAACGATCATTATCTTTTTATCTACTATGCTTGTTGGATGTTCTTGTAATATAACTTGGTTATGCGGGCTTTGTTTAGTTTGTAGGGAAGGTGTTTTAGATGTCTTGTTGATCACATGGGAAATATTTCTTTTCTATGTTTTGGTCTAAGATGTTTAGAATATTTGAACTGCATTCTGAATAAGGTTTTGTATGCCAAGTGTGAACAAGAGTACTTCTATGAAATTGTCGAGTGAAAGTCCATCACACTAGGTGCAACACCATCCTGCTTCTTTATACCTTGATGCATCACACTTATGTGTGTTATCAAACATAAGGAAAGTTATTCTCTTTATTTCTCCCATCCCTAGATAAGCAATACATCATCATCATTCATCATCATATCTAATAAAGTCTCAACAACTCATGGACTTGTTGGACTTCTGCATCTTCTTGGATTCAAGGGTTGATCCCTCTCATTCTTCTATCCTCTTTCACGTTAACATAGTATCATTTCATCAATGCATCCATCCTGCATTCATAAAACATTTATACTCTAATCTTGCATAATCGCATCATATCATCATAGGAAAACATCAGTCATCTCATCCATCTCACATGCATTGCATCATCATTTAAGTTGTTTAAAATAATATAGATTTGTTATTCTAGGCATCTTACAAACATCTCATTTTCATCATCATTATCATATAGATTTGTTAGTCTAACCATCCATACATCCATCTTGAACCTCTTTGTCATGAGATTGACCCTCAAATTGAACTTTTCGCTCAATCTCTCAAGGGGGCAATGTACCAACATGCTTTCTGCTGAGGCATCCGAAAAAATCAGATTTTTTTTTAAATTTTGATCTCAACGACATCATTCTTTGAATCAATGCAATAGGTACATTGCTTCAAAGAGGGGAAAAATGTAGACATGAAAAAATCCTAACTAACATCATACATCTAATCTCGCTCTAATTAACATCAAATTCCTCTATTAATCAAATAAAGCCATTTATTGATTAAATCACTAATATTCATCATAATTGATTAAATAAATTAAATTATTTAATTAAGTCCTAAAGGTCTTCTTATTTGATTCAATAAATAAAAATGATTTAAATCAAATATTAAAACCCTTTAAAATCTTCCAAGTTAATTAATCTGAATTAATTAACTCATAATCATAATTATCATTCTCTAGCTTTTGACTCAACCTAAGTCAAACCTAAACCCTTAACTAACCCAACCACTTGCACATGAAATTCATTTTAATTCATTATCTAATTCTCTCTATTTTCCCTCACAAGGCATATTCCCGAGGAATATTCCCTCACTAACTCCATTTGTTGACTTTCTTGTCCAAACAAATTTCTTCCCCAAAATCTCTCAACCATATGTATTTTAAGCTATTTTTCAAATTTCAAACCCACCTAACTTCATTTACTTGCACAATCTCCAAAATGTGCTCATTCCTCCGCCAATCACATGTAGACAAGTGACCTTCTCTCATTGGTTGGTCTTTTGTCCCACATTCATTCAAATCCTTCAATCTTCCAACTTTGAATCTATAAATTCATGGCACTTCTTCCTTCATTTTCATCCACAATTTGAGTATTCTTATTATAGGCATTTTGAGTTCATCATCTTGCATCTCTCGTTCAGTGTCATCTTGAAGCTTATCAAGGATTGGGAAAGTGATCCTTTTCATATCAAAGGTGCACCAATCCACTATGGGATATGTATGCACTACACTTCTTTTCATGCTTTCATTTGGTTTACTTGGTCTTTTGATTGATTTGATTACATTATGAGGCATATTGTAGTATTTCATAGGAGTAGTTTATTTGCATGGTTTTTAAACTCACCATACTAATGTGTGTATAAGTTTTTAGCTATCTTTCAGATTTAAATGCTCACACTTTGTCACAACTATGAAATAAGCTACTCATTACTATACTCACTCATATCATGAAATGTATGAAATCTATGCTTAATAGGTCCATTATCATAATGCAGGTAAAATAATCTATAAGTAACAAGTGTAATTGTAATTGTATAAGGAGTTTAAATAAAAAATTTCAACTCTCCTCTATTTAGATTAGTGTAGAAAGCATCTTTTGCACACTCAAATTCCTTTCATCTACAACCATATTGCTTTGTAGTTTTCAATATCACTACCATTTGAACCAATATTCTTTTTGAATACCAATTTACATTATATTGACTGTCTTCCTTCTAGAAATTCTACCAAGTCCTATAAGTCATTATTTTTTATTTTGGTCATCTCATCATCCATAACCACTCTCCAAGACTTATAGCCACTCTTTTTTTCTTTTCAAAATTTGGATATAAGTAAAGGAAATATGAGTGGGCATGACACATATTTATGTTGTTTTTTATAAATAAATAATTATTTATGAATTTATATTATGAATTTTGAAATAGTAAACAACAATATTTTTGGCAATCTACTTGGCCGAAAAAATTGGAAATCAGATTATCTTTTAAAACTTTTAACTAATGAAGCCTAGAGTGTGACACACCTTTCATATGTATTTGAAAGAGGATAAACAATTAAATGAAGTTATGTCTATTTTTCAATATGTATATATATCAAGAATAAGACCTAGTGTACGTAGAAAATTAATTATAATCACCTATTAAAATTGTGATAGATATGTTATATTTTTAGAATCCTATGAGCTTCCTATACAAGCCATTTTCATTTTATTAATTTTTTTTAAAAAAAATGTTAGCTTCAAGGATGAAGTCTTAATTTTTTTTTCAGATAATATTAAACACACAAGTTTGTAGGTTTTTGGCACCACCACTTACCTAAATCCAAGGTAATATCAACATATTTTTTTACGCTAGGTCCAAATTTAAGCTTGAAATATTAACACTTTATCCATCCAAATGTTAGCACTTTTTCATCTAGTGGGTTTTTTCATTGCCACTATTTGGCTTATCATGATCTCACATTCACCCTCAACTATTACTTATTATTATCCTATTCTATGTTGTCTAGAAACACATTTATGTATGCTTCATTGTTATGCAGTTAAAGGAATTCAATTGCACTCACGTTATCATCATTGAGTAGGACATTACTTATCATTCAGAAAAAGGAGTATGCAAGTAATATTTTGATTGGTGAACCTAACAAAACATAGTTCTACATTATATAAGTCTAGAGAATTCCCATCAGTAAAGTCCATTATCTCTTATATTTTACTTGAGAATTTTGGGGGTTATCCTAGTATAGCATATCTCCTAGCAAGATATCAATAACCATCCAAAGACATTTTTAAATATTGCTAGTTTCATATAAAAAAAGGTAGAAAATGTCGAGGAAAATGAAGCAATCCAAAGAGAAAAAGTACACATTCAATAGGATTAGATCCATGTAGAAAATGATGTATTGATGAAATTAACCTAAGATAGAGCATAAATCTTGGACAAAATTTATGGAATTATGTAGATCGAAAGGTACAATATTTTTATAAAAGAAAATTCAAGTTCCAAAACCTACAAAAAAATCATAGAATAATCATTTTGATCCTCCATATTTATTTTTTAAAATAACAAATTAATTATTAAGTATTACTCCAACAATTAACATTAGTTTAATCTAAGTTATTTATATATATTATTAGATTAACCTCAATTAAACTTAGAAAATTTCTTTCCCTTCACAATTATATAGATAGATAGATACAATTTATCTATTATACAAGAGCTATAAACTAAATTTGTAAATTATTATATTCTATTAATAGGTTATTTTTTTTCTTAATTTCCTAATGTTCAAATGAAACATAAAAAAAGTAACACTCATGTCATCATTATGTCAAGAAGCATTTTACACTACATTATGGAGTCTCATGTCGTAATCATGTATATAAAAACTCCTTATAGTCATTGGCATATCAAACAATTATTATTTAATAATAAACATAATATAATAACAATATCTTATTGAAAAAATAAATAAAAAGAAATAATAATAATAATAATAATAATAAAATAGTAGAATAAAATATATTGAAGGGGTTTTGCTCAAATAGCTAGGCCATAGGGTTTTCAAGATGGAGATCCAAATTTGAATCCCCATTGTGACATCTTAGTGGTAGATTTCAAAGAAGTGGCTCTTGGACTTCCATTCTATCTTCTATGTTGAATTAAGTTGGAGGTCCCCTTGTGACTTTCATTGGTGTAGGTCTAAATCACTCTAAAAAAGCCATCTATGGGAGATCAAGAGTCACATATTAAAAATTCATTCATTTAAAAACCACCTCCACATTAAAAGCCAACTATGGAAGATTAAGAGTCACAACTTAGAATTCCATATTAGATGTCACATTGAGATTTGCACTTGGGTCTCCACATTGAGAACTCAATGTTTTAACCAATTAAACTTAGACAAATCTAGAATTTTTCCTTAAAGAAATTAAGTATTATTGTCTTAGCATAGTACTATTGTAATGTGTTTGCCTTTTTTTATTATTAATAATTTAATTTTCAACTAATAAAATATAATATTAAAAAAATTTAAAAAAATTCAAATTTGTAAAGTCAACTTGTAAAATATTTAATTTTATAAATTAAAAAAATTATTTCTTGTGCAAGTTAAAAAATTATGTAGAGATCTCAGTTCAGCTTGAGAGTATTCTAGTTGGTTTTTTGGCTTGGCTTTCAGATATGTTAGGTTATGAAGAGTGGCGAGTTGATTGGAGGACTCTCCACGAGCTGGAAGCGGAGGTAAACTTAGAGGATTTCTTGGGATTTTGTTTCAAACCACCATGAGGTAACTTCTGCAAGTTTCTTCTTCGAAAGTGAATAAGGTGAAAGAAAGAGTTACATAAATTTACATTCTATTAAGGCAGTGAAAATGAAAGAAGGTGTTTCTTTCACGATTTATTTCGAAAAAAGAAAAAAGAAATAGTTTGTTTGCAGAGATTATTACATGTTTTTATTTAGAAAAGGAAAATGTTTTTCATTTCAACTATATGTTTCAGTTACTTTAGAAACCCTAACTCGAGGGTTTGGTTCTTGACTCGATTTTTTCACATTTTGGTACATGGGTTTCAATCTTGTTTTGTATAAAAAGAATGACAATAAGCCATTATTTGGTTCAAAGTTTTTGAAAAGAATATTGTGAGAATACTTGTTGAAAGAGAGAAGAAAAAGAAGAGGGTTTTATTGTAACACATCTCTGATTTTATTATAGAGATTGCATTCATAAATCTTAGTAAATTTTGTATTGGGAATTATTGAAAATAATTATTATGTATTATGTTAAAATCTTGTATTTGCAAACATCAGTGCAATTATAAGGTTATAACAGTTTGCATCCTCTTTTTAAAAAACCTAGAAAACTGAGGAGTTGATGCTCCTGTGAAGTTGGTGCTTCAGTTATTGGTGTTAAGTTGCAGCTCCACCATTGTTACAAAGTTGGTGCTCTTTGATTAATGAAAAGGAAATTTTAACGAGTGGTTTTTTATACCCCATGAGGGTTTTTCCACTCAGGAAATCTTTATCTTATGTGATGTGATTTTGTCTCTCATTCAGTTTCATGTTATTGTGCTCATTCAGTTGGTCAATGCTCTGATACTTTAAGGTTTTTCAAAAGCTTAATGTCAATTTGTTCAAGTCTGTAATACAAAGTAAATTGTGCAAATCTGATCATTAAAAGAATTTTATAAAGCAAATTGAAATCTGCTTTTTATGCACCATATGTGAATGTTTAAAAGTATGACAAAAGTAAAGAAAATTTATATTTTGTGGAGTCTTTAAGTTCTATTTTGTAAAGTGCAACAAGATTGTTCATAAAGTTTAATTGAACATATCATATGGTGCTTTGAATATGAGTTGTTAAATGTGAAGTCAAGGTTCAAGTTTCAGCTGCACAAAAAAAGTTGCATTGAGTTAAGTCTCAAACAAAATATGTCATATTATGTCAAAGGTCAAAAAGTTTAAATTGTGCTTCAAGAGTTAAAATTTGTATCACTCTGATTCACCCCTCTCCCTCGCCTCCCCCCTCTTAGAGTGAATCCACTTCCAACAAGTGGTATTAGAGCATAGGGTCCTCTGATAGGTCTAATCAACCTAGGATTGATTCTCATCTTGGAGTCTATTTAAAATGTCACAAAATCATGAAGGCACATCTATGACTAGAGCTTCATTATTTGATGGAACAAGTTATTTAGTTTGGAAAATCAGAATGGAAACATATTTGACTTCTATTGATCTCAATGTGTGGGGCATAGTGTTAACTAGGTACACTGTACCAGCTACACTGCCCACAACTACTGATGAGAAAAAAAATGAAACTAATGCTAGAGAAGAACATGTTGTCTTGTGTGCATTGACTAAAGATGTCTTTATCAAAGTCATGCATTGTAGTTCTATTAGGGAAATCTGGGTTAAACTTGAAACCATCTATCAAGGAAATGAAAAAGTTAAACAGTCAAAAGTCCTTACTCTAAAACATCAGTTTGAGAAAATAAAAATGAGGGATGATGAAAAAGTAGTTGATTACTTCTTGAGAGTTGATGAAATTGTCAATGCTATGAAAGGGCTAGGAGAAGAAGTAAAAGAATTTGATGTTGTAACTAAGGTCATCAGAACTTTATCGACTAAATTTGAAGCTAAGGTTGCTACTCTTGAAGAAAAGAAACACTTTGACCAGCTTACCTTGACAAATTACAAGGCACTCTGACTGCCTATGAAATGAGAATCAATAAAAATAATTCCTCTGGAAAATAAACTGCCTTCAAGGAAAAAAAGAAAGATTTATCTAATGACAGTGATTCTGATTTATCATATTCAAAAGAAGCTCTTCTTGTCAAGAAACTCAAAAATAAGTATAAGGGTAAGTTTCTTTACTTGTGGCAAGCCTGGACACTTTGATACTAAATGTCCTTATGGTGATCAGTCTAATGAGGATGAAAAACTAGAAAAATAGTATAGGAAAAATAATTTTTATCCTAAAAAGAATTTTAACTTCAAAATGAAAAAGAGTCTCTTTACCAAAGAAGAATAAGATGTTGAGTCAAATGACTCACTAGGTGATGAAGATATTACTTTATTTATGGCTGAAGTAGATAATCAAAAGACTACAAATAAAGAACCAGAAAAACAGTTTGAGATAGAAAAATGTGAAATTGAATTTCTTTGTGCACTTCAAGAAATAAAAAGATTAAAGAAACACATTACCTCTCAAGAGCATACTCCAATCACATGCTTACAAGTTGATCTTGATGATTCTAAAAGAGCTATGGATAATCTCAAATCAATTCTTCTTGATAAAGATAAAGAGATTCAAAACCTCGAACAACAGATTTTCACTCTTAAAAAACAAGTTGAAGGCTATGAAAGTACTATTCACTTGAATGATATACTTGGCAAACAAAAGCAGAGTAAAGACATGACTGGTATTGGATTCAACACTAGTGAGTGTTCAAAAAATTTAAATCAAAACTTTAAGGCAGCTCATAAGAAGCAACCATTTGAGCATAAATGAACCAATTTTAGGTTTAATGCATTCTTTCATGGTTATTGCTTCTTTTGTAATAAATTCAGACACAAAGTGAGCAATTGCAGGCTAATGATGTCTAGAACACCAAGGTTTGGTTATAAAAAGTTCTTTGGATTTCCTAATTCTATTAGATGTTTCACATGCAATGCTATTGGTCACACATCCAAACAATGCAAACAAGGTAAACAAATCACTAAAAAAGATTGGAGACTCAAGTTTGTTCAAAACATAGAACAATCCATGCTTGTCCAAATTGCTCTTCTTTCCAAAAAGAAGGCATTGTGGCTTTTGGATAGTGGTTGATCCAATCACATGACAGGAGATAAGGACAATTTTATCGAACTTAAAGATTATTCAGGAGGTTTTGTAAAGTTTGGTGACAATACAGGAATTGAGATTAAAGGTAAAGGCTCTCTACTTCTAAATGATTACACACCCATTTATGATGTGTATTATGTAGAATGCCTTAAAAAAAATATTATAAGTGTTAGTCAGATTTGTGACAATGGTTACAATATTATATTCAGTTCATAAGGTTGTGCTATAAAGAACAAATCTGGTAAAATAGTTGCAACCGGATTAAGGACACAAGGTAATGTTTACAATCTTCTTGATTCTTCCAATCATGAATTCAATGAAGGCATATGCCTTATGGGTCAAGTTGAAGAAAATTGGTTATGGCATAAATGATTAGGACATGCTAACTTTGATAATCTGGTTAGGATCGACAAAAACCAAAATGTGAGAGGTTTTCCTGTTCTAAGCAAACCAGAAAATGCAGTTTACAAAGAGTGTCTAAGAGGTAAACAAACAAAGGTTAGTTTCAAATCCAAAGAACATGCTTCAACTAAACCTTTGCAGCTTGTACACACTGATTTGTGTGGTACTACTAGGACAAGGTCTATAAATGGTGAGCAATATTTCATGTTATTTGTAGATGACTACACAAGAATGGTTTGGGTAACCTTTCTCAAACGTAAGTCAAAAGCTTTTGACAGATTTAAAATCTTTCGTAAAATGGTTGAGAAAGAATATGAGATGAAGCTTAAATGATTGAGGTCAGACAAGGGAGGTGAGTTTACCTTTTAGGAATTCATTGATTATTGTGAGCAACATGGTATAAAAAGGCAATATGCTGCTACAAGAACACCTCAACAGAATGGGTTTATTGAGAGAAAGAAAAAAATAGTGAAAGAGATGGCAAGGACAATGCTAGATGGAGTAAAACTTCCAGACATCTACTAGAAATAAGTTGTTCATACAGTTGTTTACATCTTGAACAAAGTACAAATCAGAGTGAAATCCAATTTCACTCCATATGAACTTTGGCATGGTAAATCAGCCTCAATTAAATACTTCAGAATCTTTGGTTGTAAATGCTTTACCAAAAGAGATGATGATAATTTAGCCAATTTTCAATCTAAATATGGTGAAGGTATCTTTTTAGGATACTCCACTCATAGAAAAGCCTATAGGTGTTTCAATAAGTGGCTGGATAAGATTGTTGAATCTTTTAATGTCAAGTTTGATGAAAAATTGCTTCTAGATGATCATCATGTGCAGGATGTTGAAGAGGAACCTATGGTAGGTCTTGACATTTCTCCCAAATCTGATGAAGTAGATAATATACAATAGGTTGATGCTTCAAGCTCTAAAGTAGTAACACCTCCAAAGACACCCTCCATGATTGTTATCAAGAATCATCCTCAAGATCTAATCATTGAGGACATAAATGTTGGGATCTTAACAAGAAGAAGAGTAAAAGTTGATGAGCAAGCACAAATTGCTGAACATTTTTGTTTGATAACTGAATTTGAGCCTAAATCTATTTCTGATGCTTTAAATGGTGATTGCTAGTTGAAAGATATGTAGGAAGAGATCAACCAGATTGAAAAGAACAAAATTTGGGAACTAGTCCCAAGACCTGATGATAAAATTTTTATTGGTGGCAAATGGGTTTTTATAAACAAGTTAGATGAATGTGGAAAAGTAGTGAGAAACAAAGCACATTTTTTGTGCAAAGGGTATGCACAACAAGAAGGTATAGACTCTGGTGAAACTTATGCACCTGTTGCTCGTATTGAATCAATTAGAATTTTCTTAGCATACTCTTATTTCAAGAATTTTAAGGTTTACCAAATGGATGTCAAAACTGCATTCTTGAATGGTTGTCTTGATGAGGAGGTATATATGGAACAACCAAAAGGATTTATTTCAAAAGATAAATCCGATTATGTGTATAGATTGAAAAAGGCCTTGTATGGTCTTAAACAAGCTCCTAGAGCTTGGTATTCTAGATTGGATGCACACTTAACAACAAATGGATTCAAAAGAGGTGGTGTTGACAACAATCTCTATGTTAAAGTTGAAGGTGATGATATTCTAGTTGTTGAGGTTTATGTAGATGACATAATCTTTGTCTGCAATAGCATTGTCTAAAAAGTTTTCAAAGATTATGGAATCTGAATTTGAAATGTCAATGTTAGGTGAACTAACATTCTTTCTCGGCCTCCAAGTTTTATAGCTTGAACAAGTATGCCAAAGAGATGTTGAAAAAGTTTCAAATGGATGAATGTCATCCAGTGAGCACACCTATGGTGGCTAGCTGTAAGTTGTCTAAAACTGATGATTCTCCTGATGTTGATCAAACTGAGTACATATCAATGATTGGTAGCTTGTTATATTTGACTGCCTCCAGACCTGATTTAATGCAAGCTATTTGTATGGTATCTAGATTTCAATCTACACCAAAATAGTCCCATCTTATTGTTGTAAAAATAATATTCAAGTATATCCAGGGTACTCTTGATTTTGGATTATGGTATCCTAGAAACAATGATTTTATTTTGATGGCTTTCACTGATGCTGATTGGGCTGGCTGTTCAGATGACAGAAAAAGAACCAGTGGTGCAACATTTTATCTTGGTGATCGTCTTGTTTCTTGGCATAGTAAAAATCAAGACTTTGTTTCTTTGTCAAAAACTAAGTCTGAATACATTAGAGCCACATCTTGCTGCACTCAGTTACTTTGGATGGCTCAACAATTATCAAATATGGGTATTGAAGTTGCTAAACCTATTTCTATTTTGTGTGATAGCACAAGTGCAATTAATTTGTCAAAAAATCCTGTTATGCACTCAAGGACTAAGCATATTGTAATTAAATTTCACTTTCTGAGGGAAAAGGTTTTAGCTAATGAGGTACAAGTGTGTAGTATGTTCCTACACAAGCACAATTTGCAGACATTTTTACTAAGCCCTTGGGAAAAGAAAGTATTTGAGAGGCTTAGATCTCGATTGGGAGTTGTCTCTCAATATTTACTTGCTTAAACAGATCATTAGTTTAGGGGGGGCTATTTAGCTCTCTAAGAAGCATTTTTCTACTTCACATGTTATTTTGTTGCTTCATACTTCATTTGCAGCTGTTCAATGTCGTTTTGCTTGGCATTCTATAGTTTATCCTTTTTCCTTGTGACAAAAAGGGGGAGAAATCTGAGTTTCTACTGGTCTTTTTTGGTGATACTTTGGCACTTTGTTGAGATGCTTTGGCACTTTGTTGAGATGGCTTCGTTTTTATTTATTTTTTCCATCAAGGACAAAGGGGGAGTTTGTTGCTTCTCTTTTGTCATTTGTCCTTGATGTCAAAACTTGGCATATTCTGATGTTCTGGTTATCTTGGTGATTGACATTAGCATTATTGGTTTACATTCAAATTTGTTATATCTTGTGGTACTGATCAAGTTGAGCTTCATGTGCAGATAAAGGTTATCTTGATTATACAAGTGTTGGGTTATGGTATTGGCTTTCAGGTGATATCATTTTGATACTAAATCAAATGGGACTCATTTTGGCATGATGTCTTTCAGCTCTTACTTGATTCTATTCAGACATATAAAGGTGATTTCTCTATTACATCACTACTTAGATTGAAGATAATATGGTTTTGGTTCTATGGCATTGGGCTTCAGTTCACATGAGGTATATTTATTTCTCATAGGGCTCTTTCAAGCTATATTTCATGCTATACCTGGTATTGATACACAGTCAGATTTGTATTCATGAGTTAGCTATTGTATATAGCTTCATAAGATTTTCATTACATGGAGTTCATTTTTGACTCAAAATAATACATATATATTACATTTGTTTACAAAGGGCAGTAAGCAATGGTACTTCTTGGAATTACCATATCACTTCATACAAAGTGTATTTCACCATACACTTGGGCCTTCACATTTTACATGGGTTCAATGTTTGAGTTTCATTCATATGTCATATTTTCATATATCTTGGCACATGGTTTATAAATGATATGAGTTTTTTTATTGGTAAATGTTTTGGTCGGAATTAAGGCATATGTTATTTAAGTCACTTATAAAGTGATTTGTAAAATAAAAAAATGATAACTCACGTGGATGTGAGTTGGCAGCGACAGTTATTATGTTTTTTTTTTAATTCACTCGGGCAGCGACATGTTGTGTGGACAGTCTTGATGACTTGGAAAACACGCATGGCTTATGATTTGGATTTCATTAATTCATGATTGTGTTGGTCTCATGTGGATTTCAAATCATGTTTAACATCATTTGATGTGGACTTCAAAGTTTATACAGTTTTGAATAAAGTCTTTAAGACTTAGAGATCAAATGGAAAAAATAGAAAAAGAAGCCCGAGCTGAGATTATAGGGTTTGAAACCCTAGATGTGCCACCATGTAGAGATTTAAGTTCAACTTGAGAGTATTCTAGTTGGTTTTTTGGCTTGGATTTCAGATATGTTAGGTTATAAGAGTTGCGAGTTGGTTGGAGGACTCTCCACGAGCTAGAAGCGGAGGTAAACTTAGCGGATTTCTTGGGATTTTGTTTCAAAATTCCATGAGGTAACTTCTGCAAGTTTCTTCTTTGAAATTGAATAAGGTAAAAGAAAGAGTTACATAAATTTACATTCTATTAAGGCAGTGAAAATGAAAGGTGTTACTTTCATGATTTCTTTCAAAAAAGGAAAAAAAATAGTTTGTTTGCAAAGATTATTACAGTTGTTTTTATTTAAAGCAAAGGAAAATGTTTTTAATTTCAACTGTATGTTTCAGTTACTTTAGAAACCCTAACTCGAGGGTTTGGTTCTTGACTTGAGTTTTTCACATTTTGGTACATGGGTTTCAGTCTTGTTTTGTATAAAAATAATGGCAATAAGCCATTATTTGGTTAAGAGTTTTTGAAAAGAATATTGTGAGAATACTTGTTGAAAGAGAGAGAAAAAAGAAGAGGGTTTTATTGTAACACATCTCTGATTTTATTACAGAGATTGCATTCAGAAATCTCAATATATTTTGTATTGGGCATTATTGAAAATAATTATTATGTATTATGTTTAAATCCTTTATTTGCAAACATCAGTGCAATTATAAGGTTATAACAGTTTGCATCATCTTTTTAAAAAACTTGGAAAACAAAGGAGTTGGTGCTTCAGTTATTGGTGTTGAGTTGCAGCTCCACCATTGTTACAAAGTTGGTGCTCTTCTATTAATGAAAAACAAAATTTAATGAGTGGTTTTTTATACCCCATGAGGGTTTTTCCACTCAGGAAATCTTTGTGTTATGTGATGTGATTTTGTCTCTCATTCAGTTTCATGTTATTGTGCTCATTCAGTTGGTCAATGCTCTGATACTTTAAGGTTGTTCAAAAGCTTAATGTCAATTTGTTCAAGTCTGTAATACAAAGTAAATTGTGCAAATCTGATCATTAAAATTCTTTTATTAAGCAAATTTAAATCTGCATTTTATACTCCATATGTGAATGTTTAAAAGTATGTCAAAAGTAAAGAAAAGTTATATTTTGTGGAGTCTTTAAGTTTTGTTTTGTAAAGCGCAACAAGATTGTTCATAAAGTTTAATTGAACATATCATATGATGCTTTTAATATGAGTTGTTAAATGTGAAGTCAAGGTTCAAGTTTCACTTGCACAAACAAAATTGCATTGAGTTAAGTCTCAAACAAAATCTGTCATATTAAGTTAAAGGTCAAATATTTTAAATTGTACTTCAAGAGTTAAAATTTGTATCACTCTGATTCACGCCCCCCTCTCAGAGTGAATCCACTTCCAACATATATATATATTTAACTTATATTAATGTAGAATTTATATATATTATTTATAATTATATCTTAAATTATTGTAGTAATATTTTGTAGGTAAATAAGTTAACAGATAATACATCAATTTATATTATATATTTATATTAATATATATGATAAGTTATTTTATTTTGTAGGTTCTTCTTTAATATATGTATTTTTATATAATATATAAAAATTATTATAATTTTATTTATTTATATTAATATATATTATAGGTTATATATTATAATCTTTTGAACCATCTATTTTTTTATTTTAATTGAATATATATTTTTAATTTATATTTTATATATAATCTCATCTTTTTTCTTTGGTAAAATTATTATTAATTCGTAGTATATTTTCTTTATATCTTTGTTCAATCATTTTGTTATATAATTCATTTTTATAATTCTCTCATACTTATTTATTCATTGGTTGAAACATTTAACCTTTAACTTTTTTGACTTATTTATTCATTGGTTGAAACATTTAACCTTTAACCTTTTTTGATCCATTTATTTGTGTTATAGCATATTCATATTACTATATTATTTATTCTTTATGCTTTCATTATTTTTATTTATTTATTTTTACGCCAAGAGGCGTAAGCCTACAATGACAGCAACCTCTATAGATGTCCAAAAAATGTAATGGTCTTAGGAAAAAGAAATGATTTATATTCTACCAACTGTCATAAAAAAAGGAGTGTAGATGGTAGTGATGGAAGATGAGGAGGTAACTGACATGGGTGATACGAGGTGTGAGTAACTAGAAGACGAGGAGGTAATTGACGTGGGTGATAAAACAAAAGACATGTTGGGACCCCACGGTGGATGTAAGTGTGTAATTAGAGCCGATGCGATGTGTTGAGTGAAGTGGCATGTGAAGAATGAGGCAGCACAGATTTGCAAAAACTTTAAAGTAGTTGAAGTGTATAATACTTTGTCAAAGGCCGATGGAATAAAGGAGAACGACGCCAAGGAAGAGAGTGGAGGAGTGGCGGTGGAATGTTGCAATGTAGGTGAGAAGGGAAGGATGGGCAGGCGGAATATATTGAATTTTTTTTTGACAAGGTTGTGCCCATCTTGACTGGTAAAGGTTGCAAATTGCAATAAAATTGAGCGCAAAAGTAGAGGGAAATCATGCCAAATCGGGTGTAGAGGAGAAAGAAAGCAATGGTATGCCAAAATGGATGCACAAATAAGTCGAGACCAATAAAATAAATTGTTGTGTAAGGAGTTGAGGAATAATTCTTTATAAAACAGTAAGCATAAGAGTGAGGCGAGCTTGTATAAAGAGACGAACATGTAAGAGAGGGCGCGGAAAATATATAAGGAAGGTGCATGAATAAAAGGCCAAAATTAATGAAGAGACACAATGGACAGAGAAAAGTAGGGACATGAGGATAGATAGAAAACCAGGCCGATAAGGATGATATGCCACGATAGTTTAAATATGAAGATTGAAACAAGAAACATAAGTACAATCCAAATATCTTGCTATTTCTTTGCGAAGATGTGGTGGGACTCATTCCTGATCCTAAAGCTATCACAAACATTTTTCCTCAAACAAGAATGGCCATGATTTTTTTTACTATTGATTCATTGAAAGGAACCCATGAACTTAAAAATCAAAATAAAAAACACACGATTTAAGAGAAATTCACTCGGTTTAGTTAAAAAAGGTGAACGTATGTTTTGTAGTTTAACATTCATCTCAAAAAGGTTTTGGTAAGGAGGGATTCCAATACAAATTCTCGGATATCACCAATGAATTAAATGGTGGACTAAGAAGACAACACTACAAGTGTGTTTTGTCCTTGATTGCATTTTTTAGTTCAACATTTTTTTAATGACGAATGCCAAGCATTCTCTATGGTAAATCTATTATTAAGCATGGTACCATAATTGCACTATCATCTCTTTTATCCATCTATTGGGATTATTTTATTAGTATTTTGAAAGTATCATTGGTCTGTAATTAGAGGTTTACAATTCAAATGTATTTAACTTTAATTACAATTATTTTTGATCGAGACTTAATTGCGTGATTATGTTGTTTAACCGTTGAAATTATAGACTAGGTTCACTTTTACATAAATTAATGAAATTACTAATTACTAAAATATTGTAATTAGAAATCAATTATTGAATTGAAAAATAAACTGAAATGAAATTAGAGAGAATGTAAGATAGGAGATAGAAGAAGAATGAGACAAAAGATAGAAAGGTCAAACAAAGGTTGATAACGGAGTCCATCCTTCAAACGACTACGTGTTCGGGTTGGACCGCTCTTATTAATATCACCAAGCCCCTGAAAATGCCTTCTTACAATATTCAAGCTTCAAAACCTGCACAAAATTCCTCACAATCTCTCTCACTATTACAATTTTTGGTGTATAATATCACCTTGTAATTCTTCTCCAAAATTTCTCACCCCTGGAATCATTTCTCTAAGTAAACTTGATTAATTCCCAAGCCAAAAAATTTCCTTTATATACCAATTTATTTGCTAATATGGGCTAAAACCATATTATTTTGCAAATACACCCATATCTCCTTTAAAAAGAAAATATTTGCAAACTCCCCCCTTTACAATAAAATATCCATAATAATCTCCTTAATATTGGCCCTTATAGTTTGGGCTTACAAAAATAATTTCCCGGAAGCCTAAAAACTCCCTTAAACCATTAATTTATTTTAAACATCCTTAGCTATCATGTAACAAGCTTCTAAAATTAAAATCCTCATTTATAGGGATTATTATATTATTTTCATTTTAAAAAGATTTTATATAACCCATCCCCTTTTTAATTGGGGCTCCTCCACTTTTAAGGGGTCAATCCCTTATTTATAGGGTTATTGTTTTAAAATCCCTTTAAATATTATTTTAAGGTTGACATTATATTTAGGAAAATTAAATCTTATTTAAAGATTTATGTATACAGAGGGATTTTCCTTTCCATGAAAAGTAGGAAGGAAAGAGGATTTTAAGGCATGTGTCCCGCCAAGTGTCAAGTTTTGGTGATGTCACGTCATCATTTTGACCAAAACTTTGACTAGTCGTATCTTGCTCATTCTGACTATATTTTTGATGAAACGAACGGTGTTGGACTCGTGGCGATGAGCCCTTCATCATGACACTGACTTTGACCAATTTGGAGATGATTATTTTTTTCCCTTTCCCTTTGTCGTGCCCCCCTGATTCACTTATTTGATCACACATTTGACTGTGCATAGCTTTTGCATACATACTCCTTTTGAGCCCGTTCAAACTACATCAGGACCGTGTTGGCGAGCTCTACATGATGACGTTGGTTTTGTGAGATTTTGAGACTGAAATTTTTAGGTTTTTTGGATCCACCTGGATCATTCCTCCCAATTGAGAAGCTTTTGGACCTCCAAAAGGTCTATTTTATGTAAAATTTGAGCTAGGGCAATGTTACCCCACTTGCCTAGTATCATATGTCCTTCTTGCTGAAATTTTGAACATTTGACCCATCACAAACACAAAGAAATATGAGATAGCTTTGCTAACACAATCAACTGCATGTTCATCAATATTCACTGTCACATCCATCATCCACATAGAAATAACTAGCAGAATAACAAGCAACAGTACTGAATACACTGATGTGAAGGATATAGTATCAACATTCTGAATCACCTGAACAGGAACATTTATTAGAAAATGGAATATTCAAACCCTCTTTTACCACCTCTGGCTTAAGGCTTGACTCTGCTTGCAACTGATCCTCACACTGTGCTATCTGTGACACCTTATCATGATTATAATCAGCATGCTTAGTATCACTAGCTGGTACAAACATAAGGGTTAAATTATTGCTTGCATTTTCAATCATCTTCATATGCCCCGTGTTTACAACAGATCTATCATTCTTCATGTGATGAGATTTTACAATATATTTGATTTCATCCTTAAACAAATGATGCTTATTATATTCCCTATAGAAAATGTCTTTTCTGTCATACAAATAAGGACCGCCTAGAACCATCCCACGAATGTCAAGTGGAATTACATCTAACTCTACCTCATCTACGAACTTGGATTTGATTGCAAATTAGAGTTTACACTGCCTTGACACATGTAGCCAAGCATTATCACACACCCAACCCAATGGATATGGTTTAGGATGAGGAGTTGTTTTTAATCCCAATTTCTTAACAACTTGTTCAGAGATTAGATTCACCTGTGATCCACTATCTATGAGTGTATCAATATTATTTTATTTAGCAATATCCCTTATGTAAAATAATTCATTCCTTTTACTTTCAATAGGCACTTCATTACATATTAGAGAAGAAGCATGAGAACTAGTATTGACAATAGGAGTATTACCTTTGATACCCACAATTGAAATCTTGGTTTCATCATCAGAACCTAATCCGAGATCCTACACAATAGTTGCGATTTTCTACTTACCCTTTCAATCCTTGAACCACTTTGGCTTCTAATTGGGATGTAGTTTCCAACATCTTGCATCTTCATGCCCTTTCTTCTTGCAATGTGAGAAATAAGGCTTCTCATCCTCTTTCTTTACAATAGTTGTTCGTTGTGATTACTCTTTCCCTTTCTTGCTTCCTTTGTGCTTACTTGAGTTCATCAATAGATTGCCATGGCTATTCCTTGAGCTTGTTTCCAAATGGATAGCTTGCACACTAAGTTCATCAATTCTAGTTGGATTAAACATAACTATGGTATGTTTCAAACTCTCATGTAATCCACCTACATGTACTTTAACAATGTTTCTTGTGTGTACATTGGAATGCCCAAAATTAAAGCCCTCTTCCTAAACTCCTGTGTATATTCTTGCACACTTTGTCCTTTCTCTTGTCTTAATGATTTCCAGTTCATTACTGCTTTTTGCATGTGACCTAATGGATATAATTGCATTCTTTAATGCATCTATAATCTCAAACCAAGAAGAAATAATTTTACCATATCGGCTTAGATCTTCCCGAGTTCTGCTCTCCCACCAGATTAAGGTCGTGCCTCCTAGGCGAAGAGTGGTTAATTGGATGTTTTGAGAATCCTCAATAAACTTCTGAATTCTACAATAAACTTCAATTTTTTTTATCCAATTATCTAGTTTTTCTACATCTAGTTCTCCGTTATAAGTTGGCAATTCAAATTTAACATCAACCTTTAACAAAGGTGAATTAGCTTGCACAAGTTGTTTCTTTTTAGAAGATTTAGACGAAGAAGAAGAAGAGGATGAAGAAGATGAAGAGGACGAGGATGGAGGTTTAGGAGGGTCACGACCACCTCCTAATCCTTTACCTTTGTCTTATTTTGAAGTGGATTCATCTTCATTCTTCTTTTTAACCTTGCCTTCCTTTCTCTTCTTTCATTCTTGCCTCTCTTAGAAAAGAACTTCCACCATTAACTTCATCTCAAGAAAAGATTGTTGAAAATATTTAGGATCGAGCTCTAGAGCTTCATGTTCAGTTACCATTTCTAAAATTTTTGATGGCCTTCATTTCACGATCTTAGGATTGAACTCTGTAAGTGCACCTTCTCCTTGCTTCAATTTCAACTTGGTTAACATTCACTTATGCCATTTACTACAAAACGGGATCTAATACCAATTTGATCTGTAATTAGAGGTTTACAATTCAAATGTATTTAACCTTAATTACAATTATTCCTGATCTAGACAGAATTGTGTGATTATGTTGTTTAACCGTTGAAATTACAGACTAGGTTCACTTTTACATAAATTATTGAAAGTACTAATTACTAAAATGTTGTAATTAGAAATCAATTATTGAATTGAAAAATAAACTGAAATGAAATTAGAGAGAATGTAAGACAAGAGATAGAAGAAGAATGAGACACAAGATAGAAAGGTCAGACACAGGTTGATAACAAAGTTCATCCTTCAAAGGACTATGTCTCCGGTTCTGCCTCTCAATGTTGGACCGCTCTCATTAATATCGCCAAACATCTGAAAATGCCTTCTTACAATATTCAAGCTTCAAAACCTGCACAAAATTCCTCACAATCTCTCACCATTACAATTTTTGGTGTATAATATCACCTTGTAATTCTTCTCCAAACTTTCTCGCCCCTGGAATGATTTCTCCAAGTAAACTTGATTAATTCCCAAGCCAAAACATCCCCTTTATATACCAATTTATTTGGTAATATGGGTTAAAACCATATTTTTTTGCAAATACACCCATATCTCCTTTAAAAAGAAATTATTTGCAAACTCCCGCCTTTACAATAAAATCTCCATAATAATCTCCTTAATATTGGCCCTTATAATTTGGGCTTACAAAAATAATTCATCGGAAGCCTAAAAAATCCCTTAAGCCATTAATTTATTTTAAGCCTCCTTAACTATCATGTAACGGGCTTCTAAAAATAAAATCCTCATTTATAGGGATTATTATATTATTTTCCTTTTAAAAATGTTTTATATAACCCATCCCCTTTTTAATTGGGGCTCCTCCACTTTTGAGGGGTCAATCCCTTATTTATAGGGTTATTGTTCTAAAATCCCTTTAAATATTATTTTAAGGTTAACATTATATTTAGGAGAATTAAATCTTATTTAAAGATTTATGTATACAGAGGGATTTTCCTTTCCATGAAGAGTGGGAAGGAAAGAGGATTTTAAGGCATTGGTTATGGGATCTAATCCCACTAAATCCTCATTGTTTTTCTTTATTTTTATTTTTAAACCATACATTTTTTTCTTTTAATAACTATGGTTATTGTTTATTCCAACTCACTACTCCTGCCACGTCACATGCCATGTGTCCCACCAAGTGTTAAGTTTTGGTGATACCACATCATCATTTTGACCAAAACTTTGACTAATCATATCTTGCTCATTCAAACTCTATTTTTGATGAAATAAACGGCGTTGGACTCGTGGTGATGAGCCCTTCATCATGACACCAAATTTGACCAATTTGGAGATGATGATTTTTTTTCATTTTTCATGGCCCCCTGATTTGCTTGTTTGATTGTTAAAAAAATGTAAATCTATTCAAGTGTTTGCCACCCAAGCCCATGTTGGAAAGCAACTTCTTCTCAATGCCTTTAGTGTGCTTCTCAAAGTGGCTGAAAGAGTTCTGCTCCACTTCTATTTGCTTCTTTTGGACTGATGCAGAAGATGCTTCTAGATAGCTACTATCGCTATCAGGCAGGTTGAGAGTCTTCATATACTCTATCTGCTGACAATAAGCACATTCTATTGCACCCATTGTAAGTGAGGAATAAGAGGAAGACTTTGTCATAGAGGATGCACTATCATATGGTGTTAGTGGGGAGTAAGAGGAAGACTTATCCTTAGAATGTGGACAAAAGGCACATATGTGAGCATTATCTGATACAGGAGGAATTCTCCTATTCGGCTCTTCCAGAACCTCCTGTAGCCACATGTGCAGTCTTCCCTTCCCCGTGTCGGATTCTTCAAGCAATCACTTGAGATATGCATTCTCCATCTGTAGGCGTTGATTTGCTTTCTCCAGCTTTTGCATCTTGTCGGACTTCTCGTGATGATCTTGGAAAAGTGTTTCGATCATCTTTTTCATGGCGAATTCCTCTTCTACCATGGATACAATCATCGTCACTCTGGATGTTTCACCTGCTTCAGATGCCATCTTGCTCCCAAACTCCACATGTCCACCAGTCACTTGCAAACTATCAACCGACAAACTAATTAAATCAACAAACTGACTAACAAACACTTTTGCAACACTATCCAAAATGGGCTCTGATACCACTTGATCCGTAAAGCGGAAGGGATCTATGATGAAGGTTGCTAATTGATTGTTAACAAAGGTGAAAATATATTAACTATGGAGTAACATAAACAATTAATGAAGAGAATGTCAACACGTAAAAAGAGAGAATAGCAGACTCAAATTTGATTACGGAGTTCTTCCAATGGACTATGTCTCTGGGTCTAGCTCAATTGAGTGACCAATCTATTAAAAATAAATTTCTCTAAACAAGCAGTACAACTCCAAAGGAGCCTCTTGCAAAACTTCTTTTACAAAATGTTGCAGCCTATCCACAAAGTCCTAACAAGGTTACCACATGAATCACTTCACAAAAGCACTCAAAGCTAAAAGTGATTTACAAAAGGTGAAAAACACTGACTTTGCCTAATAAGGACCTACTACAGACTTAGAGCAATAATTTTCTCAAATTCCTCACAAAAATGCTCACGAGCAAAGAAGAAAAGAGCAATAATGAGATGCCCAATAAGGCTTCCTAACTCCCCTTTTATACATGAGAAAATACCCGATTTGAGTAGTAACCATATGATTTGGGATAAATCTCTATCCCATAAAAATATTCATAATATCCCTTAATAATCTTTGAAAATCATTTAGAATATTTAAAAATCCCCAAAAAACACTTTGAGCCCTTCATTCATTGTATTCTTGGGCTTACAAGACTTATTTTAGTCTTTTACATTTATTAGGATATTTGACTTTTCAAATTTAGGGAGTATTAGTTGAAAATAAAGGGGAAACGGGTTTTATCACTTCATCTAAACCATTATCCGCCGATTCTACCCACATATAGGCATGTGGACTAGCGGTGAGCCTGCTGGCTTGTGAGCCAAAGGTTGCAGGTTCAACCTCTGCCACCGACTTTTTCTCCACTCGTTGAACAACTTTATGTCAAAACAAAAGGGGGCCTATAATAGGTAAATTCCCTTGCATGGTGCAATGGCCACGTGGGGCTCATGGTGCCTTTAGTGCTGAAAGGTGGCGGGTTCAAATCTCCCCATAAATCCCTTTTACAAAAATATTGCCGATGCCGCCGACGGAAGGAGGATTAGGGGGTGCAATGTGGCGCCCCCTCATTTCTCTGTAAGAACACGTCACCACGTCGGAGGAGAGAGATGAGAGGCCATGTGGCACCCAACTGATGTGCCACATGGCATGATCCAATTTGCTGATGTCATTCATGTGTCTCCACGTCAGCCACCATGTCACCGTATTGTCACCATGTGGCAGTCCATGATTGGTTCTTACAACTGACATCACCTGATGACTGTACTACCGACTCACTATGCCACATCACCATACAGATCTATGACCTACCATATAACCTACCACGTATCACGTCCTGATTGGTCCACGTTAGCACTCATACAATGACTTGTCTACCAAGTCAGCATGCTGATGTCAGCACTGTACCTTCAGGTCAACCTAGTCAACCATGAACTTTGACCTGCCATATCTCACACATATGAGCTTCAATTTGCGTGAAACGAATACCGTTGGAAAGCTCTTCACGAGCTCTTCACATTGAGACCAAATTTTTCCACTTTCAATGACGGGCCTCTGGTCTAGGTTTGACTAAACTTTGACCGCATGTAACTGGAGCAAACAAACTCATTTTTTGCTCATTCAAGTTGCATTGGATTAAGGATTCTAAGCTCTTCGTTTTGGCACTAATTTTGGGAGAAATTGGAACACTTCAATTTTTAGGTTCAGGAGATCCACCTAGATCAAACCTCCCCATTGAAGAACTTTTGGTCTTTAAAATTTTACAGTTCCTTTAAACATCTCCCATTCTGTATCTTTCCAATTCGATGGTGACAAAATTAGGATGTTCACACTACCACCTCTGCCGCTGAGGTCTTATACTTTGGCAATGTACTGTCAGTAAGAGCTTCCTTATCACCACATCTTCCCTTCATAGGGGTCTTACATTTCATCAATGCAGGACTTCATAGCTCATCACGATGCAATTCAAAATGGAACTTAGCATACCCAAAGCAAGAAGAAAATTGATTATGGTATACCTATTCCTTAGTGCTTCTCATGAGGTAGTTCACATTCTGAATCTCTCGCCATTTTTTACGGCACGCTTCTGTTATTCCTCCAACTACTCAAGCATGGTATATGTGCCTCAGCCTGAAATATTCCTTCACCTTTGGACTTCGGAATAGTTGATTCAAAGCTTCACCATTCATGGCCCTTGATTCGTGGGGGCCACTTTGTACTGCATCCCGATCAATCATAGATTTGGGCCAAATTGCACATTTATTCAATGTATGGTCACATGGAAGGACCCATAGTCCTTTCCCTTGCAATGCACAATATTTCTTTGTAGAAACTAATTTGAATGCTAGGGTTCATTTTTTGAGAAAAACTCATATCATGGGCATCTCTAGAAAGGGTAGAAGGACAGGGTCCGATAGGACCAAATTCTTGTCTTAAGAGCATTAGATATATTTGGGTCTATTTTTAACAAATAAGAGTGAAATTTTTGAATGCTTCAAGGAATTTACAATTATGATGGAAAAACAAACAACTTGCAAAATATTAAGATTCTTACATCTAATCAAGGGGGGAATACACTTTAGAAATTTTTGTGAAGTATTGTGAAGAAAATGACATTATCAAACAATGCATAATTCCTCATAGTCTAGAGGGAAATTTAATTACATAACTCAATTAAATATTTAATACATAATTTAATTCTTTTAATTTGTTCATTAACCCAAACATGAACCAAGACTCTCATGTACAAAATTATCTATTTCATTACTCTTTTAGCACTCACAAATAACTCTCCTAATGTTCACACAAGAAACATCTTACATACATGTGATGTCATATTTATGCAACCTTAATATGCACTAAGTAGTGATTTTAAATAAAAGGAAAATGAAAGATTGGGGAATAAGAGGTTCATAATGTCTATAATAGATTTAGGGTTGAGGTTCAAATATGGTCAAAGTGAATATTAGGGTTCAATTATGGTTAGAGTATAATTAGGGTTACTTTTCAATTAAATTTAGGGTTCAATTAGTATTAGTGTTATGGTTACAATTAGTATTAGAGATAGGTTAGGTTTAGTATTAGGGATAGGTTAGGGTTTAGATTAGGGTTTAGTTATGGTTAGGGTTAGTATTAGGGATATGTTAAGATTAGCATTATTAGGATTAGGGTTCAATTATGTTTATAATTAGGGTTAGGGTTAGTATTAAGGTTAAATTTCAATTATGTTTTAATTATAGTTTTATTAGGGTTAGGGTTCAATCAAGGTTATAATTCAATTAGAGTTACCTTTATGGTCCAGTTAGGGTTAGGGTTTAATCAAGGTTATAGCTTAATTAGGGTTAGCAATATGGTTTAATTAGGGTTACAATTAGTATTAGGGTTAGGGTACAATTAGGGTTAGGTTTCAATTGTGTTGAGGTTTAATAAGGGTTAAGGTGAAATTATAGTTAAGGTTTAAATAGGGTTCAATTAGGATTAGTGATTAGAGTTAGGGTTAGTGTTCAATTTAAAATAAGGTTAAGGTTAGGGTTATGAGAAAAATATTTAGGTTAGGGTTAGGGTTGGGATTCAAAGAGGATTACGGTAAGAGTTACAGTTCGGGTTTAATCAGGGTTAAGATTTAATAAAGGTTTAATTAAGGTTACAGTTAGGGTTATGGTTCAATTATGGTTAGGAGACAATTATGGTTAGGGTTCAATTATGTTGAGGTTTAATAAGGGTTAAGGTATAATAAAGATTACGGTTTAAATAGGGTTCAATAAAGGTTGAATTAGAATTCAATTAGGATTAGTGTTAGGGTTATAGTTCAATTAGGGTTAGGGTTAGTATTGGAGTTAAAGGTTAGTAGGTTAGGATTAGGATTAGGATTCAATTATGGTTATGGTTAGGTTCAAATTAGGTTAGCATTCAATTAGAATTATTGTTAAGGTTAGTATTAGGTTAAGGTTTCTATTAATGTTAAATTAGGGCTATGATTCAATTAGGGTTAGGGTTTAAATAAGGTTCGCTTAGGGTTGAATTAGAATTCAATTAGGGTTAGTGTTAGGGTTAGGGTTAGTATTAAAGTTAAAGTTTAGCATTAGAGTTATGATTAGGTTTCAATTATGGTTAGGTTTAGGATTGAATTGGATTAACATTATAATTATAGTTATGGTTACAATTAGTATCACAGTTAAGGTTATTGTAAGTGTTAAATTAGGGTTATGTTTTAATAAGGGTTAAGGTTAGAGTTTAATTAGAATTTAATTAGGGTTAGGGTTAGTACTACAATTAGGGTTAGCATTGGCATAATGTTAGTTTTAAGGTTCAAATTTGGTTAGGGTTATTGTTAGGGTTAAGGCTCAGTTATAGTTTAATTAGGGTTCAAATAGAGTTTGGATTATTGTTTAATTAGAGTTCAAGTATAAATACAATGAAAAGTTGACATATGCAAAATCAATCGTCGAGTGGTGTAATGCTTTGATGGGTCTAGGTAATGAAGCTATGTCTTTAGTTCATAGATTTTTTTGGTTGATGGATGATACTAACGTTGCACCATATGAGTATTTTTGTACACTAACATGATTGAGCAAGATACACTCTTTCCTTAGCTCAAATGCAAGTTCATGGAGTATCAATACACGGAAGATGTCATGCTTTTTTTCTTCATGTACAATGCAAGCCTAGAATGATTGTGAGTCAGGGGAATAGGTTGACAAATGGTTGACAAGTTATATTATCCCACTTCACATGTATCGCCTGTCAATGACATTGGAACTAACACAGATGGAATCATCAGTCGAATTTGACCATGTATCAAATCTAACTCAACCAAGTAATATATCTACTTGCTTAGTTTTTTAAATTCCTATTGTTATCTTTGTAGTGTATTCGTAATGTTGACTAATTTAAAGATATTTGTTGCACATATCAATACAAGGCATGTTTATGTAGTTATTGTAGATGAAGACAATGAAGAGGGAACATACTATTACTTGTGTCATTGTGTTGAAGCCAAAATGAAATTGGAGGCCCCAGTTATAGATGGAGAAAACATCGAATACCCTACAGGCTCAATTATTGTTATTGGAATGTAGCTTAGAAGGTACCCACATAATAGTGTTAAACGTTGGTTGTTTTAGGACTTTAACACACATCGTAAGATTCTTCATTAATCAAACCTTGTTGTGGCATCCAATTTTTGTTTGACCAAATATGGGGGTAAACCTTTGAACAAGACCTTGTGGAAGGTTCGTAAGTGTGACCATGAGGCAATACTTGACAAAATAAAGAGTAGAGAAAACCTGGATGGTTCGTTGCATTAATTTGTAAGTATGCATATTGGTTCTTATTAATTTATACTTGTATGCAAATTAATTTTTTTGATGCCAATGCTATTATCTTCTTTTAATTTTCCTATTTGTAAGTAAGCTGCTAAAAATTGATTGGTGTCCCCTTTCACAAAATGTAGATTTATGAGCCATCCAAGAGAATCTCAGCCAAAAAGGCAATGCAACATCCTTATTTTGATGATCTTGATAAATCTAAATTATGATTTTAAGACATTATAAAAGTGTGTGGGAAGCTTGGTGAGGGAATTTCAAGTTATTCATTTGAAGTTAACCTTATCATGAGCACCTATGATGTAGACATTATAAGAGCATCTCAAATTTCAGGTTATTCTATTCATGAGAGGTGTTGTGTGTAATAGGTATCTTGGAACTCCCACTCAATATGTATGAATAGGAGTGACTAAGTTGAGAGATTGACATGCCTATCCTCAATGGAAGTGTCAAGATTTATGCCTTGTTTTTCTTGAGTTGGAACCAAATGGTGTGGATTTGTTTTCTGTAAGTTCCTTCCATCTATTTTCATTTCATTTCTATTTTGGATGCTCTTTCTTTTTCTTCTTTTACTTTTTGTATTTGTAAGTAAACTACTAAAAATTGATTGGTCTCTCCTTGTAGAAAATGTTGATTTATGAGCCATCAAAGAGAATCTCAGCCAAAAAAGCAATGCAACATCCTTATTTTGATGATCTTGACAAATCTCAATTCTGATTTGAAGCCATTATAAAAGAGCATGTGAAGCTTAGCAAGGGAATCTCGAGTTACTCATTTGAATTTAACCTCATCATGATCACCTATGATGTAGACATTATAAGAGAATCTTGAGTGTATGAGTGACATTGTAAAAGATCTATGAGAATGGAGTACCTAAGGCATTATGCTTATGGTGCAGGGTACCTGGGCCTTCATTTTGTAAAAGGGCTTTAGTATATAGTGTCTTTATGTTTAAGGTCATGTTTTTGTTTTGAAATAAGGTCTTTAAGACCATGTTGCAATGTTTTGCATCGATTTTGGTTAGGAGCCATTTTGAGTCAAATTGGTAAATTTGCAAAAGTTGTACATTTGGAGGATTGAATAACAAAGATTCACTATTTTTTGCATTTCCTACATTGAATTTTTCTGCTACAATAATTTGTACATTATAGTATGGCCTATAAGTGCTCATTTTTTCATTGGAATTGATGGAGAAGTGAACTACCTTTCATTTGCATCTTGTCTCATTTGATTTCATCAGGATTTGAGTGAGTTATAGTGTTTTGATATCCTATTCTGCATCAATATAACTAGCATACAGTCTAATTTATTATAAAAAATTCATTTATTAAAACAAATCAACCTAATTATTATATATCAATATCAATATAACATACATTCTATTGAAATTAACACTTGTAATGAGATTTACTCAAATATTGAAATTTATTGTTGCCCTCAAACATTTGTAATTCAGGCCAAGTAATCCCTTACCGGTCTAAATTGCAAAAGGCAAACAATCTTTGACTGCCTATTAGCCAAATACCGTGTTAGTTATGGGCATTCCATTTGAGGCATCAGGATCACGTAGGTCACCTCTACAATAGCCTCTTTCATTTTTTGTTATCTTAGAGTCATTTTTCTTTGGTGTCTGATTTTATATCTACTTCCAGATTGGGTTGCTTACTCTAGGAGGTTATAATGGAGAAGGGTTTGAGTCCACCAAAATGTTGGATATCCTAGTATTATATATGCGGTGGAAATAAATGTCAATCTTTGGGGAAGCCCATTCCTAAGAGTAGTATACTCGAAGAAAAACTGATTGTTGGAACTAAACAATAAGATGATCATTATGTATGTATGGGAAGTTCCTACACACTATCCTGATTCAGGTTATTATCCTCGAGATAATAAAAGATTAAAACCCGAAGAGCTTCAATGAGAAATTGAAGTCGATCTTCATTAACTTCAATTGTAATTTCCTGGTCAATCACTACTTTCCATGTGCCTTGATATGATTGGTCCCTTGGATTCTCTCTCATTTATTTTTCTTATCCCATTTGTTCCTTGTGTTATATAAAAGGCCAGAGGATTTTTTTTAAGTTAAGTTTAGAATTTTTGGATGTCAGAAGAGCCAAAACTTCTTTAAGTTTTGTTCTTTTTTCTTGTTTTCTAAATCATTATGGTCTAAGAACTTTTATGCATATAGACATTGATTAATATCAGAGGCAATTTGATAGCTATCTATCTCATGAATCTTTTGTAGCTAGTTTTGTTAGTTCAGCTAAACAAGACTGTATGTTGCATCATTTAAGGGTGCATGCAAAACCTACTCGGTGTCCAACTAAAACCCTCTCTTTAAAAGCTCGCATCATTTTATATGTAGCTGTGAAGCAATCTGATGAAGTATAAATTGATCTAATTTGACTTAATTAATTCTTTGGGGGCATGTGTGGAGAATAACAAAGGGAAATTTCAATTTTTAGTATTTTTATGCTTTATTTTAGAATAGATGTTTAAATTTTGAAAATGTTCCAAAAAATAGATGAATGGATGGAATTAATTAAAAATATTTCGTTTTATATTAAAAAATGTTTAATGCTTAAAGCGAAATCTACTTAAGTGATAATTTTTTTGAAATTGTTGATGTTCATGAAATAGTATTTTAAATCTTTCAATTTCATGATACTTGTTCTTAAGATCCAAATTTAAAACTCAGTATCTAGTATATATGATTTTAAACAACATATTTCGTTTGAGATTAACAAAAATCACATCATACCCTAAAATGAACCTAGTACGATCATAACCTGATTACTAGAGACTTGGGATTGAACTAAGTCGGTCTATTGTTCTGTTTAGGTAGATTTCCCCTTTAGATTGTCTTCTTCCATATCTTTCAAGAAGGATAGGATTCTTTGCAGTTTGTCTATGAAGATTTTTATTCGCCCTATTGCTACAAGTGAAATCGTCATCAACACAAAGCATACTTAAAAACTATATAGAACCTTCAAGTCATTAAATATTATTCGATTATGAAATATGATTTTTTTATTTTAAAATTATAAAGTCTATATTACCTGAGTGAAACTTCGATGACCACCTCCACTAGCAAGTGTTGTCGTTGAAGCTTCAATATTAACCTATTCAACATCCAAAATGAGATATAAGAATACCATTCATATAATGTTTATCCATTCACATGTAATATTTATAATTATTTACTTGTTACATACCTCCACAATACATGTGGTCATGTAATAGGGATGTGGAAGATCACTACAAATAGAGTGAACACTATGACCCTAAAATTTCATTATAATCATTCAACTAATTTAGTTAGTCTTTCATTTCAAAAATGAAATTTAATAAATTCAATTCAATGAACTTGCTAACATTTACCTAACTATCAAGGTCAAATGCCTCATGAAGGAGGTCATATGTCATCACCATCTAATCAGTTGTAGATCTACCTTGGGCACCTACATCCTAACTATGTGTGGGATCATAACCACAAGGTGACCCACAAGCCTAACAATAATGAGGTCAAACTCTACTCCCCGAAGACTTGCTCGACTCACCCTATGCTATAGGACTATATGATGTATGAGGATTTGGGTCAAGGAACTAATCGACTGCAATATATCAACCTCAACACTCGTCTTCACAATGGAAGGGATAGTCACATGATCATATGCTAGTCTAGCGAGTGCTCATCTTGCTAGCCATTATGCATCGATAAGTGCCCCACTTTGTCCTGTATGGAGCCCCAACCTCTACCTTGGAAGTCTTGCATGTCAAAATAGTTTGGGATTTTATTGAGGACAAACTTGCAGTAGAGTATCCTCAAAAAATATTATGACACCTCATTATTGTTGCATGGAGGATGGCAAAAAACTATCTACCACCTCCTCTAAAAATGGTTCTTTATCCCTTGGTGGTTGTACCAATGGATAGGGAACATCTTACTTGAAGGTTGTGAAGGTTGATTTGTTCTATGGTTTGTGAATACGGCACATGAGTTAAATTTTATAATTTTTCCATCTTTCACTTGTTTATAGGATAATTTATTTGCATAAAATTCTCTAAACTCTCATCTCTTCTCTGAACAACTACTTATTTGCTTCCTAATTGAATCTACATGTGATACTATTGATTCAAGTGATTGAGAAAGCGTGGTTCTATGTGAGGTTGAGCTTGCAGGACCTTTCAACTTTTCAATTATATCCTCAATTTATTTTTTGTTATTTTTAATTTTCCCCATTAAATGTCTTTATTTCTTGGAGCATGTTGAGGAATTGTTGGAGATGTTTCTTGGGGTTGTTCCTCAACGGGGATTTGGGCATGAGGTGAATCAATATTTTGAAGAGAAATATGAGGGTTTGGAGGTGAATTATCATTTCCTTAGAACTAAATAAATTTATATCAAAAACATATTTAATCTTCCTATTTGATGCCAAATTCACACAAAAAATAGAAACTAATTACTTCTTCAACCTCTTCAACATCATGGTGATATTTTGATGAAGATTCAATGAAGAATTGGAGTAGTTTTTTCCTTCCAAAAGCATGAGCACCTTATGTAGGGGTTTCAAACCGCAAAGAGAACATAAACTTACAAAAAAACTCAGAATGAAGTTTTTTTGTTTTGTTTAAATAACATATAATGTGCTCACATTATAATGAGAGCACATTATAGCTTGGGAGTGACCAATCCTAAGGCTTGGTCACTCCAAGCCATAACATGAGCACATTATAATGTGAGTGTGTTATAACATGCTCACATTATGGCTTTTTTTTTAAAACAAAAAGGGATGGCCACTTTTTGCCCCCCCATCTTTTTGCACCCACTCTTAGGCATCTTGCCTGATATTTTGGATGCAAATGAAGGATTTAATCCATGTGAGGTATGGAGATCACAAATGAAAAGTGTTACTAGAAACATTGGATTATCTCATTTGTGAAGGAGAGTATGTTGCCATTGAATTGATGAAAAGCAATTTGGAAAATTTACGATATAAAAGTAGGTTTTTGGAAGATTTTGATAATTAGGTGGTGAAAAGGTATGGCACCTACAAGAATAAGTTGGATGAATTTCTTGCTTTTAACTAGCCTACAAGGAATAGTATGTTGTATGGGATCATAAATACAACAAGTTTCCAGAGTTATAAAGCTTTGAACAATGTGGACCAACATTTTTGTCTTTTGTACACCATTAATGCCAACAAGAATCTTCAATAGTTTCAAGAAAGGGTTTTGTCTTCTAGCAAACAATTGTTTTGTCCTACATGCCAGGTCACCTTCCCGAAATTTCCAACTAAATGAAGAATGAAGGAAGCGAAAAAATAAGTGCAACTATCTAATGGAACCCCTAACTTTTTTTTGGTTCCATTCCTACACTTTAAAAATTTTAGTCAGTTTCAAATGTTTGGACTTAGGGTTTTTCCCACTGATATTGCCTTGGGATTTTCTTGTCAAAGTCTCTCCTAATAAATCGTTAAATCAAAGCTAGGTTGTCAATGTTATGATCTATTGTTGACCTCTTATTTCTTGTCCCTGGTCATCCAAAAACATCTTATGCCATTAGAGCTCATGGATTGATTGGCCCCCCATGCCTAGGTCTGAAATTCTTGTATTTAATAAGGTTGATCGATTGACCTTATTTGGTCTTTACATCCTTTGAAATAATATGTTTTAAAATATTTTGAGGCCTTTTTATATGTTGTTCCCCTTTCTCATAACAACTTGTGAGAACATTCTAAATTATCCCACTTAAGTCCCATCTACCATTTCCATTTATCACTCATCATGGATAGCTTTGTGAATGCAAATTTACATCAATAATGAGCGGTGAATGGCATTCCTTTTGTTTCACGTATTGCAGATAGCTTTGAGAACTTTTGATTTAAATTAGCGATGCACGATGCTTAAGTTTCTCTTTATATTGCTAGAGGTTTCAACTATCACTAATTGCTCTCAATTTTTAGGTTTGAATTAGTGATGAGCGATGACCTCAAGGCTCTTTGTATATCTTTCCATCTCTCATTGTGGAAAGTTGTGTGTTTGTCTTGACTAGATTGGCAATAAGCGATGAAGTCACCAGTCAATATGAGTCATCGCTATTTTAAAGGGGGTAAATGAGCGATATATTTCTAACTGTTGATTTCAAGCAATGATGCACATGGCTTGATTTGGTTCCATCGCTATTTTTCATCCATTGCTGATATGGTCTATAATTTGAAACATAAATCAGCAATGTGTGATGCAAGGTGAAGATCTCTAAAAGGGACAGTGATCCAACAATCTAAGTTTCATCACACCAATGCTCTCGTTGTTGAATTAGCCTCAAAAGGTTAGAGTGAATCCACAACACGCTATGTGATGCTTTAGGGAGTATTCTCTTCAAATGTCAGCTCTTTGTACTTTGTCGATATAAATGAAAAGGCACAGACCAAGATGGCGATGCATGTTGATTGTTAGATTAAAGATGACTAATGAAGTTAAGGGTAAACGTGGTAACTTTCTAAGGTGGTATCACTATTTTTGAGGCACAAGTTGTAAAAGCCATAAATGATGCTTGAAGATTGCCACTCATGAAGTTTTAAATCCTAAAAGATCGATGACCTAGATTCAAATCTAATCAGCTAAGTTGTCAACTTGCTTGCGTGAAGTTCTCCTCAATTGTTAATTGTTACATGCTTTGAATTGTCTACTTAATGCAGGGTATGTGCAGGATCATCATGGAAAAAACAAGCCCTTAAGTGGCGATGAAAATTCAAAAAATCAGAGTTAGGCAACTTGACATAAAAAAATCAATAAGTGCATATGTGCAGGATCATCATGGAAAAAACAGGCCCTTAAGTGGCAATAAAAAGATAGAAAATCAAAGTTAAACTACTTGACGTAAAAATTTGAATAAGTTATCTATATTATTTCAAAAAAATGTAAAAATAGAATCTGTAGCAAATTGAATGTAGTTTCTAAACTACTAGACCTTTATTTAAAAAAAAAAAATCTATTTGGTGAAAATTTGAAATTTCAATGTAGTAGTATTTAAATTTCAGGGCAAAAATAAGAAGTAGGTGTATGTCTGACCACCCTAACCATAATAAAATGATAATATTTTTTTATATGATTTTAGATATAAGTAGAAAACTCATGTCCTAATGTGATGCATATTTTTTAATAATTTTTTTCCAAGTAAATAATTAATTATGAATTTTTTATTACAAATTTTAAAAAATATAAAAGCTCGTCTGTCTAACCACCTTAACTTGGTCAAAAATTCTTGAAATTCATTTTTTTTTTTAATCCTATAGTATGCAAAGCATAAAATGTGATGCATGTTTTGGATTCAAAAAATGTGATACCGTTTGAAAGTTATAGATGTTTTTCAATCAGCCTATCAATCAGGACTTTATTCATAATTCTAACAGAAAATGAATAATAATTATTTATTAAATTCAAAGTAAAGCATAATTTATATTGGTGGAAAGTTGAGAATATCCTCTAAAAACCCTTTTCATTTCATCAATTTTGGGTTAAAAAAAAGTCGTCAGCCACATGGGCCATCATATGGCTTACATATCGCCACTTTTTGGCCCATCATGATCCTGCACATACCCAAGTTATCTATATTATTTCAAAAATATGTAAGAATCTAATCTATAAAAAATTGAATGTAGTTTCTAAATTACTAGGTTTATTTAAAAAAAATCTATTTGGTGAAAACTTGAAATTTCAATGCAGTAGTACTTAAATTTCAAGGAAAAAATAAGAAGTAGGTTTCTTTTTTACCACCCTAACCACAATAAAATGATAATATTTTTTATAATATTTTAGATATAAGTAGATGACTCATGTCCAGATGTGATGCATATTTTTTATAATTTTTTTCCAAGTAAATAATTAATTATGATTTTTTTATTACAACTTTTAAAAAACATAAAAAATTGTATGTTTGTCCACCTTAACTTGGTCAAAACTTCATGAAATTCATTTTTTATTAATCCTATAGTATGCGAAGAATAGAATGTGATTCATGTTTTGGATTCAAAAAATGTGATACTGTTTGAAAGCTATAGATGTTTTTCAATCAGCCTATCAATCAGGACTTTAGTCGTAATTCAAATAGAAAATGAATAATAATAATTTATTAAATTCAAAGTAAAGCATAATTTATATTGGTGGAAAGTTGAGAATCTCCTTTAAAAACCCTTTTCGTTTCATCAATTTTGGGTAAAGAAAAATTTGTTAGCCACATGGGCCATCATATCACTTGCATATTGCCACTTTTTGGCCCATCATGATCTTTCACATACCTTGCAGATTGCATGTCATTTCATCTCACTATTTGCAATCTTCATGAATTGAGAAGTGTGAGCTAGAGAGGAAGTGTGCAACTTGTAGGCCTTTAATTGCAGAGGTATTGAAGTATTTATCTCGGGCGAGTTGTTCTTTTCATATGATCTCTATTTGATTCATGCATTAGTTTGTTTGAGAGTTTCATATTCCCGGGATAGTGAGAGTTTTGATTAAATTTAATTATCACTGGGGCTAGTCAAAATTGTTTGGGTTGGTGTGTTTTCTTTTCTGAGAGTTCAATTCAAGAGCTTAAACCAGAGAGTCTCCTTGTAAATTATATTTTCTAGTCTTTACCATATGCCTTGTGAGAGTGGGTTAGTCAAGTGTGTCTATTCATCCAACTAGGAGGTCCAAGAGACTTAGTGTGTTTGATTCTCAAGAGGATATATCTGTGGCAAAGAAAGAAATACTCAAGACTTCTACAACACCAAAAGGTAGGAGAAATGCCCGTGGTAAAAATAAGAAGACTATTTTCAAGAGCACGCACAATTTGAGAAGCAAGACCATTTCAAAAGAATTGTTCAAGGGAAGGAATCAGTTGAGCCTACGAAGAAAGAAACGAAGAGAAACAAGTATCATAAGGCCTACTTGGGGAGACACAATTCTCCCATTGAGGTTTAAGATAGCCCTTCAGATGGTGGAGGTGATACTAACCTAGAGTACAACCATTATCTTCTTTCCTTGGTTCCTTATGAAGACTCCAAGACGAGGGAGGAGTGATGGTTCCTACAGTTTCATCACGAACAAGGGGTGAGTGAGCATACTCTGATTTTGATGACTCAGAGTAGAATCATTGCCCTATTTTTATTTTTGATGACACCATCACCACTGCATCAAGATTGTCCTCTTTAGCATATCAATGGTTTTTAGTCTTCAAAGTTGATGTGGAAATTTTTTGGGCTAGTGTGTGGGAGAGGTGTTAGACTCCTTAATTTTGATGGAAATTATGCCTTTTATAGGTAGTATATAAGTTTTTTCTTTGGCTACTAATGGAGAATCTTCATTGTTCAACAAGGACGAGGTGTTTTGGCACTACTACAAAAACAAACTATTCCTTTTGGAAGGTTGGTCAATCTGCTTCAACCGAATTACATGGAGTTTTGTCTTTTTCTCTCCCTTGTTCTGAAATGATTAAGCATAACTATGTAAGAGGTTTCTAAACCTAAAATGAAATGTGTGTGAAATGAAATATAATTTGATATTGTAATTTAGCATGTTTCTTGTTCCTCCCTTATTCTATAAAAGAGATTTCAAGGCTAATTACAAGGAGTTCAAGTTTTGAGTCTTAGAATGGTCTTAGTGGGAAAACTAAGCTCATGAAAGACCAAAATGTAAATCAATGCACAAATGAATAGTTGAGTAAGGAGTGTAGGGTATGATTCGGCTTATAATGATCTCAAATAGTTTTACAGTAGTAACAATTTATAAATGAAAATGCTAGTTCCTAAACATATTCTCTCCTATGTAATTTTCTTCCTTATTATGAATTAAATGGTTAATGATATTTTTGTTTGTCTTCAATTATTTTAATTGAATGATTGATTTAATTTCTACTTCAATTCAAAGAATTGATTAAATGCTAAAGTGAGGTCCCAGATTTGTAAGGAAAGAGAATAGGATTGATAAGTAGTTATGTTTTAGACATAGTGAGTTGAGACCTTTAATGCAGTATATCAATAGTCCATTAATTACTGGTTCAAATTACTAAGGTATTACTGGTTATTATGAGCATAACTCCATTCCCCTAGGATGAGGCACTGTAATTTTTATTTAGTTAGCATAAAGAAAAATGAGTTTTTTGTTCACTTGACGAAGGGCTTGAAATAAGAATGAAAATCATCTAAAAAAAATTCAATTACAATGTACCAATCTGAAGTACCCTTTTATTCCTTGTAATAGATAGTAATTGTTTAAAGGTCATCCAAATCTTTAATGAATGTTGTTTATTTGCATTCATAGGAATCTATCTATGTGTATAAATTTTCTTGATCAAATGAATATCACGTGAACATATTCAGGACTACCCTCCTGGGTTTCATAGAGCCCGTAGTGAGGAAGTAAGGGCCTTAGAATCCTTACTTGTGTGTTGGCCAATCCTTAGCCTTGCCAATAATTAAATCCTAGCAAATTCATAGGTATGTGGTGAGATTAAGTTTGGTTCCTAAAAAAATAACCAACAAAAATGATGACTCTGTTGGGGATCGACCTAAGAAAATTATGATAGAAGATCATCTTGCCTTAAAGAGTCAAATATTTGTTAGAGAACTATATATTGTCAAGCCTAGCTTTCTGTCAATGATTCAATCCTCCGAGATGTTGAGGGAGTTTGTTGTATCTCCTGTGAAAACTTGCAAAATGTTGTTAAGATCTACTACAATTCCATGAATAATCTTAGAATTTCTCACTAGATGTGGGTGGTGACTCTGAAGGTCTCTGTTCTAGTGTGAATTATTTGAGAGACTCCATTAAAATGGAATGAAAAGTTCTTGGGGACAAAGTAAGAAAGTATAAAGGACTTATGTGTGACTCTGCTTATTAAGGAAGCTTAAAGTGAAATCAACTTGTGAAAGAAACTTCGTATTGTTGAAGTTTGTTCCTCTATAAAAGAGGTGGTGACTCTATGCAAAGAACCTAATGAAGACATGAATAAGGTTTCAAATCTGCAAGCTTTTCTAGTCAAAAGCAAACTTTAGAATAGTTGCAGTATATCCAAATATTTTTCCCTTGTTTTTGGTTTTCAAGAAGAAATAAATTTGTGTGAAAGCCATGTTGAAATGATTTTGTGAAAATCGTGTTTCCCTATTATGTGAATTAAGCACAAATAGAGGGAATGGTGGCCATTTTACATAATTTTAAGGTGAAATTTGGGCATGTGCAAGATCAAAGGGGTCCAAAAATTAGCAATCAGGAAAAAACATGTTTTTAACTCACTGAATTGGTGAAACAAAAATGTTGACTTTTTGTATGGGTTGGGTACAATATCCTTTTTGGTTTGGTAGTACCAAACCGAAACGAATATCCATTTCAAAAAGGATATCCATTTTTTTTTAAAAAAAGAATATCATTTTGGAAAGCATGAACCCATCTTTTTGAAAAAAACGGATATCCGTTTTGAAGACCTAAAAAACCCTCTTTAGTAAAATCAGCATAACTTTTGTGTTTCTTATCAAAATTTTAATTTTTTATAGGCGTTGGAAAGGTTTGAGAGATATATGCAATAGACTAGGTGGTGTTTCTATATTATACACAAAAAAATATTTATAATCATTTGAACTTCATATTTTATTTTTGAAACATCAAATGCAGTATTTTCACATGCAAAGTCTTGTTTTCATGATATTTTTGTAACACTCATCTAAAAATACTTGAAACATTAGAAAAAATAATGAATAATGAAATATTAATATTTTTTATAGAAAGGATATGAATAAATCTTCATAAATCATCATATATCTTTGTCCCTTTCTCTACCTCTCTATATACCACTATGTCTCCCTTTAAGCTCTAGACCTACCCCTCCCTCTCTTCTCTCTTTGTCCCTATGTATACCTATCTTTCTCACTCTATCTCCTTGAGCTCTAGACCTATCTCTCTACCTCTCTCTCCATCCATCCTTATCTCTCTCTCATGCCCTCTCCCTCTCTCTCTCTCTCTCCATCACCCTCTCACTTCCTCTTAAGTCTATCTCCCTCTTAGGTCTCTCTCTCAAGTCTCTCCCACTCCCTCTCTCTATTTGTTCTCTCCCAATCCCTCTCTCTCTCTCTCAATATCTCACTCACACTCACACTCTCTCCCTCTCAAGTCTCTCTCTCCCACTCTCTCTCCCTCTCTCTCTCCCTCCTTCTCTCCATCTTAGTTCACTCTCCCTCTCCCTCCCTCTATCTCCCTCTCTCCCTCTCAAGTTCCCTCTCTATCCATCTATCTCTCTCTCCCTCTCTCCCTCTCAAGTATCTCTCTCCCCTATCTCTCTCTCTCCATCTCCCTCTCAGGTCTCTCTCTCTCTCCCTATCTCTCTCACTCTCTATATCCCTCTTAGGTCTCTCTCTCTCTAGTCCCTACTACTCCCTCTCCATCTCCCTCTCTCTCTCCATCCCTCTAAAGTATCTCTCTCTCTATCTCTCCATCTCCATTCAAGTCTCTATCTCTAGTCCCTCCCACTCCCTCTCCCTCTCCATCTCTCTCTCTCTCACTCCCTTTGTAGTCTCTCTCCTTCTTAAGTCTCTCTCTCTCTTAGGTCTCTTCCACTCCCTCTCTTTTTGTTAGGTCTCTCCCACTCCCTCCTCTCTCTCTTCCTCTTCCTTTCTCTCTTTATCTCTCTCTCTCTCTCTCTCTCTCTCTCTCTCTCTCTCTCTCTCTCTCTCTCTCTCTCTCTCTCTCTCTCTCTGGTCTCTCCCACTCCCCCTCTCTTCTCTCATGTATATCTCTCACTCTCTCACAAACACAAACACTCTATCTCTCTCTATCTCTCCATCTCCCTCTTAGGTCCTCTCTCCCACTCTCTCTCTCCCTCTCTCCTTCCCTCTCTCCATCTAAATTAACTCTCCCTCTCTCTCTCCCCATCTCAAGTTACTTTTGAGGGAGAGAGTGAGAGAGAGAGAGGAGGAGAGAGATAGAGGGAGGAGTGAGGGAGAGAGAATTGAGAGGGAGGGAGAGGGAGGTGGAGAGAGAGAATGATCTAATTAGGGTGGGAAGGAGACACCCGAGAGAGAGTTATATAGTTAGGTTGGGCAAGAGACACCTGAGAGAGAGACCTAAGAGGGAGGTGGAAAGTGAGTGAGAGAGAGTGAGAGTGAGAGTGAGAGTGAGAGTGAGAGTGAGAGTGAGAGTGAGATTGAGAGTGAGAGTGAGAGTGAGAGTGAGAGAGAGAGAGAGAGAGATGAGAGGGATATGGAGAGTGTGAGTCTGAGTAAGAGAGAAAGAGAGATGAGATAAGAGAGAGAGGGAGTGGGAGAGACCTAAGAGATAGAAAGAGAGAGATAAAGAGAGAGAGGGAGAGAGAGAGGGAGTTGGAGAGACCTAAGAGGGAGAGAGACTTAAGAGGGAGAGAGACTTCAAAGGTAATGGGAGAGAGAGATGGATAGAGGGAGATGGAAAGTGAGAGGTAGATGGAGAGGGAGAGATAGAGATAGTGGTAGGGATAGAAAGACTTGAGAGGGAGAGAGAGATAGAGGGAGGGAGAGAGTGAGAGAGAGATAGAGAGAGGGAGAGGGAGAGAGACTTGTGATGGAGAGAGAGAGGGAGAGAGGGAATGAGAGAGGGAGAGAGAGAGAGATGTAAGAGGGAGATGGAGAGTGTGAGTGTAAGAGAGAGAGTGAGAGAGGGACATGAGAGGAGAGAGAGGGAGTGGGAGAGAGTGAGTGGGAGAAACCTAAGAGGGAGAGAGGGAATGGGAGAGACCTAAGAGAGAGAGATAATTAGGAGGGAAAAATACTTCAAAGGGAGGGGAGAGAGAGGGAGGGAGGGAGGGAGAGAGAGATATAGAGACTTGAGAGGGGTAGAGAGGGAGAGAGAGATATATAGTTGTGGTGGGAAGGATAAAATTGAGAGAGAGATAGAGAGAGGGAGAGAGAAATACTTGAGAGGGAGAGAGGGAGATAGAGAGATAGAGGGAGGGAGAGGGAGAGAGAATTGAGAGGGAGAGAGTGAGATAAAGAGACTTTAGAGTGTGTGTGTGAGAGAGAGAGAGAGGGAGAGACTTGAGAGAGAGATACCTAAGAGGGAGTGGGAGAGACCTAAGAGAGATATAGACTTCAAAGAGAGTGAGAGAGAGAGAGAGTGATATGGAGAGGGAGAGAGAGGGAGAGGGAGTGGGAGGGACCTAAGAGTGAGAGAGTGAGTGGGGGAGAGAGAGAGAGAGAGAAATAGAGAGAGACTTGAGATGGAGAGAGGGAAGGAGAGAGGGAGAGAGTGGGAGAGAGAGACCTGAGAGGGAGATGAAGAGAGAGAGCTAGTGTGTGTGAGAGGAAGAGAGAGACTTGAGAGAGAGACCTAAGAGGGATATGGAGAGTGTGATTAAGAGAGAGAGTGAGAGAGGGACATGAGAGAAGAGAGAGAGGGAGTGGGAGAGACCTAAGAGAGAGATATAGAGGGAGGGAGGGAGGGAGAGGGAGAGGGAGGGGGAGAGGAGAGAGTGGGAGAGAGATACCTAAGATGGAGATGGAGAGAGAGAGGGAGAGGGAGAGAGAGGGAGTGGTAGAGACCTAAGAGGGAGATGGAGAGTGAGAGAGAGACCTAATATGGAGATGGAGAGTGAGAGAGGGAGATAAAGATACTTGAGAGTGTGAGAGAGAGAGTGGAAGAGACTTGAGAGAGAGAGATACTTGAAAAGGAGTGGGAGAGACCTAAGAGAGAGATAGATACTTACAAGAGAGGGAGGGAGAGAGGGAGAGAGGGATATGAAGAGGGAGAGAGAGGGGGAGAGGGATAGGGAGTGGGAGGGACCTAAGAGTGAGAGAGGGAGTGGGAGAGAGAGAGAGGCTTGACATAGAGAGATGGAAGGAAAGAGGGATAGAGAGACCTGAGGCGGAGATTAAGAGAGATAGAGATAGTGTGTGTGTGTTAGAGAGAGAGAGACCTGAGAGGGAGATGGAGAGTGTGAGTAAGAGAGAGAGGGAGTGGGAGAGACCTAAGAGAGAGAGAGATAGACAGAGACAAAGAGAGAGAGGAGGGAGTGGGAAAGACCTAAGAGAGAGAGAAGAGAGATAAATAGAGGGAGGGAGGGAGAGGGACTTGAGAGAGAGAGAGACTTGAGATGGAGATGGAGTTTGTGTGTGTGAGAGAGAGAGAGATACCTAAGAGGTAGAGAGACTTTGGAGGGATGGAGAGAGAGGGGGAGAGAGGGAGATTGAGATTGAGAGGGAGATGGAGAGTGAGAGAGAGGGAGAGGGAGTGGTCAGGACTTGATAGAGAGATAGAAAAAGAGAGAGCTAAGAGGGAGATGGAGAGTGAGAGAGAGAGGAAGAGATAGAGAGAGACTTGAGAGGGAGAAAGGGGGAATTGAGAGGGAGATAGGGAGATAGGGAGATAGAGGGAGGGAGAGGGAGGGAGAGGGAGAGAGATGAGAGAGAGAGAGAGAGAGAGAGAGAGAGAGAGAGAGAGAGAGAGAGAGAGAGAGAGAGAGAGAGAGAGAGAGAGAGAGAGAGACCTAATATCTAGATGGAGTGTGTGTGTGAGAAAGAGAGATACCTAAGAGGGAGATAGAGATAACTAAGAGGGAGAGAGACTTTAGAGGGATGGAGAAAGAGAGGGAGGGAGGGAGATAGAGATTGAGAGGGAGAGGGAGGGAGAGAGAGAGAGGGAGAGGGAGAAGGAGTGGTAGGGACCTAAGAGAGAGATAGAGAGAGAGAGACTTGAGAGGGATATGGAGAGTGGGAGAGACTTGAGATGGAGATGGAGAGTGAGAAAGACAGGGAGAGAGGGAGACTTGAGAGGGAGAGAGGGAGAGAGATAGAGGGATGGAGAGATAGAGACTTGAGAGGGAGAGAGGGAGATAGAGGGAGGGAGAGGGAGAGAGACTTGAGAGAGAGAGACTTGAGATGGAGAGAGTGTGAGTGTGAGTGAAATATTGAGAGAGAGAGGGAGTGGGAGAGAACAAAGATAGAGAGGGAGTGGGAGAGACTAGAGAGAGAGACAGAAGAGGGAGAGAGAGAGTCTGAGAGATCTGAGAGAGAGACCTAAGAGGGAGAGAGACTTAAGTGGAAGAGAGACTTCAAAGGGAGGGAAAGAGAGAGGGGGAGAGGGAAGATGGAGAGTGAGATGGAGAGGGAGAGGGAGAGAGAAAGAGGGAGTGGGAGTGGGAGGGACCTAAGAGAGAGAGAGAGGGAGAGAGAGAGAGAGGGATAGGTCCAGAGCTTAAGGGGAGACATAGTGATATATATAGAGGTAGAGAAAGGGACAAAGAGATATGATGATTTATGGATATTTTCCATCTCTTTACTATAAAAATAATAAATATTTTATTATTCATTACTTTTTCTAAAGTTTCAAGTATTTTGAGATGAGTGTTACAAAAAAATCATGAAAAAGAGACTTTACATGTGAAAGTAGTGAGCATTTGATGTTTCAAAAATGAAATATGAAGTTCAAATGATTATAATTAACTTTTTGTGTACAATATAGAAACACCACCTAGTCCATTGCATAAAGCTCTCTCTCATCTTTCCAATGCCTATAAAAGTCAAAATTTTGATAAGAAACATAAAAGTTATGCCCAAATAGGGTTTTTAGGTCTACAAAATGTATATCCATTTTGATTTTCAAAATGGATATCCATTTTGTTTTTCAAAAAAATGGTTTGCTACTTTCTGGAACAAATATCCATTTTGAAAAATGAAACAGATATTCATTTTGAAAAACAAAACAGACATCCATTTTGTTGACAAAATTTGCAGCCTTGGGATTTCCCTCAGGTTTGCCTTTGTTTTTGGCTTGGGATTGCCTAATTCGGAAAGTCAAACCAAAAATCATGTTTTGAAATTTTTCTTAGTTTTCCGAAGTTTGCCCCTGTGGCTGATGACTTTTTTTATCCAAATTTCATCAAACGAAAAGGGCTTATAGAAAAAATTGTCACCTTTCCACCAATATAATTTTTTCCTTATTTTGAATTTAGTAAATAATTATTATTGATTTTCTACCTACATTACATCTAAAGTCCTAATTAATAGGCTGATTGAAAAACTTCTTTATTTTTCAAACTACTTAACATTTTTTGAACCTACAAGATGCACCACATTCTATGCTTCACATACTATACGATAAAAAAAAATGAATTCATAAATTTTTGACCAAGTTATGGTGGTTAGACATAGACATTTTAATAATTATGAAAATTTCTAATAAAAAAACATAAATAATTATTTACATGAAAAAAAATACAAAAGAAAATTCGACACATCTAGGCATGTGTCCTCTACTTATATTGAAAGATTTAGAAAAAAATATTATTATTTTTCTTGTACTTAGGGTGATCAGACATACACCTGCTTCTTATCTTTTTCCTAAAAATTTAGTACCACTGCATTGAAATTTCAAATTTTCTCAAAACAAATTTACTTTTTTCGCAAAAAGGACTAGTATCCTAGAAACCACATTCAATTTGCTAAAAATTTTGTTATTACATATTTTTAAAGTTATGATAATAATCTATTCAACTTTTTATGTCAAGTTGCCTAACTCTGATTTTCTGAATTTCCATTGCCACTTAGAGGCCTAGTTTGGACCCCCATGATCCTGCACATACCCATTTTTAAAATCTAGGTTGGGTTGAAGTATGCATATCTTTGAAATATATCTTTTAGAAATCTTTAAAGCATGAATGTATTTGAGCTATGCATTTTAAAATCATGATTAAATCAAGGAATGAGGCAGTGGACAATCAAATATGAAGTTGATATTGTAGGATTGAATAGGGATACAAGAGAAATGTATCATTCCCCTATATCACCTTGTAGAACATCAAGTAAAAACATGCAAGGAATGCAGTTCTTATCATGCTATCAAATGAAATTATCCGTCAAGAGATATAAGCCATTAAGTTTTAATGGTATTCAAGGTTTCCCTAACAAGATTCCTAATGATATTAGGAAATATTTCCCTAAATTTACATTAAATTTTTTTGAGCCAGCTTCCAAACTTCTAAATGCATTCATGGATTTGATGGGTGATTTTGAGATAGATCATAAGGATGTTGTCATGAAGCTTTTCACTCAGTCTTTAAAAGAAAATGCTAGAGACTGGTTCTCATATAAAATTTACTAGTATATTTTGTAGCTTCATGGAATGATTTCATGATAGCATTTGTGGAACAATTTGGTGAAAGGATTAGTCCAAATGTGATAAGAAAAAGATTTATGGAAATCCAACGAGATGAAGATAAGTTTGTCCTTGCTTTTAACCTTAGATTTGTAAAAGTAGTAAGAGATATTCCTGAGCATGTGAGACCCAGTGATGCTGAATAATTAACTGCTTATTTAGGTGCATTTGATAGTGAAATGGGTTATTTGATAAGAGATAAGGAGCCCAAAACAAATTACATCATGCATATAACATTTCCATGGATATGGAAAATACTATGAAATATTCAATGATGAGGGGATATAAAGCTACAAGTTTTTGTTTTCCTAATGTACATAATATAAATGGAATAGATAAGGATGAAAGGGATGATCATGGTGATGATTCTTTTGATACCTCATCTTGTTCACCCTCACAACATTTTAATCATGGGTAGATTTAGGATGGACTTCAACCAAGTTTAAGTGATAATGATCAAGTGTTGTTTTTTAAAAGAATCTCTAGTATGAAGAGACATGAGGGGGAATCACCATATGAGTTGTTAACAAGGTTCTTGGATACCTTGTTAGAAATTCCTAAAATAATTAGACTTGAGGATTCAGTATGTATTGACCTATTTTGTGATATTTATGAGTCAGGGCTTAGTACTTTTCCCAATGAATTGAAACCTCAAGATTTTCATCAAATAATTGGTTGGATCAGAATTGTTGAGGAGGCTAAATGTGACTACATAAAAAAAATGAGGTATCAAAATGATAGGGGTGCTCACCCTATTGACAAAGATCAAGGGTTTATCCAAGAAATGGATAAGGATGTTTTTGAAGATGAATATCAGTGTAGCAGTACAAATGATGACATTGCTATGTTTTCAAGCACTGCTGATGTACTTTTGAAGGTGGATAACCAAGATGATGGATATGGAAATTTTGATTGTTCTCATCAAGAATATGAATCTTTTTATAAGAGTGACCTGAAGGCGTCCTTCTTGACTGAAGAATATAGTATCAATACTCATCAGGGTTTCCCTACACTAGTGAATGAACAAATTTCATGTGAGGGATTCTTGGAATGCAATTTAGTTGTACTAGAATTGGAATGTCCTGGTGGTGTGGTTGATGATAAATTTCAAGATAAGAATTTATGTATTCAGTGTCGTGAGCTTGAGCTCAGTATTAGAAATAATGGAATTTTTTATGCTAGCTGGCAAGGTCATGTTTTTGAATGCTTGTATGAAATATAAATGGCATGTACAAGTTTTGTAGCATAGATGTACATGATAGTTTTCAACAAGGAATTTGTTGAATAAACTTGCTCAGCTGAAAAAAAGAAATGTTCAAGTTGCAGTGAGCCCTACACATGTGAGATAGAAAACTTATCCATTGATGGTGCACTTGAATACCTTACTATTGATCATATCAATCGAGAGTTACTTGACCCATCCTTTGAAATTTTTTGTTTCAATTTGTGCAATGATTGGAAGGAAGGATTGGAGTATGTTAATGAACCTAAAATAGAAGTACTTTTTGATGCCTAGGATGGTATGAATAATGTTCATGTGAATAACCCTGATCCAAATGAAAGTAAGAATGTTATGGGGACTAATGAATTAATTTCTCAAGGAAGTGGAGCATATGGAAGCATAACTGGTTTATACTGCTTTGATGAATGTGAGCACCAGTTTGAACAAATGCTTGTATGTGAATATTTCTTGTTTATCACACAAAATGAATGTGTGCTTGGTGTAGAATAGAAGCTAAATTGGAATGACCCTAGAATACTAGAAACAAAATTGCAGTATCACGTCAAAGGGTTAGAATGTGTGCCCTTGGATGGGAATCCTAAAAGAAGTGTTTATGAGGGTTTCCATTTTAATGAGAAAAATGAATCTGATATCAGTTTATATGATCAGATGGATTATGATTGTTTTAATTTCCCTATCCAGTTGGATGGGAATTTGGTGAAATATGATTGTAAAATGAGTTAGATAGAATTCTACATGAACCATGTGTTTCAGTTAATACTTGACTATATTTCACGGTTGGACATGAATGAAATTAATAATAATAAGTTCAGACACATGTCCATAATGGTTTATTGTAGTGGCCACAACATGATCGACATGTCAAAAATTCATGAAAATATTCTCAACCTTAGCATGGTACAGATGGTCAAAAATAAGGTTTTTGATAGAGGCAAGTACCAGTTCTAAGGTTGGGGGGCCTGGGGCCACCAAGTAAAGTTGAATCCTTGTAAAGTTGCAAAGTGTAGGTTGAAAACTTGCACATAATAAGAGGCTTGAAGAATGATGGAAATTAGATCTCTTGGTATGGCCTTGTAACTTATGTAAATATTATACATATGTTGTTCATTTTGGTCAGGTTTTCTTGCCTAGTCCTGGTAGGTCCTTGGTTTTTGGTCCTTTGTGCTTAGTCTGCTTCAATTGAGATTTTGGAATCTCACTCTATTCCTAAGGAAAAAACATCCCCAATTGGAGCCACTAATGGAACCCCTAAATTTTTTTTGGTTTCATTCCTACACTCTGGAAATTTTAGTCAATTTCAAATGTCTGGACTTAGGGTTTTGCCCACTAATATTTCCTTGAGATTTTTCTGTCAAAATCTCTCTCAAGAAACCCTTAAATCAGCACCATTTTCAATGTAATGATCTATCATTTACCTCTTATTTCCCGTCCCTGGTCATCTTAAAACATATTAGACCATTAGATCTCATGGAGTGATTGGCTTCCCATGCCTAGGTTTGAAATTCTTGTATTTTATAAGTTTGATCAGTTGACCTTATTTGGCCTTTACATCCTTTGAAATAATATGTTTTAAAATATTTTGAGGCCCTTTTTATACGTTGTCCTAAGCAGTCCCCTTTCTCATAACAACTTGTGAGCACATGTTAAATTATCACACTTAACTCTCGTCTACCATTTCCATTTATCACTCATCATGGATAGCTTTATGAATGTAAATTTACATCAATGATGAGCGATGAATTGTATTCCTTTTGTTTCATGTATCATGAATAGCTTTGAGAACTTTTGATTTGAATTAGCAATGTACAATGCTTAATTTTTCTCTTTGTATTGTTGGAGGTTTCATCTATCACTATTTGCTCTTGAGTTTTGAGTTTTGAATTAGCGATGAGCGATGACCTCAGGGCTCTTTGTATATCTTTCCATCGCTCATAGTAGATAGTTGTGCACTTGTCTTGATCAGATTGGAGATGAGCGATGAGGTCACCAGTCAGTATGAGTTGTTGCTATTTTAAAGGGGTAAATGAGTGAAATGTTTGTGACCATTGATTTCAAGGGATGATGCACATGGCATGATTTGGTTCCATCACTTTTTTTCATCCATCACTAATATGGTCTAGAATTTGAAACATAAATCGGCAATGTGTGATGCAAGGTGAAGATTTCTAAAAGGGACAGTGATCCAACTGTCTAAGTTTCATCACGCTAATGCTCTCATCATTGATTGAGCCCTGGAAGGCTAGAGAAAATTTGTGACATGTGATGTGATGCTTTAGGGAGTATTCTCTTCAAATGTCAGATCATTTTACTTCACCGATATAAATGAAAAGGCATAAACCAGGATGGCGATGCATGTTGATTGTCAAATTAAAGATGAATAATGAAGTTAAGGGTAAACGTGGAAAATTTCTAAGGCGGTATCACCATTTTTGAGTCACAAGTTGTAAAATCCAGAAATGATGCTTGAAGATTTCCATTGATGTAGTGTTAAATCCTAAAAGATCAATGACCCAAGTTCAAAGCTAATCGACTAATTTGTTAGCTCGCTCGTGTGAAGTTCTCCTCAATCATTAATTGCTACACACTCTAACTTCTCTACTTAATGTAGATTGCTTGTCATTTCATCTCACTGTTTGTGGTCTTCACAAATTGAGAAGTGTGAGATAGAGAGGAAGTGTGCGAGTTGTAGGGCTTTAATTGTAGAGGTATTGAAGTCTTTATCTCGGGTGAGTTTTTTTTTTCATATCAGATCTGTTTGATATGTATTATTTTGTTTGAGAGTTTCATATTCCTAGAATAGTGAGAGTTTTGATTGACTGTAATTGTCACTAGGGCTAGTCAAAATTATCTGGGTTGGTGGGTTTTCTTTTCTACAAGTTTAATTCAAGATCTTAAATCGGTAAGTATCCTTGCAAATTAGATTTTCTAGTCTTTACCTTGTGTCTTGTGAGAATGTGTAAGTCAAGTGTGTCTATTTAACCAACTAGGAGGTCTAAGAGAGTTAGTGTGTTATTTTTAAGAGGATATATCTATGGTTGAACAAGAATTACCTAGGACTTCTACAACATCAAAAGGCAGGAGAAATGCCCATGGTAAAAATGAGAAGACTATTGTGAAGAGCATGTACAATTTGAGAAGCAGGATCATTTCAAAAGAATTGGTCAAGTTTAAAGGGAAGGAATTAGTTGAGCTTGCAAAGAAAACAAAGAAGAGAAACAAGTATCATAAGGCCTGCCTGGGGAGACACAATTCTCCCATTGAGGTTTCAGACAACCCTTTGAATAGTGGAGGTGATACTGACCCAAATTAAGGTGATTATCTTCTTTCCCTAGTGCCATATGAAGACTTTAACGAGGGAGGAGTGATGGTTCCTCCAATCCCATCATGAACAAGGAGCGGGTGAGCATACTTTGATGTTGATGACTTAGAGTAGTGTCCCTGCCCTATTTTTCTTTTTGATGACACCATTACCACTGCATTAGGATTGTCCTCTTCAACATATCAATGGTTTTTTAATCTTCAATGCTAATGTGGAAATCTTTGGGCCGCTTTTTGGGAGAGGTGTTAGAATCCTTAACTTCGATGGAAAGTATGCCTTTTTTGGGTAGTGTATAAGTTTTTTCTTTGGTTACTAATGGAGAATATTCTTTGGTCAACAAGGATGAGGTGTTTTGGCACTACTGCAACAATGAACTATGCCTTTTGGAAAGTTGTCTGGTCTACTTCATCCGAATTACATAGAGTTTTGTTTTTTGATCTCCCTTGTTCTGAAATGATTAAGTCTAACCATCTGGGAGGTTTCTAAGATTGAAATGAAATGTGTGTGAAATGAAATATAATTTAAAATTGTAATTCAGCTTATTGCTTATTGCTCCCTTATTTTATAAAAGGGATTTCAAGGCTGATTACAAAGAGTTCAAGTTTTGAGTCTCAGAATGGTCTAAGTGGGAAAATTGATCTCATGAAAGAGCAGGATGTAAATAAATGCATAGATGAATATTTGAGTAAGGAATCTAGGGTATGAGTCAACTTATAATGATCTCAAATATTTTTATAGAAGTAGCAGTTTATAAATGAAGATGTTAGTTCCTAAACATATTCTCTCCTATGTAATTTTCTTCCTTATTATGAATGAAATGGTTAATGATCTTTTCTTTTGTCTTCAATTGTTTTAATTGATTGATTTATTTCATTTCTACTTCAATTCAAAGAATTGATTAAATTCTAAAGTGAGCTCCTATATTTGTAAGGAAAGAGCATAGGATTGATAAGTAGTTATGTTTTAAGCATAGTGAGTTGAGTACTATAATGTAGCATATCAATATACCAATAATTACTGGTTCAAATTTCTAAGGTACTACTAGCTATTATGAACATGACTCCATTACCCCAAGATGAGGCATTGGTCTTTTCATTTAGTTACCATAAAGAAAAATGAGTTAGTTGTTCACTTGACCAAGTGCTTGAAATAAGAATGAAAATCATCTAAAAAACTTTCAATTAGAATGTACCAATTTGAAGTACCCTTTTATTCCTTGTAATAGATAGTAATTTATTTAAAGGCTAGCCAAATTTTTAATGAATGTTGTCTATTTACATTCATAGGAGTCTATATGTGCGTAGAAATTATCTTGATCAAATCAATATCACTTGAACATATTCAGGACTACCCTCCTAGGTTTCACAGAGCTCGAAGTGAAGAAGTAAGGGCCTCATAATCCTTACTTGTGTGTTGTCCAATCCTTACCCTTGCCAATAATTCAATCCTAGCAGATTCATAGGCACGTGGTGAGATTAAGTTTGGTTCCTAAAAAATAACCAATACTATCTACATCAAGCATATTTGGAGGGACAAAGATACTTCAAATAAATATTTTACTATATTTTTCCTTTCACAATATTCCTTCCATGAGCATTTGTGCTCATGTTTTGTAATGTATTTTCTTATCAAATGAAAATATGACATGTGTACTTGGCCCAAAGCTTGTTTTTCTCCCTTATTTCTATAAAAGAAAATTCAAGGCCATTTGAATTGGATCTTGGAGTAATTCTGTAATGCAAAACATAATAAATAGAATCTGAACTTTGTAGGTCATTGTTTGAGTCTAAATTGTATGTAATTTATAGGTTTTGTAGGTCAGTACTAGTATCTTTGATGAATACAATGGAAAATTTCAAGTCGATTGTCTCCTATTATATAATTTGTACAATTTTGAATAAAATTGATCAGGGATAATTTTGGTTCATCTTCATCATTTTTCCTTTGAATATAGGTTTCTATTATATCTTTTGCTCATGGAGTAAATAAAATTCTTTAATAGGAATATTGAGTTGTATGAATGTATGCAGGGAGTTATAAATAGAATTGGCTAGGATAAGTGCAATAGTGTAAGGCATTGTTGTAAATCTTTCAAGGTTTTGGGAAAAATAATGATATGCATGCTTTAGGTGCATTAATTCTAACTTTGTGCCCTAGGGTAGGGCACCCATCTCTTGCATTTTTCATAATTTATAGTCTCCATGGTCGCTCATATAAAAGAACATTTACAAATCTTAATTTCATTTAAAGTTCTTTGTTAAGTAGAAATCATTTCTTGTTCTCTTGCTTTGAATTGTTGAATATGCTTAAAAGATGTTTCCTGATCTTTTAATTTTCATAGGACCATCAAGAAAATTTGTAGAGAACACATCTGCTACTAACAGTATTCATGATAATTAGCAAATGAGATCAATAAATATTGTTAGGGACTACCCTCCCAAGTCTTGCAGAGCCCAAAGTGAAGATGGAAAGTGTAATTTAGGTTTCTCCTAGTTGTTGTCCAATCTCTCCTAGTAATTAACTAATGGAAATGGTAATTCCATATATTACTAGTGAGATCTGATTGAGATTTAAAAATAACCAACATAAGGAATTGGTTATAGTTAAGATTCAATTAGGGAGCTAGAATTTAATTAGGAATAGGGTTAAATAGAAATGAAAATTAAATTTATATTTACATATAATAAATGTCCACCAAATCAAAGCATGAAATATAAATTATATTACATTTTTTTAATTTATGGTTTATTGAAAATTTGGTTGAAAATTTGGGCTTATGTACATCAACATGTAATCTAATTTTAGGATTGAAAAAAAAATTCTAACATGGCTTTGGTTATATCTAAATTTTTCACTTGATCATATGACAATCTAACATAATGTTCTTCCCTCTTAGCTTCTCTTTGGTTCCAAAATTATTCATGTTTGCTTGTGATTTTTTAGAAATGGACAATAATTCCCTCTAATGTGGATGTTATTGAAGCCAATCGAGGGTGCTAATTATATTTTTTAATATTTTTATCATTTATTTTCAATAGAGGAGGTTTTGGTGGGGGAGTGTTTGTATTTTAACCTTCCTCATCCATTTTACCTATTTGAAATTCAAAAATTCAAAATTAAAAGCTTAAAGCTAATTGATATAATTTATAAATGAATACCTAAATCATAATAAAAACTTTAATTTATATTTGAAAATACTCAAAAAAATATAAAATAAAACCTTACCTCTATACTATGGTCGATGCAAGCACAAATGATGATCCTCAAAATGGCTATCAATTCTCAATTTGGATATCCATTATAGAAGGTTTTTTCCTCTTTTGGTTGTCACCTCTATAGAATGAAAATCTTTTTTTGTTTTGTTCACTTTTCACTTCAACAAACACAAATATCCATTTTTTAATAAAGGAAATCTATTAAATAGTGGATATCCATTTTTCAAAAGGATATTTGTTAAATAACCAAACCATTTCATAGAAACTAATATCAATTGTGATTTGGTTTCTACCAAACTAAAATGGACTTTCCATCCATTAAATATTCATTTTTGGATTTTGGCTAAGTAAAAACATGTTTTTTACACTATTACCATTGTTTGGCCCATCATAATCCTACACTCACCGACACCTAAACCTCTTCCAATCCACCTTGCATCTAGATTGCATCTACTCTCTTTGATCTAAACATTTCTCTTCCATCAAACATACATCAAACTTCATTTCCATCCATGTCACATCTAGTTCAATTATCACCTCTACTTTCTATACCACAACAAACTTTCCATCACAATCTATGGCTCCACCTCACAATCCCTATTATTCTATTGTATATCCACCTATAATGTGATATTTACCCTTGTCAAAAAAATATTTGAAATTGATTGTGATAAACAAAATTATCAATTATTATTCCTTACCTATATAATAGGAAATATTATTTTTATATAAACTATTCTTTTCCATTTGTCTATTTTATTTTTTTTCTTAGAGAATTTTAAAATTTTCAACTTGTCAAAATCAAACAAAATATTGAAAGAAACAACAAAATAACATCTAAAAGTTATATAGTTTACACACTTCTTAAAAAATATATATTGAAATTACAAAGGTTTAAGCCAACACCAATCACTGCGTGCATTAAAACTAAATGAATAGTAACATGTTCGAAACTTCGAATTAATGTTTCGGTGTTTTCATTTTGATAGATCGTCACTGTAAAATTCAAGTTTGAACTATCATTATTCGTACATCTAAAAATCTAATCGTTTACCTTACTTCCAAACAGAGCAGAAACAATAATATCTTTGCCAGAAACACAACGTTTTAATAGAAAGCAAGACTTAAATCTCTCTATTTTGGAGAAATCCTGCTGTACTTTTTCTACTTTTTTGTAACTACCAAATCTGATTTTTCTTCTTTCAGCTGTTCGTGTCTGCTCTTTTTGGGTGGCGACTGTCATTATTGCAGTTTCTGATTTTGGTTTTCCTTCTTCTTGTTGAGGAGTATTTTGTTTCTAATTTTGGTTTTCCTTCTCCTTTTTGAGTAGAGTATTTTGGGTGGCAACTGTCAGTATGGCAGTTTCTAACTTTTGGTTTTAATCTGCACCAAAACCATGGAAAGAGAAAGCGACTATAAAGATAGAAGAATCGAAATTCTCTTTTGTATATGTATTCCTGTTCTATTGTTTTGCTGTGAAGAGTAAATAGGCATGAGGAAGAAGATAGTTAGAGCATCATGTATAGCAGCTGCCATGATATTGGCAGTCTGTGCACACGCTGAGGAGGCAGAAAAGGTCTACATAGTTCACATGGACAAATCTCAAATGCCCTCCACATTTCTCACCCCCCATGACTGGTACAAATCGGTGCTCTTATCCGCCATGGACGTGAAGCGACAAGGTGAAGTGGATAGAAAGTTATTGTACACGTACGACATCGTTATGAATGGATTCAGCGCATTGCTGACGTCAGTGGAGTTGGAGGCGTTGCGAGCGGTGCCTGGTTACGTGGGAAGCCAGGAGGACAAGGTAAATATGGTGTTGGATACGGAAGAGTCCCACAGAGTCGTTACAGGAGGAGGTCATGAAGGTTTTAGTCCACTGGTTGCAATTTTCCCCGATAACTATTAATCACCGGTTCTCATGTTTAGATCAATTGTTTCTGTATCTGCCTTTTTTTTATAAGATTGAGTTTTTTATGCTTTCAATCAAGTTCTGTTTGTGTGTGATATGAAACTTGTTCTTGAGAATCTGCCAATGAAATAATGTATGAGCAAGCAGTAGCATAAATTTAGTTGCATAATATTGATTTGTATGGTTGTCTGTTTCCAGGAAGGTTATATTATATTATGAGCTTTATGTTTAATTTATTTAGTTGTAATCTATATACAAACTCTTTATTGTTTATATTGTTTATGTTAGATTATTTAAAGTATAATATCACAATATTGAGTTTAAATTAAAAGCATATAGGGGAGAGGATCCAGTAATTGAGCAACTTAATTTTGTGCTTTTCAAAATCTTACGTCCCCTATTTATAATTATGGTTTCAGGGTCACGTTAGTTGTGCACTAAGTCATGTTTTATTAATGTGTTGATGTGACATCACATGATTTGTTGCTTTTTAGATCTAAAGAATATATTTCATTCAATTTTGGGTAGTATTTTAAAGTCATAACTGTTGATCCAATATTATTAAAAATATTGCAAGAATTAAATCAACAAATGTTATAACAATTATTGGAACATGCTCCTCTCCCCTATATTGACACCTCTTTCCAATTTGATGAATATGGTGTATAACACCATAATATTGAGCTTAAATTAAAAGGATATATTTTATCGGAGCATTTATGCTAGATATAAATTTCCTTTATCTTATTTAAAAAAATGAAATTAAAAATTTGAGTAACTTTTTTCTTAAAAATATATAATTTTTGAAATCTTGGTTTACTATATTAGTAATAGATAAATAAAATTTGTTTTGTAAGTAGAGTGATTTGATATGAAAATTGGAAGATTTTATTAAGTCCATGTATCGAAATGTGAAAGACATATAAAAAAATTGAAAATTTTGAAATCAATACAATATCTTTTTGTATATAATTTATGGTGCATTAAATGTGTAATTTTAAGCTCTTCCATTTCCTAAGATGGTAAAGGATGCTTGAAGACTTGTTTTACATGAAACTTTAGGTAACGGCTATTCAGCCCCATAAATGCGATGGATTCCCATAACTGCACTCTGTCTCTGTTTTTCTATCAGTTAAACTACTGCTCACTCACGTTAATTAAATTATTATGGAGAGGCAAGTTTGCTCTTTGAAGAACAACTTAATTCATTTTGTAAAAAGTTATGGTGTACATTGAATGTGTGACAAGCTTGATATGATGGTTAAGATTTTTTTGTTTAGGTATACATTGACTATTAATCTAAATTAATGTTTGTGTTTAAGTATTTTATTTTTGTAAAAGGTTATGATGTATATTGAATGTGTGACAAGTTATGATTTATATATATATTAATGTTTGTGTTTATGTTGATTTAATTTAATTTAATTTAATTTTTTGTTTATTTAAAATATGAAATATAAAACATAAAATTTAATTCAAAATATATAATTTAATAAAAATAGTAAATATTCAATTTAATTTAAAGTATAAAGTTAAATATAAAATATTAAAAATAATGTTAATGTAAAATATAAAAAAATAGGGGTGAGTGATTTTTTTAATTTTTTTTCTTTTATTTATAAATTTCTAGGTTATAATTTAGAATATCATGTTGGAGTAGAGCATGCCCTATAAACTAGGGTTATTTCAAAGGTTGTTTTGCGGTTCCAAAGTAGATATACATTAGTTTGGTATCAAATAAAAAGATCAAATGGTCTAGAGGAGAGACCATGTGATCTAGGGAAGGAAAGATCAAAAGAATGCAAGATAGAGAGGTAATTTGGATGAGGAAGTTCTTACAAGGTTGAAAGATCTTGAGGCCTACTTATCTCGTGAGGATTATTAGAAGGAAATCAAAATTTGAAGGAGTCAAGTAGAATCCATAAATCCCCTAAAAAAGCGTATTGAAGCAATAACCAACCAAGGGACTAGAGTTAATCTTGAAGTCCTTGATTCTAAAAATGAAAAAATTTAGAGATGCTCTTAAATTTGGCTCAATAATTTGGGAGATTCTATGACATAGAGGTAATTTAAGGAAACAATTGGGTCCACTTAATTTTGGTCACCCATTGACCTATGTAAGGCCAAATTTTTATCCATTTGAACCCTATGAACTACATATAAATAAGGGTTCTCCTATTTATTTCTTCTAACAATATGGAGTACTTTATAAGCAACACATATATTGTAAGTTCCTCTCAATTTTTTCCTTCTTTGCCTCCTTGGACTCTTTTTGAACCAAATTTTCTCTATTTCCCTATTAGTTGAATCTTGTTTGAACCCTTACTTTAATCCCCATCATATTATTCTCATTAACAATAAAATCTCTTTTCCTTCCATAAAACACAAACCCGTATTCAAATCGTTGGATTCTATATTTTAATATTGAAAATGGGCACCTCAATTTTTTTAAATAATAATAATGAGTCCATATTACATTACGTATATTTTTGTATGCATATAATTCTATAAAAATCATTTATATAATGTAATCGTGGACAATAAACTAGCATAGTATAAGTACTTCAAAATAACATTGCAATCATGGACCATCACATGCCTCCAATATGTACAATATTAAAAAATAGAAACTATCAAGTAAAATTATTCAAAATAATCAATCAAAACCATAAGGCATGTCAAAAATCTAATGCCTCATAGTCACATGGTCAAGGAACTTGAATTGATAACTCATCTTCCACCTCTTACACATCTTACAACTCTTTTATGTGTCATAAATTCTATAATATTGGTCAAACTAAAAAGTAGGTATTCTATAATAGTTGAATACATAGTAAAGAGAAACTAGAAGAGAGTGGGTATATATGCAAATGTGATGAAGATTCAAATGGTGTTGGTGGGTTCTCTGAAATGTTGACAATCTAAAATGTTGATGCAATAAATTATCTTTCCATAGAGGAAATAAGATAAGCTCCCAACCAATTAGGACTATATTTACCTTTAATAATTATCATATTCATTTGTGTTTCATGTTACTTTTCATAGAGAACCAAATCACTATTTCTTGAAAGAAATAAGGGAGAAAACACCAATCATATAACCATTTAAGCCATTGTTGGTCTAAGTGCAAATACTTTGTAAGATACTTACATGATGTTCATAAAGTTCCTTTATTTATTTTATATAATGTTTACAATAAATATTGTCAAATTAGTTAGCACATCAAGTAAAACTCTTGAAGAGAATATATTTTAAGGTCAAACTTGGCATAATATCCTAGCACTATAAGACATAAGTCAAAAAATAACATAAAAGTTAGATATGGTAATATCTCTAAGACATTTGAACATTTTTTCCCCAAGATTTAGTCAATGGTATTCTTAGAGGTGTTTACTAAACCATTTTATTGAGAATTAATATGGTTTTGATAAATGATGTTTTCACTTTAGGGTTTAAATATCTTTATTATTTTTAGGTTTTAGATTTATTCTTTCTAATATTGTGAATCATCATTTTTAATATTCTTTCTATGGTGTTATTGCTATTAATTTTTATTTATTGATATATATTTTTGGGTATAGGATTTATAAATTATTGTTTCATCACTTTTCCTCACTATACTCACCCTTGCAAACCTTTTAGTGTTTTATCTTAGATCTATTTTCTTACTAATATTCTAACCTATAAAAAATTACACATCATTCTTACACTTTTTTTCTTCTAGATAATTAGGATTTATGACAACCTATAAAATTACATTGTTTTGTGAAACCTATACCACCCACCCTTACACAAATCCATGGTGGTACAATTTAAATATGGGATTACCATGATCATTTTTCCTCAATTTCTATTAATGCTTCATCAATTATTACTTTTACTTAGTTTTTAAATACCCTTACAAGTTATCTATGATTCTCATATGTTGCATACTTATTGTATTATTTTTAGTTATCCTCATAGTTGGTAGTGTGTTTTTTTAAATTCATGAGATGGTGGATGAATACAAATTTTAGAGACCTGAATTATAATAATATATCCTAGTTAGAATTTTATTCAATTTGTATAAGGGAGCATTATGAAATAATTATATCCAAGTCAAATAATTCTTCTAATTGTAAGGCATGAAACACCCTCACTACTTGAAAGTGATTGAAACATTAACCAAAGAACAAGAGAACATATTTGAGCATGACTTCATAGTCCATAACAAACATATATTTTTCTTAATAAGTATTTATTACACAAAGTTATAATTAAAGTGTTAGTTTTGAAAGTTCTAGCTCAACAAATTATAGAGAACATATTTAAAACCTAAACGTATAGAATATCAACCTAGGATGATGAACTTGAACTTATGATTAGAATATGTTAGCTAAGAGGCAAATTGGTAAGAGTAGGTATATTTTCTTCAATTTAGTTTTTCTTAAGAATTTATTTTTTTACCATTATTGCATCAACTCTCCATCATCACTCATCCCTGTAGATAATTTTTTATTTGTAGGTTTATTATTCACCACCTTCGTTTAGATCCATTGGAGTAGATTTAGCTTAAGTTTAAATTTAAATTCCATTATATAATTTAATTATATGTCGAAAGCTATTTAGAGTTATGAGCATTCTCCCAATTTGTGATTAGTCCTTCAACATCCATTTTATGAGTCATGCAAATGAATAGGTAATACACGTAATTGATTCAATAAAAATAAATAAATTATCACAACAAAACAAACAAATCACATTACATGTAGATGTAGGAAAATTAGGATACTTACGAGGGTTCAAGAGTTCAAGACAAGGTTCTTGGTGTTCCAAGTTTGAAGTGGGGTTCTTGATGCCTAAGTAGGGTTAGTGAATCGTTATAGCAATCCATTATGGAAATTTGCAATTATATTTCCAAGGTAGTGATTAGCCTAATAGAAATCCATTCCCTTTGGTGTAGCCTTCCCATGGAGACATAGGAATATATAAATAAGTAGAATCATTTGCAAAAGGCGCATAAGTGGTGAGCAAGGAAATAAATTCAAATATAGGAAAAAAAAATGAAGACATGGAAATAAATAAAGTTTGATGTATGTGAAGAGATGAATCAGATATGCATTCAAGGAATGATATGCAGGAATACATCTACACTAAGTTGTTTAAATATATGAGCAATAGGTTTATATATATACATACATACATATATATACATACACACACACATATATATATACATACATATATATATATATATATATATACATACGTACATACATACATACATACATATATATATATATAAATAACCCATACAAGTTCATATGAAGTATTAAAATTAATTAGAACTAGTTATATATCATATATGTATTTTTTATACGATCGTGCAATAATGATGCTTTCAACAATTATTGAACCTTATAAGTAATTATGATGCCTTAATATAAGTATGGATAACAGATTCTTATTTTTTTGATTTGCAATAACGATATCTTGTAAGGTTTGACTATCCCAATCGTGTGAATTACCACTATTCATGGAAAGAGTTAAATAATTAATGTAGGAAGGAAATATGAAAATAATTTCATAATGGAAAGAGATCCATATATAGAAATCCAAAGGTCGTACCACATGTGAAACTAAAAAATTTATGGAGGAAAAGTTGAAATATCCACTAAATTCGAGTTGATGGAAGATGAAGATCAATCCATAGATTTAATTATTAAAATCTAAAATGAAAAATCTATATTATATAAAAAAGAGTGAAATAATAAGGATCAACAAAAGTAATAAATTTAAACAAGAGTAGGTAGGAAATTTTTAATTGCACCAATGTGGACTATAAAACATGAAATGAAAGGTGTCAAATTAAGAATAATCCATTGAAGAGGGAATGTCAAAATAGAGGGTAAAATTAAAGGCATGGTGTTATAAGAAATAGAGAATTCCCTAATGTGCATAATTATTAAGGATTTAGTTAAGAATTAATGGGCTACAATGAATGTAAAAAGACAAAGGAGACAAATGAATTAGGAAAAGTCACAAAAACCTAGGACTATTGGAGAATGAGAATGGAAGAATGTGTATAGTGACTGATGAGTATGAAGTAATAAAAAATATGACATATTGGAAAAATTTATATGTACATGATAATAAAGGAAAAGAAATGAAAATCAACAATACAAGGGAATGGATGAAATTTTGATGGGATAAGTGGGAAAAATGATGCAAAATTGATTTTGGGATAATTTTGTTCAAATGAATAAACTAAGGTTATAGTCCCTAAGAAGGATTCATAGCACCAAATTGAGATGGATGGATTGAGAACTAAATTAATAGGAGCAACATAGATTATTGCTAATGGGAATAATATGATGGGGATTAAAGTAAGGGTTCAAACAAGATTCAACTAATAGGAAAAGAGAGAAAATTTGGTTGAAAAAGAGTCCAAGGAGGCATAAAAGGAAAAAATTGAGAGGAATTTACAATTTATGTGTTATTTATATAGTCACCCATATTGTTGTATTGGAAAATTGGATGTGTCACTCTGCAATAAATAATGACATCAATAGCATCGCCAAATCAAATGAATCGCTAAATTTAAATTCATTTTGTGGTTAAAAATGAATATAGCATCACTATTTATTTAAGACATGATGAAATTTAATAAGGCATCCCCAAATTAAACATGTGTCATTGTTTTCAAGATCAAGTGTGTCACTATATAGTGATCCATCGAAGGTGCATCACTAATTTTTCTCAAAGTGCATCGTTGAACTTGAAAATACAAGGAAGACAAAATTCTAAAGAAAAGTTTGTCAGATCAAGATTAGTTTAATCCCTCCTAGCACCAAAATGTGATTGACGACATAGTATGGGTTAACTAAACTTGATCCATATGGATTCAAAGCATATTTAAGCTACTATGTGTTGGTTATTTTTTTAGAACCAAACTTAGTCCCATTCACTATCTATGAATTCGCCACAACTCAATGGTAAATAGTGGTGGGGATTGGCCAACAAATAGGTAATAGCTTGCTAGGATAGACCTATACTCTTCAAGCTCTGTGAAACCCAAGAGGGTAGTCTTGATAATGTTCAAATAATATTCCCTTCCCATTTTATCCTGAACATTAGAACTAACAGATGTATTCCCATCAGATGCAAATAGATAAAACCCCTCAAGTATTTGGCTGACCCTTAAGTGAGTTGTTACCTAAAGAAAGGAATAAATGATATCTCATATTGATATATTATAGTTAAATTGTTTAAATGATTTGCATTCTCATTTTGTGCTCTTGGTCTGATGTGTGACTGGCTCACTTACATTCAAGATAACCAAACAATAGACTAGTGCTTTATCTTTGGGTAATGGAGTCACATTTGTAACAATCTATAATAACTTAGTAATTTGACTCAACATTCGTAGGCTATTAACATATTACATTACAATATTCAACTCATTGTTTCAAAAACAAAAACTACTTAGAAATCCTAGAATCTTCCCTCACAAACCTATGATCGTATTTAAGCATCTAATTAGTTCCTTGAACCAAAGAAAAAAGAAAATCACTCATTCAATCAAAACAATTGATGATAAAAAAAAAGATCCTTAATCATTTCATTTATAATCTAGAAAAGAAAATACATTGGAGAGACTCTGTTTTCGAACTTGCATTTTCATTCATATACTGTTGCTATTGTAAAACCAATTAAGCTTATTACAAATTAGCTTATACCCTAGACTTCATACTATGCATGAATTTACAAATCGCTCTTACATGAGCTCAATTTTCTAACCTAGACCACCTGAGACCCAAAATTCGAACCCTTGTAGCTAGCCCTGAAATCCCATTTATAGGAATATGGGAGCAAAATGCATAAAAGAAATTACAATTTCAATCACATTTACATTTGACATACAATTTGATTTTAATTCCAAGACTCTCTAGATGGTTGCATTTGCATTTGTAGAGAGGGGGAAGTAGCAAAAAGACAAAATATCTTTTCCACTGGAATGAAGATTTACTTGCCTTCCAAAAGGCATCATTTGTTGTTGTAACAATACCAAAACCCTTCATCCACATCAGCCAAAGAAATGTTCCTTGTGAGCATCCAAGATAAAAACTCATATATTAGCCAGAAAAGATGTATGTGTACATCATATCAATAGTATCGAACACCTCTCCTTCATGTCGACCATCAAAATCAAAAATATGGAACCTGGACACCACCTCTGTCAAGGTTCATCATCTTTAGAATTAGAGTATGCATGTCCCCCTTGTGATTTTGTTGAAACTGGAGAAGTTATATCTCCATCATCAAAATCCTCTCATGCCATTAGTGTGAGAAGGTATCACCCATACTTTGGGTTAGTCTCCACTTCATCACTCAAAGGACCAACCCCATCCTCCATGGCCTAGTCATGCCTCCCCATATAAGAATAATAAGCATTGTGGTACTTATTCTTCATCTTCCCCCAAGACTTAACCAATTTCCCACCAGACTCACTCTCATTATGGACAAAAACCCTACTCCTCAGGTTGTAAGTGCTCTTGACACCACCCTTCTTAGACTTCTTACGAGCTTCCCTCTTGTTCTTTAGCTTAGCACAAGCTCCTGTTGTGCCTTGTTCAATTTCAAGAGTATCATCCTGAGGTTCAAGCATACTAATCCTCCTAGACCTTCTAACTGGTTGGACAAACTCACTAGGCTTACTCATTATTATAGAGAATAGAACAAGAACTTACAATTTTTTTGAATACAAAGAGACCTTACAAATTTGTAGGATAAAGACACTTCAAAACCACGTACAAATCCTACCAACTTACATGAATTTTACAAATTTAATCAAGCCCTTGCAAACCCTAGGTAGTTTAAACCTACAAAGCTCGCAAATTTTTTCCTAGACTAACCAAATGATGAAGAATCGACATATAAAAATGTGAATACCAACTTACCTGGGAAAATGTATCCTCCAATGCCTCTATAACTTCTTGCCAAAGCTCTTTATGCCATCTTCTCAGATATAGGAATAATTCCTCAGCTTCTAATGATTGTAATTGTGAATAAAATGGTTTTCAACTCTCATTATATCAAACAATTGGAGTGTGTCGACCATTAATTCCCAAAGAAGGCATGTGCAAGCAAGTTGACAGGTGACTACTTAATTTTGAATCTCCACCATTGATCACACAATGAGATAGATTGATATCAAAGAAATTAATTTTGAAAAAGGTCGACTACATGCATCTGTTGCCTTTGTCCAATTAGAAAAACCCATGTGGATAAGCATCCACTCTATCTGCACACTTAATCATCCACTTAGCATCAAATAAAGTCTCATGTCAAATTTTCCCGCTCTCCCATGAGAATTAACCCACTTGTAGCTTTAATCAATGGGAAATTATGGACTAGCCAAGATTTTATCTCAAACTACGAAGTCATGCTTTCCTTAACGTAAACCACCTACCTACGTGTACAATCCTCTAACAAAAATGATGGCTAAGATCAAAAAATATTCATCATATCTCAAACACGTGCAGAAGAAATTAATTTTTAGATCACACAATTTATCTTTCATGTCCTCATGGAAAATTTTAAAAATATTTAGCCCTTATTAATGTCCTTCTAGCCCTTTATATTTCTCTGTGTGGCGATCGCCTGCTCCCCCACTGAGAAATGAGAGGCATGAGTGGGTCCCACATAGGATGGTGGGGAGCGGTCAAGATTGACCCACGTCACTTGCTATCAATCATTGATCTCTGCTCAATAAAGTGTTCACTGCCTTCAAAGCCAGGTGTGTCCCCCATGAAGGGATAGATGTCAATAGCCCGCTAACCCACAACATTATTTTAAGACAAAATAAAATTAGACGGGGTGGTGAGGAGTGGCCCTAATGAAGCCACATCACCAAACAATGACCATTGATTTCATTAAAATACCGCCCATTGACCTTTCAAAGGTTTTGGGTCTGCTAATATAGAGGGCATGTGGTGCTCGCCTACCAGCCTGCCAGAATAGTTAAATGAAAAATAAAGCAAAGTGAGGGCACGAGGAATGTCTAGGATCTTCTTGTGGTGATCGAACGATCATCATAATTACCAAAAATCTACACATGCCAAAAAATAGTTCATAAAAGGGGGCCACCCCTAGGCATACGATAGACGAGGACATAAGGATTAAGGTCAAAACTTTGGTGAATGATTGGAAACTATTAAAACCCAAACCTAGGCTCTGACAAATATTTGAATTAATATCAACCCATATTTAGAGTAAAGTAACATTTTTAATAAAACAACGTGCAATAGTCGAGACGTTAGGACTCAACAGTTGGTAATAAAATGGATTCAATGACATAAGTCACAACTTAACTAGCCAGGAACCGACGGTAAGAGGTCAACGATGGATTATAACGCTGACAAGGACATAGACTTAAGGTTATTTAGGAAGAGTTTTAACAACACAAACTACAAGGCACTGATAGTGGATGAAACCCTAAGCCCAAATACATGAAACGAGCCACATTTTACATAATTTTGCAATGGAAACAAAAAAATTTAGGGGTTCCATCACTATGCAACAATCCTAATAAGATCATTCAATGTAAACAAACACGAAGTAGCCATTAAAACTAGCATATTAAAATATGAAAGCTTAATAAACATCTAATCTAAGACATTGAAACTTATCCTATTGGGGGAGTGGTGACACATTGATGTGGAATGGCGACCCTCTCCCAATCCCTTGGATAATGAGCTTGTTTCAATCAATTTTATTGAAGAGAACTGATGAAACTAATGAGAGACATGTTGTAAAACATGGTGAAAGCTATTTTAACATGATAAATGCTATGATGATCAATGTAAATGTATGCAAAACTATTCTAAATGTATGCAAGACATGAAAGATTAAAACCCTAAATCCAAAATATACTAAATGGACACAACTAAGTTACCATGGAAGCCATTAATGGATTCTCTAAGCTAAAAATGCATGTAAAATAACCTAAAATGCTTTTAAAACATAAAATATGAGTGCACAAATGGATGTGATTTTCAACAGCATAAGTTTGGTCTGAAAAGGTGGATACATATTCAATAGATGCAAGCTCTATTTACACAATAGGTAAAATGAAACTGATGATCAAGATTGAAAGAATCAATCAATGGTCAGGATGAAATGAAAATGGAGGCATGGATCATGGATTCCCATCAAGGGTTGAGAATGCAAGTTGATATTTAATCAAGGCTCACAATCATCCAAACAAACACACTTTCAAAACTTGTATAAGAAGTTTGTTACAAGGAAGAAAATTCCTTTTTCAAATGAGTGAAGAGGGAAAGAATATTCCATGGGAATATTCCCTTTTGGAGGAATGTGCAAAGGAGTGATATTCTCAAGGAATATTCCCTTGCAAGTGGGAGAATTAGAATTATTTAGTAATTTGATAATTAAAACAATTTTTTAATTATGCAAATTAGGGGAATTAAATGATATTCATTAAATAAATGAATTAATGAAAAGGGGGATGTGATATGACATTTAATTAAATAATTAATATTATTTAATTAAATGAGAGGACTTAGGGTGTTAAATTAAATGTTTTTAATTTAATATCCAATTTAACAAGATGAAATGTTAGCATGAACAGGGTGAATTAACCTAATTAGGTCAGTTAGATTAATAGATGAAAATGATGCAATTAATTAAATAGCTAGGCTAATTTAATCAATTAAGAAAAAAGAGGATGGTTTTTAGGATGATACGATGTTAGTATATTATATTTGAGTGCATGATATCATTCAGGACATTTTTAAGTGTCTAGAATAACACCTCAAGAGCAGCTAAGTAACACCTAAAAATGTGATTCAACACTGGGAGAAAGGACAAACTAACTACATGCATCAACACTTATTTTCTTGAAATAAAACCTATCCTAACCTACACTAACCAACAACAAAAGTTATTCAAACAAAACCATTGACTGGTTCTTTGAAGTATCTTCCCTTTTTCATGAGTTTACAATCTTTCACATGCTCATTAGCAACCAAGATGAGGTGAAACACAAGTTGATAGCCAATGAATAGCTGGAATTATTTTTGGAGAAATAAATCACATCCACTTACCTCTTGAAGTTGACAATACATACTACAATTTTGAGGTGATAAGTGGGTTGAGTGCATTCTTCTTTAGTTACAATTTCATACTTGGGTGCAAGCATGACTTGTGGAACTTTGGTGGCCTCCGTTCTGGATAGGAATTTGATTGTACAACCTCTTAAAAGGTTGAACTCTAATCTCTCCTTGCTGGTTTCATGCTTCTGAGATTCTTCTTCATCATCTTGCTGATTTTTGACAACCACTTTTTGTGATTGTTTTACAAAAAACATAGAAATTTCTACCTTATCCTCTTGCTATTCATGATTTTCCTCTTCTATAGGTGTTGGTTTGTCATCTAAGCTTGCATAAAATATCTCCAAATGACCCCAAAAAATATTCTCTTTAAACTCTTCTTTACTTTTATGTATAAGAGGACTGATTTTGATATCATATTGAGTTTTATCAACAACCTTTTGTTTGTCAACTTCATCTCTATCTTGCATTGAAACAAGGTTGTCCTCATTTGTATCCTCACAAACAAGAATCTTCTCATGCTCATTATCATGATCTACTAGCTCCAAAACTTTTGATGGCATTGATGCTTGCATACTCTCTTCATCCTTACGAAGAAAATAATTTCGTTCATCAAACAAGAAAATCAAATTTTCATTTTCATCACCTCTTTCAGGCTTTGTACCTCGCTGCCCCAAAAAACTATACTCTTCAATCTATTGTTCTAACTAATCATGCTCACCATCCTCTTGCTTCAAGTCTGATTTTTCTTCCTCCACCTCATGTGCAAGTGTACCCACAACAAAATATTCTTCTTGTTCTTCCCTAAAAACCTCATTTTATTGCTCACCAAACCAACTATCCTGGTAGACACTAGGATCATCTTTGCAAAGACATATGGTGATAGGAAAAGAAGGTTGATTTGGAAAAGAATTTATTGGAAGAACAAAGAAGATCATTCTATAGATTGTCATTGATGTCACCATGTTGTTTAAGGTATTAGATTGGTCTGGTACCCTAAACCGGTATGTAGAAGAGGTTTACATCCTCTGATGTTTGGTCCGATATTTAGGTCTGCACTTCCCCTCCGCTGATCATTTTTGTTTAAGGTTTTGGAAAAAATTTTATGGTTCCTCAAAGAATGTATGTATTCATTCCCATATGTTCATATGATTGGATGGTGAGTTGGCATCAACTTAGTGATTGTACTTTCTTATTAGCTCTATTCAAGGCCGACCTAATAATCAATTGATAGTTTAACATGTATTGTGGACATATGTGCGACCTATCTATGTTCCTCGCCGACATGATATAACATGCCCATGGTTGAATTACCTTTGGAGAAATTTTGTATGAAGTGGACAATTATATTTTGGTAAATATGTGTTGCATTCAATTAAGCTGACCTAATTGATGCGCTTGAATATATCAAATATATATACAGGATGGTTTGTACATTCAAAAACAAGAGTTGTAGATATATGCAAAGTGTTCGAGAAGAATGTGAATATGAAGAAGGGTGAAGATGCTAGCATGAGAATACTTTGAGCATCAAAGGAATTGAATCTTCTCTTGTGGTGTAACCCTATCAGTTCATATTCTGGTTGTAAGCTATTTTATTTCTATAATCTTTTGTAGGCAGTGAGCCTCCCTGTTTGGACAGTGAGTCCTTGTAACCAGTGAGCTTTTGTACTTGGAAATGAGCCTCCTTTGTATCCGATATTGAAATAACTATATATTGTGAGCTAATCCTCACCATGGTTTTTCCCTCATTGGGTTTTCCATGTAAAACTCTGGTGTTTATGTGTTGTGTGATTTCATGCTTTTCTCTTGGTCTTCTCTATTATATGCATTAAAGTAATTGATGGTATTTGTTCAGTAAGTTTGAGAAGATACTGATTCACTCCCTCCCTCACAGTATCTTGAATGTTCAATAGAATCTTAGGGATTTTGATGGGTACTTAGAATAGTAATAGGATCTTGAGGAGATTGAATTTGAGAAACAAAGGGTTGAACTTGCATAGTCACAGTTTCTTGCAAAGGATGAAGACTCCTAAAGCTTGGAATTTCAAACTCAATAGACTTACTTGAAGATTTAGGAAGATTATCTTGCTTGAAACTTGGAATCTTGTACTTGGGAAACTCTTCCTTTATAGGCTAATTTGGAATGCAAATAATTTATTTGTCTTCCAACCTTCACACTTGAGCAAGCAAAAGATTCATTTTCTCTTGTTTAGCAGTAACCTCTTTTGCAAGAGACTCCTCATACTACTTCCTTTGATAATCTAACTCCTAATATTGGTAGGCTTGATAAGCCAACTCTTCCTACTGCAAATCAAATTATTGTTGTTTCTTGATATCATCCAACCTCTTATTGAAGTCTATCAATATGCTCTTGATGAAACTAATCTCCATACTGTCAGTATTTTGAAGTTGGCTAAGAAAGTAACAAGTCTGGTTCAACTTATCCATGACTTCTTCAAACTGATCAGAAGGTTGCCAAGAAGATTGAGCAAGGGTGGGTGGGTGGCAATCATGATAATTATGTTGATAATCTAATGTTGGTGGGTTATTTGAGATAAAAATAGTAGCATATTATGCTTGGTATAGCTGATAGGAAGTGGTATTAGTAGGTTTTTCATGAAATGGAGGGTGATGAAATATATCTTCATGAAATGAAGATATAATATTGCATTGAAACAAGCTACAAACTCATTGAACTATTGTAAAATCAAAATAATTAAGGTTGAATTTTGCAATAATGTGAGCACATACTAGCACTTGGTCTTTTGAAAACCGCTAGAATAGAGTTGGGGTCACCAGATGTGTAGATATTTTTCCTCCAAAGGAAAAATTTACTTATATACAAATCAAATATCAGCAATAATAGGACAAAATTTGAACTACGATAGCTCAAATAGTCCCATCGGACGTGCCAAAAACTGTTGTCACCCAATAATGCACCCTTGCTAAGATGCAAAATTTAGCTTACTAGTGAAACATTGGATCTCTTATAGGTTTGTGGGTCACCTATGACAAAAGAGAACCTCTAGAGAGGGTTGGTTCCCTTGGTATCACCTATCCTAACTTAAACTATTGGTTCTACTGATGGAAAGGGTTGAAAGAATTGCATGAAATGAATCTACTACTAAAGGTGATGCACCAAATGTGTTTTCTTCAAACATGGGACTGCTATTTTGACACACAAATGATCAATAAGCCAACTATGTTTACACAACTCAAACTTTAGCATACTCATGTATCAATATTTTATAGAGAGGTTGAGTGTTTTCAATCCTAGAAGGAAGAAAATTGAATAATCTTCACAAATAGAAGCTATTTTCACATTCAAACATACTATAACCTACACAAAATATGTTATTTCTTTTTTAAAGGTGCCAAAATAAGACATATATTTGAGGATTTATTAATGAAATCATAGAAATAAACATCAATTTCTAGTTTGCACACAATGAAACAAGCTTTTGAAGGTAGAAGACTAAAATTTTATTGCTGGAAAGTATCTTTACAATTGCATATAGTTTGAAATATGCTCCAATTGCTTCAAAATATGAAATTACATTGCTTTTTTCAGTCTAAAAATTAAAAAAACCAAGTTATAGCACACAAAAGGGGCAGAAAGAATCTTTTACAGCTTACAATACCACTCCAAGAAGTGAAAAGAACTTATTACAAACAAAAAAGGTGTGCCTTTTTGCATACAAAACTTTTCCTAAACCTTTGTTACTAGTTGCAATCAACATGTGACATGTGTCACAGCTTCTTGAAAATGTCAACAACTTTTTTGGGTGCCTAGCTAAGTGGCTCCTTGTTTTGCTCCTTCAATAACTCCAAGGTTGCATTGAAAAAGGATTAGATTTTTTTATTCTACCCCCATTTTGCACATGCTTCTTTGACACTAGTTCCTATATGATCTCCACTTGTTTTCCAAGTCACCAAACTGCAATATATCTTCTCAACTACTCCATAAGTGTTATTTTACTTCATTAAATTGCTCCAACATGAAAATAGGGCATGTGTTTATGATTTTTTTTTGAAATACTCAAAACTCTTGGAAGGGTATAGGATTGTGTTTCCCTTTAGAAGCACCTTCAAAATTTTATTTTACTAGCCTTAGCCAACCACCTTGTCTACATAGCTCAGTTGCTCATAATTGATTAGTGTGCATTACAAGACGTCTTCTCTTATTTTCCATACTACCACTCACAAGCATTCAATCCTACTTCAATGCTCCTTTCAACTTCAATGATTTTTTTTAAATGAAGAACCTCTCACATGACAGGGCATTATTATACACTGTCAATTCAATCAAACTCAAGAAACACCCTTCCCTATATACAAGTCTGCAATGGTGTGTAAGTTGTCCATGCTTCCATATTGCCACCTATGTTTACCTTTCACAGTGACTGTGCAAAGATAATTGAGTTTTATGCTTTAACTATGAATTTTATCCTTCTTAGGGTTCTCCATACTAGTCCTTGCCCTTCATCAAACTACTGCACTTTTCATGTTTTGAATTCAAGATAAAAACTTCAAATCTCATCTATAAACATGAAGACTTCAGAGTATCAGCACAAAGTTGTGTCACACTTTTAGCCAACTTATCAACACAAGTGAATTTAAGTATTTTTAACTAAATTTTTTTTCAAACATATGATCTTGTAAGATTCATTCTAGCTAAGTTATATATGTGCACAACTTTTCCAACTAAAATTGTTGGTTAAATGCATATTTAGCACCACTTTGAGTCCAATTTGCCAAAAAAATAAAATTATTTGAAAAACTTGATGTTTCAACAACTTATACTCATGTAAAAAAACATTATTTTAAAATATAAAAATACCCTTTTGTAGATCATCCATAAGTTTAGTTTTCAAAAATATATATATTTTAATAGTTTAATTATTATGATATTGCTATCAAGATTCAACCGTGTAGTTTTTCGAGTCAAACTCATTGACCCATGATTCATGAGTAGTGGTTCACAAGAACCCATCTCTCATGATAATGAATGGTCCATTAGCACTCATTCCATCTAGGTGATGCTCACAAAGGTGAAGCATTGGTTTGTCCCGGGAGGTCACCCATCCCAGTACTGCTCTAGCTTAAGCGCGCTTAACCATGAAGTTTCCCCCAAGGTTAAGCCCACTTAGCTTACTACCCCATTTGCAAAACCTTCAGCAAGTGTTGTGCCTTATGAACCATTCATTATAGAGCCCCTTTAGCTCATCAATTGATAAGTAGGAGGTTTCTTCCATAGCGTGTCAAATTATGATATTGCTATCAGGATTCAACCGTGTAGTTTTCGAGTCAAACTTATTGACCCATGATTCATGAGTAGTGTTTCACAAAAACCCATCTCTCATGATAATGAATGGTCCACTTAGCACTCATTGCATCTAGGTGATGCTCATAAAGGTTAAGCATTGGTTTGTCTCGGGAGGTCACCCATCCCAGTACTACTCCAACTCAAGCGCGCTTAACCACAAAGTTTCCCCCAAGGTTAAGCCCACTTAGCTTGCTACCTCATTTTCAAAACCTTTAGCAAGTGTTGTGCCTTATGAACCATTCATTATAGAGCCCCTTTAGCTCATCAATTGATAAGTAGGAGGTTTCTTCCACAGTGTGTCAAATTATGATATTGCTATCAGGATTCAACCGTGTAGTTTTTGAGTCAAACTCATTGACCCATGATTCATGAGTAGTGGTTCACAAGAACCTATCTCTCATGATAATGAATGGTCCACTTAGCACTCATTGCATCTAGGTGATGCTCACAAAGGTGAAGCATTGGTTTGTCTTGGGAGGTCACCCATCCCAGTACTGCTCCAGCTCAAGCGCGCTTAACCACAGAGTTTCCCCCAAGGTTAAGCCCACTTAGCTTGCTACCCCATTTGCAAAACCTTCAAGCAGTGTTGTGCCTTATGAACCATTCAGCAAGGCACAACACTTGTTGAAGGTTTTGCAAATGGGGTAGCAAGCTAAGTGGGCTTAACCTTGGGGGAAACTCTGTGGTTAAGCGCGCTTGAGCTTGAGCAATATTGGGATGGGTGACCTCTCGGGACAAACCAATGCTTCACCTCTGTGAGCATCACCTAGATGCAATGAGTGCTAAGTGGACCATTCATTATCATGAGAGATGGGTTCTTGTGAACCACTACTCATGAATCATGGGTCAATGAGT
>CM021105.1:530595898-530727238 GCA_007115665.2 Sequoiadendron giganteum
AATTTGGAATGCAAATAATTTATTTGTCTTCCAACCTTCACACTTGAGCAAGCAAAAGATTCATTTTCTCTTGTTTAGCAGTAACCTCTTTTGCAAGAGACTCCTCATACTACTTCCTTTGATAATCTAACTCCTAATATTGGTAGGCTTGATAAGCCAACTCTTCCTACTGCAAATCAAATTATTGTTGTTTCTTGATATCATCCAACCTCTTATTGAAGTCTATCAATATGCTCTTGATGAAACTAATCTCCATACTGTCAGTATTTTGAAGTTGGCTAAGAAAGTAACAAGTCTGGTTCAACTTATCCATGACTTCTTCAAACTGATCAGAAGGTTGCCAAGAAGATTGAGCAAGGGTGGGTGGGTGGCAATCATGATAATTATGTTGATAATCTAATGTTGGTGGGTTATTTGAGATAAAAATAGTAGCATATTATGCTTGGTATAGCTGATAGGAAGTGGTATTAGTAGGTTTTTCATGAAATGGAGGGTGATGAAATATATCTTCATGAAATGAAGATATAATATTGCATTGAAACAAGCTACAAACTCATTGAACTATTGTAAAATCAAAATAATTAAGGTTGAATTTTGCAATAATGTGAGCACATACTAGCACTTGGTCTTTTGAAAACCGCTAGAATAGAGTTGGGGTCACCAGATGTGTAGATATTTTTCCTCCAAAGGAAAAATTTACTTATATACAAATCAAATATCAGCAATAATAGGACAAAATTTGAACTACGATAGCTCAAATAGTCCCATCGGACGTGCCAAAAACTGTTGTCACCCAATAATGCACCCTTGCTAAGATGCAAAATTTAGCTTACTAGTGAAACATTGGATCTCTTATAGGTTTGTGGGTCACCTATGACAAAAGAGAACCTCTAGAGAGGGTTGGTTCCCTTGGTATCACCTATCCTAACTTAAACTATTGGTTCTACTGATGGAAAGGGTTGAAAGAATTGCATGAAATGAATCTACTACTAAAGGTGATGCACCAAATGTGTTTTCTTCAAACATGGGACTGCTATTTTGACACACAAATGATCAATAAGCCAACTATGTTTACACAACTCAAACTTTAGCATACTCATGTATCAATATTTTATAGAGAGGTTGAGTGTTTTCAATCCTAGAAGGAAGAAAATTGAATAATCTTCACAAATAGAAGCTATTTTCACATTCAAACATACTATAACCTACACAAAATATGTTATTTCTTTTTTAAAGGTGCCAAAATAAGACATATATTTGAGGATTTATTAATGAAATCATAGAAATAAACATCAATTTCTAGTTTGCACACAATGAAACAAGCTTTTGAAGGTAGAAGACTAAAATTTTATTGCTGGAAAGTATCTTTACAATTGCATATAGTTTGAAATATGCTCCAATTGCTTCAAAATATGAAATTACATTGCTTTTTTCAGTCTAAAAATTAAAAAAACCAAGTTATAGCACACAAAAGGGGCAGAAAGAATCTTTTACAGCTTACAATACCACTCCAAGAAGTGAAAAGAACTTATTACAAACAAAAAAGGTGTGCCTTTTTGCATACAAAACTTTTCCTAAACCTTTGTTACTAGTTGCAATCAACATGTGACATGTGTCACAGCTTCTTGAAAATGTCAACAACTTTTTTGGGTGCCTAGCTAAGTGGCTCCTTGTTTTGCTCCTTCAATAACTCCAAGGTTGCATTGAAAAAGGATTAGATTTTTTTATTCTACCCCCATTTTGCACATGCTTCTTTGACACTAGTTCCTATATGATCTCCACTTGTTTTCCAAGTCACCAAACTGCAATATATCTTCTCAACTACTCCATAAGTGTTATTTTACTTCATTAAATTGCTCCAACATGAAAATAGGGCATGTGTTTATGATTTTTTTTTGAAATACTCAAAACTCTTGGAAGGGTATAGGATTGTGTTTCCCTTTAGAAGCACCTTCAAAATTTTATTTTACTAGCCTTAGCCAACCACCTTGTCTACATAGCTCAGTTGCTCATAATTGATTAGTGTGCATTACAAGACGTCTTCTCTTATTTTCCATACTACCACTCACAAGCATTCAATCCTACTTCAATGCTCCTTTCAACTTCAATGATTTTTTTTAAATGAAGAACCTCTCACATGACAGGGCATTATTATACACTGTCAATTCAATCAAACTCAAGAAACACCCTTCCCTATATACAAGTCTGCAATGGTGTGTAAGTTGTCCATGCTTCCATATTGCCACCTATGTTTACCTTTCACAGTGACTGTGCAAAGATAATTGAGTTTTATGCTTTAACTATGAATTTTATCCTTCTTAGGGTTCTCCATACTAGTCCTTGCCCTTCATCAAACTACTGCACTTTTCATGTTTTGAATTCAAGATAAAAACTTCAAATCTCATCTATAAACATGAAGACTTCAGAGTATCAGCACAAAGTTGTGTCACACTTTTAGCCAACTTATCAACACAAGTGAATTTAAGTATTTTTAACTAAATTTTTTTTCAAACATATGATCTTGTAAGATTCATTCTAGCTAAGTTATATATGTGCACAACTTTTCCAACTAAAATTGTTGGTTAAATGCATATTTAGCACCACTTTGAGTCCAATTTGCCAAAAAAATAAAATTATTTGAAAAACTTGATGTTTCAACAACTTATACTCATGTAAAAAAACATTATTTTAAAATATAAAAATACCCTTTTGTAGATCATCCATAAGTTTAGTTTTCAAAAATATATATATTTTAATAGTTTAATTATTATGATATTGCTATCAAGATTCAACCGTGTAGTTTTTCGAGTCAAACTCATTGACCCATGATTCATGAGTAGTGGTTCACAAGAACCCATCTCTCATGATAATGAATGGTCCATTAGCACTCATTCCATCTAGGTGATGCTCACAAAGGTGAAGCATTGGTTTGTCCCGGGAGGTCACCCATCCCAGTACTGCTCTAGCTTAAGCGCGCTTAACCATGAAGTTTCCCCCAAGGTTAAGCCCACTTAGCTTACTACCCCATTTGCAAAACCTTCAGCAAGTGTTGTGCCTTATGAACCATTCATCAGAGCTTTCTTTAGCTCATCATTCGGCAGGAGGCTCTTCATCAGCAACAAATTGATATTGCTATCAAGATCAACCGGTTTTATTTCACCATACCAGGTGGAAATTCATTAAGAACTCCATTCTCGACGAATGGTTCACTAAGACTATCAAGATATCTAGGTGATAAATACAGGTGAAGACAGCCAGAGGTCACCATCTCAAGACGCCATTAGCATCATTGAATAAGTTGGTTTCCACTTTTGTTGCCTTCATTTAAACAAGCAAAGGTTGCGCCTGCCAGCAAGGCACAACACTTGTTGAAGGTTTTGCAAATGGGGTAGCAAGCTAAGTGGGCTTAACCTTGGGGGAAACTTCGTGGTTAAGCGCTGCTTGAGCTTGAGCAATATTGGGATGGGTGACCTCTCGGGACAAACCAATGCTTCACCTCTGTGAGCATCACCTAGATGCAATGAGTGCTAAGTGGACCATTCATTATCATGAGAGATGGGTTCTTGTGAACCACTACTCATGAATCATGGGTCAATGAGTTTGACTCAAAAACTACACTTGAATCCTATAGCAATATCATAAGTCACACGCTGGAAGAAACCTCCTACTTATCAATTGATGAGCTAAAGGGGCTCTATAATGAATGGTTCATAAGGCACAACACTTGCTGAAGGTTTTGCAAATGGGGTAGCAAGCTAAGTGGGCTTAACCTTGGGGGAAACTCTGTGGTTAAGTGCGCTTGAGCTGGAGCAGTACTAGGATGGGTGACCTCCTGGGACAAACCAATGCTTCACCTCTGTGAGCATCACCTAGATTCAATGACTAATGAGTGCTAAGTGGACCATTCATTATCATGAGAGATGTGTTCTTGTGAACCACTACTCATTAATCATGGGTCAATGAATTTGACTCGAAAACTACACGGTTGAATCCTAATAGCAATATCATAATTTGACACGCTGTGGAAGAAACCTCCTACTTATCAATTGATGAGCTAAAGGGGCTCTATAATGAATGGTTCATAAGGCACAACACTTGCTGAAGGTTTTGCAAATGGGGTAGCAAGCTAAGTGGGCTTAACCTTGGGGGAAACTCTGTGGTTAAGTGCGCTTGAGCTAGAGCAGTACTGGGATGGGTGACCTCCCGGGACAAACCAATGCTTCACCTCTATGAGCATCACCTAGATGCAATGAGTGCTAAGTGGACCATTCATAATTATGAGGGATGGGTTCTTGTGAACCACTACTCATTAATCATGGGTCAATGAGTTTGACTCAAAAACTACATGGTTGAATCTTGATAGCAATATCATAATTTGACATGCTATGGAAGAAACCTCCTACTTATCAGTTTAATTATTATTTATATTTTCCTTTTTATTTTTACTAAATGTAGGTTATCAACAAAAAACATTAGTTTGATTACCATGTCAAGGAAAAATATAAAAACATTAGAAAATTTTGAAAAAAAATATGGCGCCCTAGACACAAGAATCTTTATCAAGATGGTATAATTTTATTTTTTTTAGATAAACAATTAATATGAAAGTTGACATCGACTAGAAACAACTAATTTTCAATACACGTGCATTTTAATATTTATTAATATATATATCAAAATTGGAAATAAATATATTCATGCCCTAAAGTTTCAAGTTATATATACACACAAAAAAATTGAAGGAAAAAAATTACTATATCAAGATTGACATCTAATGTAACTTCATTTTTCAGCATTTTATCAGCAACTAAATTATAGTGTTAGTAAATATAAAAAACTATTCAAATACTTTTTAAAAAAATTCAAAAAAATACAAACATTAAATATACTAAGAGATAAATATTTTGTTAGTTTACATCATTTCAAAATTCAAAACATATATATCACTTTTTAGTGATTCAAGTTTAAAATTTGGATCAGTGTTGGTCGATTCCTTTATAAAAGAGTAACACAACTTTGTACTTTTACCTTTCAATCCACAAATTTTCCATCAACACACTTGACTTGACTGTCATTATAAAGTGACTATCCTCACTACCTTTGGTATAATTTTTTTGTCTTTCCTTGGTGCTTGGTGACTGTTATTTTGTCTGCTTAGTCTTTCCATATAACTATATCTTCTTGATTCCCCTTTGATATGACTGACACTAGCATTCATCAATCATTGGATAGTAATCTTTTATGACATAGTAGACCTCTTTGTCTTTATAATGATAGCACCATTAGTGACTTTCCTTAGCTTAATCTTCCTATCTGTGTAATAAGAACTAAGATATGAGGACTACCTCATCATTGATAATGATTTCTCACACCTCACTATCCATATCCAAAGACTGACTTCATGAATAGAAAAGCTACATAATTGTTTTAAAACCTTTAACCTTTGCATATAATTGTTACTTGCTTGAATCGTTATCCTTAATCCTTAGCTCTTATAGCCATGGAATGGCTACCTTTCAATTTCTTTTAAACCACTAACATAACTGAGTGTGTTGAGGTTATTTTTCAATTCCTAGTGAGCCATCATATAGCTATCCTTATGCTCTTAAAATGACTATCATCTCGGATCTCTCACTGTTTTTACATGACTTGTCATAAAGTGACAACTCTCTTTTCAATCTATCTTGGCCCTTAACATTGTCACATTGTCCTTTGTTTCCTTGACTACCCTTGCTCTTCAATTGTAGACTGTATTATTTCTCACATGATATTTACACCCTTGAAGCTTATCCCATGACTATGCTATTTTTCCTTATGTTACCACAAGAATTCCTTTGGACAAAGCAACAAAAACATTTAGTAGCACTCAAAACTAATTCACTATACTTTATATCACTCCCATGCACATATCTATGGACTGTCATTATATCCTCTTCTCTTTATCTCATTTTTCATCACTAGAGTCATGAGAAACATGATTTTATTTTAGTCACATGACTTTCATTTATTCCTCATTGATTTGTGCTTTGCTACTTAACACTATATTTCTTTATATGAAAGCCCCTGATTATTTTTGGTTTTGACTATACTCATGCAAAATCTGCCATTTTTTGGCCATGCATTTAACTGATCTTTTCTTCATATATTTGTCATATAGAACTTGACAATCACAAGATAAGACAACTTTTTGAATATTGATAGCACCAAGGTTTTACTTTTTACAATTTTTAGTCATCTCCTATTACCTTATCATACTATGTACCTCTCTTTAATAATACTATCCTTATAGAATAATGAAACTTAAATGTCTTGATCACAGTCCTCTTCATATGTGCTTAGCATGAAAAACTATGGTCACTCATCATTAACATCTCCATTTCATTTTGTAGGAACCACAGGGGAAGCAAGTTCATTACTTTCTCAGCAAGGCCACTCACAGTTTTTGGCTTATCTTGATGACCTTTCTTGGAATTGTCATACTTTAGGTTCTTCCAATACTCATTCATCAACAAAACTCTATTTTATCCCTTTGATTTGATTCATCATTACAAGTATTTATTAATGCCTTTACCATGGCTATGCATCTTGATGCCTCCCTTGGGACTGTCCTCATAATGGCACCTTGTAATGAACCATAGGGCTATCCTTTATCACACATCCCTATGAATAATTGACTCTCTTCATGTGCTTGGCATGGCATGATCATCCATAGATAACTATACCTTTTAATAGGCTATCCTTTGATATTCAACACTGGCATGCTTCTTTAGCATTTAAAATTGTCATTTATCCCATGTGCACAAGGATCTTAGGACTATCATTGTGATTACTTCCCACTTCCAAGCTAATTAACAAAGGTGTTTCCAATGTACCCTCTATAAATCAACTGAGATAGGAAATACAAACTATTGACTGCAAAATAAGACAAGATCTTGTTGGCAATGGGTCTATCCTCACAAACTCCTTAAGAACCTTGTTGACTATCATAGAAGAGTTTCTATGACTACACACTGTGAATGGCTACCAAATTATTTCATGGATTACACACTATTTTTGCATCTTTTCTTTGTAACTTAGTGATACTACCTTTCATATCTAGAAATCATTGCATTCCATAAGACCAAGTTTTTGTTTAAAATATTTATCAAAAATTGGTGTGCAATATCTATGCTACCACATTTTGCATACATATCAATAAGAGAAATCCCAACAAAACATTTGTCCACCTACTCCTCATGCATAGGTCTATCCTCAAGTATCATTTACCTTTGAATGATTGTTATATTCACATGGACAATCTGAAAAATATTGTGGAATGTTGTCTTTCAATCTTTAATTTGACTAGTAGTTTGATAGGCTCTTCTAAATCATTTTTTGCAGTCCCAAACCTTCAAAGTATTTTTATGTTAATCCTTAAGAAGAGTCTCAAAAACTTCAGCTCAAACATAACTTCAATTTTTCTCTCCTATTTGGAAAATGATAGATTTTCTATATTTCAAATAACCAAATGATAGACATCATTAACTTCTGCATATGGTGATGTCCCATGCCATGTACATGTTCAAGTCATGACTGAAAGATCTAGATAAAAGGTTTCTCTTTTAAACGGATGGAACCTTGAGTGGTGTTAATATTTTGGATGGATCTTAATAGTCACCAAACCATGCTTGTTACTTTTGCTTTATGTTATCCCTTTAAAATCCTTCAAACATTGCCTCATAAACCCTAAAACATCCTTAATAAAGAATATAATGTAATAGAGTTTTCATATGACAAATGGGTCTGCAAGTATTGAGGATCATACCAATAAGAACCTATATCATTTGAACTTTTAAATACATGAATGAGGTATGAATGGGTCACTGAAAACTATCCTTTCTTTGACTTAACATGCCATTTTTTCCTCTTGCATCATGAGTCATGCCTCTAAAACCATTACTACGTGGTGAACCTCCCCTTTTACCTATGTGGTGGGTTGGTGTACCCCTTTTAAAAGTCTTTCTTCTCCATGCCTCATGCCATTCTTTTGTCTTGCAATGTGGGTGAACATTAAATGAACAACTTTTGATATCATGAATTGTTGCCATTAACCTTCAAGGCCTCTTCAATGCAACAAACTAAAAACCCTAAAGTCTCTCAATGTTGCGTGGATAAAGAAAAAATGAAACTTCTCCTTCTTAGCACCCAAAAGGCTTGGTCAAAATTTCTTTTGACTTTTTCTTCTTTGCTTGAAATTTCCAATACAAGCTTTAATTTTTGAACTTATATTATAATTTTATGTCAAAAGAGTATAATTACAACCTTAAAATAAAAGGTTTGCAACACTTACATAGAGAGTATATAAATAAAGGTTCAACTTTTGTATGAGTGATAAGATTAAGATTGTACAATTTTTAAGGGGTTATCAATGGAGACAATGAAAGTTAATAGAAAGGAATTTGTTTAGACAACTGCAATAGAGAGGATTTTTAATATTTTGAAGGCAAAGGTAATGGAGCAACTTGTGTTAGCCCTTCCCGATTTTGGAAAAGTATTCCAAGTTGATTGTGATGCAAGTGGGATAGCAATAGAGGGAGTGCCTAGAATGAGTGCAAATCTAAAAAGAAAGATGCAAGGATGTTGGGTATGTCAATATGAAAAAGGAGTGAGACAAAACACTAGATTGTACTAGCCATTACCAATACCAGAGAGAGCATGTGAATGTATTAGCATGGATTCTTTTTTGGGTTTTCCAAGAGCACAAAGAGGTAAAGATTCATTTTTTGTTGTAGTGGATAGATTCTCAAAAATGGATCATTTTATACCATGTAAAAAGTGTAGTGATGCTTCCCTTATAGCTAATTTGTTTTTCAAAGAAATAGTTTGGTTACATGGTTTGTCAAGAAGTATTATTTCAGAATGAGACACAAAATTTGTTGGTCATTTTTGGTGTACTTTGTGGAAGAAAATGGGAACACAATTGAGTCTTAGCTCAGCCTACCATCCTCAAACGGATGGTCAAACTGAAGTTGTGAATCAAAGTTTGGCTAATTTTTTGAGTTGTTTTGTTGGAGATAAACCAAATCAATGAGATTTGGCATTGGCACAAGACAATTTTACTTCTAATAATTCAATTAATTGAAGTGCAAAAAAGAGTCCATTCCAAGTTGTGTACAGGTACAACCCAAGAGGAGTTGATGAATTGAGAGATAATACAAATTTGAATAGAAAGAGTGTTGTAGCAGAATATTTTTTTTAGTACATTCATTAATTGCACAAAGAAGTGGAGGAGAATTTGGAGAAGAGTGACATTAAATATAAAGAACATGTTGATGTACATAGAAGAGTATAAGAGTTTTAGATTGGTGAGCTAGTAATGACACATTTGTGGAAAGAAAAGTTCCCACAAGGGACCTACAATAAATTAAAATGAAAAAAGATTGGCCCATGCAAGGTTTTGCAGAAGTTCTCATTAAACGTATATGAGATTGAGCTTCCAATTGGTGTTGATATCTCTACAATATTTAATGTTGTAGATTTGTATAAATATCATGAAGGTGAATCAAGTGGACAACAAAGTATATTTTTTGGATTTTCAAGACTAGATGTATAAATTATCGAAGGAATTTGAAAGAATTGATCAAATCATTGATTCACAAATTGCTAAACGAATAAGGAGGAAAGAATATAGGGAGTGTTTGGTTCATTTGAAGAACCGTGTATTAGATGAGGCTTCATGGGTTAGCACTTCAAATTTGGAGAAGTTTGAGATTCCAATTCTAGACATGCCCAAATGTTCATGAGTTTTTCACTCATGGAACATTTTTCTACCCAATGTGTTTGATGTTAGAGAATCTGACTATACTTTTTATCCACATAATTTTTTGTAATTTTTTTGTTTTGTTTTGAATTTTTGGTTTTGGTGTGCATGTTGGCCTCCTACAATGATTTGACAACTAAGCCCTTACAGTTGTGATTCAGAGATTGGGCGTCTAACCTGAATAGCTATTTCAATCATCATGAAGGTGCATTTAACTTGTCAACCCAGGGACATAAACTTGAAATGGGTCAGCACAGTATGTGCACTAGGAATCCAAAGTAGCCATATTTATCCTACAGCTAAGAAAGACACAATCCTGAAAGTAAATTACTTGGAAGGAAATAACATAAGTGTTGAGCATCAACCAACAACTATACTAAGCTGAAATGCATGAAAAAAATGAAAATATGAGCGAACAAATAGGAAACTACTATATCTACTTTGGCTGCACGAACAGTCATAAAATGGAATTCTAGTGGTTGTAGGAACAAACGATTCTTGATTCTCAACTAATTACTGAACAGAAAATAACTAACTAACCTAAGGGATAGAATATTCACCAAGTGGGCCCCCTTGGATGAGTATCCCTTAAAATAAACATAAACTCATATGCATGAACTTATAACTTCATTTCATTCATTGGAAAACATGAGTACAATCAAGCAACATGACTATATTACTGAAAAACTAAGAGTGTGAGTACATCATCAGATTAAGAAACATCTTGAGAAGGAGTATATGAGTCTTATTTATAGAAGCTATTAACTAAGCACCAAGCAAGGCGGTCAACTCCATTAGAATAGGAGGACACCACATTAAGGAAAGCATAAAAAGTGGAGAGGTGATTATGCATGTGTGGAATCTGGTCAGGCATATTTCCCTCCACGCAGATCTAGCACAATAGTAACGCCTATATTTGCTGAATGGGAAATTAAGACCATTACAAGGCAATTACAACTTTGATTTGAATGAGAAATATTTCCACCATTGAGAGCCTTTCTTCATTGAATTTGCACCTTGTTGACCAGTATGGTGGATGACCAGCTAGCAGAATCTTCGTTAATTGTAGGCCTCTAATTATATCTACATGACAATATTAGTGCGCACAACAACTGCATATCTATAACTATCTCAAAGTGGCATTCATTAATCACATGTAAAATTAACATAGATAGTTCATATAGCATGTCAATATCATTAAAGGTTATGAAAATAAGTTCATGTCCAAAGTCTATGGTTTTAAGGAAATATCATAAAAAGGTCAACATCTAAGTATCAAAAGTCTATGAAAACTACAGCAAATGGATGACAAACTTTGTCAAAATTAAACCATAAAATAGACTCATCACTCCCCCAACCTAAGGTCTTGTTGGTCCTCCAATAGAGGAAGAGTTGTTCTTTTGCTTGGGCAATGCCCTAAAATTTGTAACTACTAGCTGTCTGACATCAGTTTATGTTGTGTGTAATTAGGGTCCCAATAGAAGTCTTGTTGTTTATCCAACTTGCTCCATCTTTGTCTCTTTGTAGCTATGTCATATTGGTAGTACCTAAATTTTGGCACTGGCCACAATAGGATAGGTGGTTGAAAAGTTAGTGGAAGCCAAAATTGTCCCTTTGTCCTTCCAATTTGTATATATATATCAAATCTCTTAAGTGTTGTACCATAATTCTGCATAGAATGAGGCTCAACTTGTTTCAATTCATCAATTAGGTTGTTCCACCTTTGTGACAGGTATCTCATTACAGATTCCCTTGTGGTTTTTGATATCTCCTCATATTCTTTATAATTTGCTTCTCTCTCAGGAAGGATCCTATTGCCATAGCTTGGTCGGTAAAGAATTTTGTGCCAATCCTTGAAAATGTCTCCTAGATTTCTAGATTTAGCCCTGATGGGCAGGGGAGTGTTGGATTCAATTTGCCTATAAGTCCTAAATTGCTTTCTCCAACTAACTTTGTTCTATATCCAAGACATAAATTCCCTTAATTGGACATCTCCAACATACAACAGTGGATTCCAATCATGGTCTTTGGTCATAGCATAATTATGCAAATTGAATTCACACAACAAATTTTTCATTTCAGGAGGAGCAATCCGATAAGCATTAAAAAATTCAAGAGGGGTCTCAATGGAAGGATTCAAACCTGAAACAATCATTTCTAGTTTAAAAGAAAGATGCTTCTCCTTCAAATATAGATTATAGACCCTTGGAGGAGTCCTGCACTCTAAGATCTGAGGTACTAAGGTTGTCGTATTATCCACCTTTTTCTTTAAAGAAAAAATTTCTTCATTCTTATCCTCAATCTCTTCATCTCTCTTTTGAATTTCCCTCTTTAGCCTACATTTCTCTTCTTTCCATTCTTCTTCCCTCCTTTGCACTTCTTTCCACAAGTTCATGGCTACCATGTGCATCAAAGAATCAGAGGGCCTTTGTATTCCTACCAAAAAAAATCCAGGCCCACTTTTGCTTGCTCTTCATAGAGTACCAACTATAGGGCTTCTATTTTTTCAACCAATTTTGGCTACAAGGCCTCAAGTTCTTGTTCTTTCTCTTGCTACAAGAACTCTTGCTTTTTCTCTTGCTGCAGGAGCTCTTGATTTTCCTCATGCACTTGGCTTTCAACTTGTTCTGCAATGTCATCAAGATTTGCCAACGTTATGTTTGTTGCTTCCTCAAATACGCCCTTATCCTCGACATTCACCTACCCCATTGGAGCTTATGTATCATCCCGTGATGTTTCTCTAGGCTCAGGGCTTCCCTCTAGAGATACACCAAAGGCTAGCCCAACTAGTCTTGATTTTCTAGGAGGGTTTCTATTCTTTTATTTTGTTGCAGGAAGAACAACGTTAGCCTTCCATTTCTTAGAGCTTGGCACTTCTTCTTCTGTCATTTGATTTTTATCTTTTCCCTTTCTTATTTTTGTCTTCTTCTTTTGTGCCCTAGTTCTCATTAGGATGCTAAGAGGAACATCATCATCAGAATCTGGAGAGAAGCTTTCTTTGTTTGAATGTTCAGCCTCAAAAGAACTAATCTCTAGCTTGGTTGTAGGAGGGTTTACACTAGGGCTCGTGCCAGAAGTTGAGGCTTCAAGAGCGGCCTAAACATTTCTCACTCTCCTAAAAACCCTACAAGGTTGAGGCAAAACCCTAGGTCACAAATGCTTTGGTCTAATTTGATCAATATTCAAGAATTCTTCCCAAGTTATATCAAACACATCATGCAGATACTTCTCAACTAATAATTTGATCAGACAATGGTGGGAAATGGAATTGTCCCTACCTTTATGGGTCTCGGTCGTCATGATTGAAAGAAGGTGCTATAGCATGTTTGGCACATTCATTCTTCTCCTATGCCTCATGTGGTTTAGGAGTTTGAAATGTGCGGAATGTAGATTCGACTAACGACCTTCATAGGTAATATACTTCACAACATAAACAACTACTTGCTTCCATGGCTCAGACAGAAAAATTCTCTTCACACCTTGTTTGTCCACACTCAATGGAGGGTCACCAGGTTCTGTAAATTCAACCCTAGTTGACCTAGCATCTCTGGTAGTAGGGTAATGTTCACCGTCGATAGGCAACCCTGTAACTTTTGTAGTCCTCATTTCAGTGGCCTTTCCTTCAAATAATGTTTTGGGAAAATTCCAACACAACTTCTTCATCAAAACCATTCAGCTTTAAGAAATAATCTAACCATCCACAATTTCTAAACTCGGCCAGGCAAGGTGCATCCTATAGTAATACATCATGAACCATGGGTTCATTTTGAATTAACCCACCTCCCATTTTTCAGTTATCTGCAATCAAATAATCGCTCTGCAAAGCTTTCCTTCCTGCAATCTTCATTTGAAAGACAAACTTCTCCTTCCTGCAACACTGCCAAATTTTCATTGCAAGTATCGTTTGAATTTTACCTTTTGGCTTAAGATTATGAAAAGAGCAATAAAGTCAGTAAAGGATTAATAAATGAAGGCTATGATAAAATAAAATGGTGGCAATTGATGTCATTTCACACATGCGAGCCATCATCTCACTTAGAATTCAAATCGGCTCAATAACTAAAAAAAAATTGACGTGAACCAATATAGACAGACATGCAGACATGGTATTCACACTTTTCCCCCCAACCTAAATTTGCACATGTGTCCTCACATGCGAGGTGGTAATGACAATTTGACAGGGGCAGGGAATAGTTACATGCTATGGAGAACATCCATATTAATGTACAACAATTAAATGAATATACTAAAAGACAATTAAGATATAACAATTGATGTGCACTTACATGAATTCATGGAAGATTTATTGCAAAGATTATGGAGAAAGTATCGGCCACTTTTCAAGAAATCAGTTGAGCAATTAATGAAAGTGGAGTGGAATGAGGTGGAATGGAATGAAGTGAAATGATGGTGGCATGATGGAAGAGAGAGAAAGGTATAATGGATGGGTGGATGGGTGAAGAAGTGGACCCCCACAAAAGTGGAAGTCTTTATTATGACAAGTTACATACCTTAGTTAGCCAGAAAGAGGGACACTAGGTCTGCTTCCTTCAATTGCAGGAAGTTAAGGTGCTACATACTAAGTGAATTGTTGAAAGAACTCCTCCTTGGAAGTTGGCTTGTGATACAACCTGAGGTGATGAGCGTTGACAAGCAGCTTAAATCTGACAGGGTCAATGGTAGTGAGTTGAACAACTCCATTGGAAAAAAATTCAGCAACCCCATATGGTCCTAGCCACCTTGTCTATAATTTTCCTGCATTGTCTTAATACCTTGAGTCATAGAGTAGTGCCCAGTTGCCTGGCTAGAATTTCTTATCATTGATGAATTTATCGTGCCATCTTATTCTCTGATTCTACACTACCTTTGTGTGATGCAAGGTTTCCATCCTCATCTCATCCAAAGCATTCAACTGCATTATTTTATCCCTATGTACCTCATAGATATCCATCCCCAAGTCTGTTGCATTCCTAAGAGTCTTATGCTCAAATTCAATGGGCATCATAGCTATCTTTCCATATAGCAACTCAAATGGAGTGAATCTTGTAATTCTTTTTCAGGTAGTTATGTAAGCCCAAACAACTTTTGGTAGTCTGCTTGCCCAATATTTTCTATGGATAGCCATTGTTTTGATTAGAATGGCTTCAATTTCTCTATTGGTCACCTCAACTTTTCCATTGGCCTGAGGGTGATAAGGAGTAGACTTCATGTTCCTAATGTTGTACTTGTTGATCAGTGTTGTAACAATGGTTGAAGTGAATTGAGCCCCTTTATCAGTCACTATCTCTCTTGGAACTCCATACCGTGTGAAAAAATTCTCATAACGAAATTTTGCAACATTATTGTCTCTTGCATGCTTCATGGCCTTAACTTCTACCCACTTGGTTACATAATCGGTGCATACCAAGATATAGGATTTACCATTTGATGGAGGATCAATGTGTCCTACAAATTCCAATCCGCACTTATCAAATGGAGTGATTACTACCTAGAGGTAAAGTGGTATCTCATCAGATTTGGTTGGTTGGCCCATCCTCTGGCATCTATCACTTCCTCGTATATCTCCCTGCATCCTTGTGGAGTGTGGGCCAGTAATATCTTGTGTTCAAAATTTTCATTTCTATCCTCTTGGCCACAAAATTCCCTCCACAAAGTAACATTGTGACATGCATGCAAAATTTCATATGTCTCATCTTCCCTCACACATCTCCTCATGACATGGTATGGTCCAGTGTAGAACAAACATCCAGCAATCCATGAGAAAGGAAAAAAAAAAATCAATGAGCACCCTCTTCTCTTTTGGAGAGAATTTAGGAGGAACTTTCCCTGTGACTAGATAATTAGCTATGTCAACATACCGAGGTGTCTGCACACTGATGGAAAATAGATGCTAATCAGGGAGAGAGTCATCTACAAATTGATTGTCTTTTGATGTAGTTAGCCTCAAAAGGAAGTCTGCAACAACATTGGCCTTTCCTAGTTTATCCACAATGGCTATGTCAAACTCTTGCATCAGCAATAACCATCTTGCTAGCCTACCTGATTCATGAGGTATCTAATGGTTGCATGATCGGTGTGCACAAAGATCTAGTAGCTTGTTATGTAGTGCCTGAATTTTTTTAGGGCATAGATCACTGCCAACATTTCTTTTTCTGTGTTGTATAGTTGAATTCAGCTCCCTGAAGATTTTTGCTGAGAAAATAAATGGCATTTTCAATAGCTCCTTCTTTTTGTCCTAAGACTACTCCTATAGCATAGTTTGATGTATTTGTATGGATGTGGAAAATAAGCTCCCAATTAGAACCCTTGAGTACAAGAGCATGAGTTAAAGCTGTTTTTAAATCAAAAAATGCCTTGTCATAGTCTTTTGTCCATTGGAATTCAGCATCTTTAGTTAGGAGATTATAAAATGGTGCTTCCATTTTTCTAAAGTCTTTGATGAACCTCCTATAATAACCTGCATGTCCTAGGAAACTCCTAACATATTTTTGTTTTTCATGGATAGGCAGATTGGTGATTACCACAATCTTTGCAGGATCTACTTGAATTCCCTTGTGAGAGATGTAGTGACCAAGAACTACACCTTCTTGCATCATCATGAAACACTTTTTTCTATTTAAAGATAGATTGTGGTCTTCACATCTCTGTAGGACTCTCCTGAGATTTTCCAATGCTTCATTGAAATCAACACCATAAGTAGTGAAGTCATCCATATAGATTTCTATGCAATCAAGAGAGATATTTGAAAATATGCTAATGACTGCCCTCTGAAACATTGCAAGTGCATTACATAAGCCAAATGGAAGTACTGAGTAGGAATAGGTCCCCCATGAATAGGTAAAGGTGGTCTTCTCCTGGTCCTCTAGTGCAATTTGGATCTGGTTATAGCCATTGAATCCATCTAGGAAAGAAAATTACTGCTTTCCTGCAAGTGAGTCAAAAACTTGATCTATGAAAGGTAAGGGAAAATGGTCAGTTTTGGTGCCAGCATTAAGTTCCCTGTAATCAACACAAACTCTCCACTTCCCTCATTTTTTGGGCACAATCACCAATGGGGACACCCACTAGCTATCTGAAATGGGGTAGATGAATCTTGCATCTAGCAATTTATGTAGTTCCCCTTTTACAATTTCTCTCAATGCAGGGTTAATTCTTCTTCAGGGCTTCCTCATTGGTGTACAATCATTTCTTATGTATATCCTATGAGTGAAAATATTAGGGTCCAATCCCTTCATATCATGATAATTCCACACAAATGCACACTGGTGGGATCTCAATAAGTTTTCCAATAACAACTAATGTTCTTCACTCAATTTGTTGTTAATATTTAGATATTTTCATTCTGACACCTACACTTGTGTAGTTAACTCTACCATAGATGCTTCACTAATTTTTGGTACCTTGAGTTCATGTGGCAGAAATGTATGAGACATACCTATTTTTGCAAGAAATTCGATTGTAGGAAGAGCATCTGCAGGAAGAGCGGTTGTAGGAAGAGCAGGCAGGAGTGTGTCTTCCCTATATCAACAAAATCAGATGCATGAGAGGATGATGCTTCCTCTACCTCATAATGGTTCTGAATTATGTTAGACAATACTTCATCTTCATCTTGAAGCTGCATGAAAAAACTTCTGCTTAACATCATAAGTTGTGCCACATAATTAAATTCCTCGACCTCTTCACCAACATGTGGCCATACGGGATCATTCCTATCATGGGATGGCTGAGCAGGAGGGTAGAGAAAAATATTCTTGGTGCTCTTTCCTTCATAAATGGTCATGTCTCTTGTCTGGCATCCAATATAGGCATTTGTTGTTGCTAACCATGGCCTTCCAAGAATAATGGGGTAGCCGCCTAGTGTGGCCTTAGGAGAAAGAATCATAAAATCTGTTGGGTACTCCCAAGAGTCTAGAGTTACCACAAGATCTTCTACTATCCCATTAGACTTAACAGTAGAACTATCAGCAAGCTATAAGATGGTAGGAGTAGGTCTCATGCTTGCAACATTTAGTTGCTACAGGATGTCCTTAATCGTTATATTTATTGTTGCTCCCAAATCAATCAGAGCATCCTCTATCTAGATCCCATTTATAACAACTCCTACCATAGGACTCCTTGGGTCATTATATTTGGGAATAGTCATTTCCCAATCATGATGTCAACCAACTATCCCACCACATGAACCGTAGTGGGGTCTTTCTTCTTCCTTCTTTCCTTCTTAAAGCATGCTTCCTTAATTGCTTTGCCATATATGGGAGCATCTTTTGTGGCCTGAAATAGAGGTATTTGGACACATATGCTTCAACTGATCTAAAATTTCAAAAAGTTGTGTCCTTCTTTTCCTTTTGTTTCACAGTTACCAACCTTTAGGGAAATAGGGAAATGGTGGTTCTAGTTTAGTATGCTTGACTAGGGTTGGTTCATGATTTTTAGGTGCACTTGGTTGAATGGGGACATTTAGAGGCTCCTCTTCTTTCACAAGAAGCTCAATGATAATGGGTGTGGAAGGAGTTGGAAAAGTAGTTCCTAAACGCAAGCGGATGTTACTTACACTCACAACATATGCAAGGAATTGATTTGGATCAGTAGAGTATACCGACTGATGTTGTGATTTATTATTTAGGTTAGGTGTGGGATGAGCTGGTAGCTAAGTAGGTTTAGGTATATTTGAATTTGAACTAGTAGGAGGAGGCATTATAGCAGGTTACTGGGGTTGAGAAGGTGGTTTCATGTAATTGGTTGTCTAGTTTGGAAATTATTGTCCTCCCCTCCATTGAGATGTTTCTTGCCAATTTCCAGGAGGTGGCTAACAATTTTTTTGAAACTGTTTCCAATTCCCCTGAGGTTGTTGCCACTGGGGTGGAGAGTTTTGGTGTTTGGGCTAGGCATTTCGAGGGTTATTCCAAGGTTGTGGTGGATATCCTCTATAATTGGATGGATATGGGGGTTGTCATTGGTTACCAGATGAATAAGAATTGAAATATGGCCTAGCAAAAGATAGCGGATCTGGTGGCATGCCTTGTCTTGGAGCCCATGGCCTCCTTTGTGCAACATAGTAGACTTGATCTTCTTCACCCTGGATTGTCTTGAACTCAGGTGCCATCCTCTTGCTGTCAATATTAGCTATCATCTTGCATCTACAGTCCTTCTTCTTTTGTTTGCAATGAGGGCAGTATTCTGCCAATATTGTCTTTGTCTCCACTTGTATCTTCTTGGCTAAAGTGTATCCAACTAAGTAGCTAGATGGTTTATGATGTCTTTCTTGAAGTCTGCCAATAAGTGAGTAATCTCCATCCTTGAAACTCCACTGGTAAATGACTTACCCATGGAGGATTGGTAAGCTCTCTCCTTCTTTGAAGTTGCCCTAGAATAGTTCTCACATATCTTCTTGATGTCCTCCCAAGGAACTTGGGTGATATCTCCTCCTCCCATCACGTCCAAGGCATTTGTGCAGCTGTCATTAATTCCTCTTAAGAAAAATAGCTTATGTGACTCTTGATTGAGTGTATGGTGTGGAGATTTTTGTAGGAAAAACAAAAACCTTGAAATATAGTCTTCCAAGCTCTCATCTTCCTTTTGGTTCATGCTAAAAATTTCATCTCCTCTCATGTCACTGCCCCTGCAATACTCCTTGTATTTCTCAAGGATTTTTGTCTTCATGTCTTCCCAAGTCTCCATAGTATTTATGCCTAGGATCATGAACCATCTTAATGTAGCTTCTTTCAAGGTGGTAGGGAATAGCTTAAGCCTATGGGCATCAATGGTATAGTCATAATTCTTGTAGAGTATATCAAACTCAAACAAGAATTTATCAGGATCTTCTATGACAAGTCCATAGAACTTAGGAAGGACTGAAGCAGGGATATTTTTGAGGTTGTTTACTTCGTTCTGATGAGCAATGGGGAAAGGAAAAGCTGGTTGGTTAGGTTTTTTTCTATTTGCATCACCCATGCATGCCTGATGAATTTCCAAAGCAAGGGGGTTCTCAATCAGATTATGATCTTTAGAGGAAACTTCAGAACTGGTCAGATCCAGAAATATATCAACAAAGGGGTGTGGATCTTCTTCTTCTTCACCTTTGGGTAGGTTCTAATACTCAATTATTTGGAATAGATCAGGATTGTTAGGAAGGAATCTCCCACGAGCATCTCTCCTCCTTTCTCTATGCATATAGTATGAACTCACTATCAGTTAGCCCACACAAAGAATTGGCAAAAGAATAGGGGGATCATTACTTTCCTAAATGAGGGGTATACTAAGAGCAACTTCCAGAAATGCTACAACAAGAAAAACTATCAATGAATCCAAAGAACTCCCTAGTTGACACAATCCCCAACAACGACACCAAAAATGTTGGCCTCCTACAATGATTTAACAACTAAGCTCTTACAATTGTGATTCGGAGATTGGAAATCTAACCTGAATAGCTATTTCAATCATCATGAAGGTGCATTTAACTTGTCAACCCAGGGACGTAAACTTGAAATGGGTCAGCACAATATATGCACTAGGAATCCAGAGTAGCCATATTTATCCTACAACTAAGAAAGACACAATGTTGAAAGTAAATTGCTTGGAAGAAAATAACATAAGTGTTGAGTATCAACCAACAAATCTACTCAGTTGAAATGCATGATAGAAATGAAAATCTGAGCGATTAAGAAAGAAACTAATTTGTTTGCTTTAGCTGCAGGAACAGTCACATAATGGAATTCTAGTGGCTACAGGAACAGACAATGTCAGATTCTTAACTAATTACTTAACAGAAAATAACTAACTAACCTAAGGGACAAAATACTCACCAATTGGCCCCCCTTGGATGATTATCCCCTAAAACAAATGTAAACTCAGATGCACGAACTTATAACTTCATTTCATTCATTGGAAAATATGAGTACAATCGAGCAACATGACTATATTACTGAAAAACTAAGAGTGTGAGTACATCATCAAATTAAGCAACCTCTTGAGAAGGAGCATTTGAGTCTTATTTATATAAGCTACTAACTAAGCACCTAGCAAGGCGGTCAGCTCCATCAGAACAGGAGGATGCCACATTAGGGAAAGCATAAAAAGTGGAGAGGCGGTTACACATGCATGGAATCTGGTCATGCATGTTTGCCTCCACACAGATCTAGCACAACAATAACACCTATATTTGCTCAATAAACACTTGATACCATTACAAGGCCATTACAACTTCGATTTGAATGAGGAATATTTTCACTATCGAGAGCCTTTCTTCATTGAATGTCCACCTTGTTGATCGGTGTGGTGGATGACCAGCTGGCGGAATCTTCCTTAATTGTAGGCTTCTAATTATATTTGCATGACAATATTAGTACGCACAGCAACTGCATATTTGTAACTATCTCAAAGTGACATTCATTAATCACATGTAAAATTAACATAAATAGTTCATATAGCATGTCAATATCATTAAAGGTTATGAAAATAAGTTCATGTCCAAAGTCTATGATTTTAAGGAAATATCATAAAAAGGTCAACATCCAAGTATCAAAGTCTATGACAACTGCAACAAATGGATAACAAACTCTGTCAAAATTAAACCATAAACTAGACTCATCAGTGCACATATTCAATACTTGATGGTATCATGTATATGCTCACCTGGCATTCAAACTCAGAGTTATTTTAATCAAGCCCAAAAACAATGTCAACACTAGAGACTATCTTGGAAGGGTGTATTTAAATATAATTAGTCTTATATTTTTCCTGGGTGCCCAAACTAGGTGATTCATTTTCTCTAAATCATGGAAGTTTGACAAATTGGGGGTGTGAGGTCCCCACCTATGGATGAACATGATATAATAATAAAATAATTACATATCATTCACCATCGCATGGTAACTCTATTTTCCAACACCATAAAATGTTGAGATATGTGTATAAGTAATCATTTATACAAAATTAGAACTTAGGATATTCAAGGTGAATAAAAAAACCTAATATTAATGATAATTATCTCTAGGTGTGTTTGACAAAAATATATACTTGTTCTACTAAAGAATATCTCATAGGATTGATAGATCTCTTAATGCACTTCATCTTCAAATATTTTAAGGCAACATAACTCTTCTTAGGGTCGAATCCATGGTGATGGATCATTCTAGGACAAGATGTTCTATGTTCACGAGCCTACCTTTATAGCCTAGGTGCCTCTACTATCTCATTCACAAAACTAGCCAATACCTTGTTTGTTATAAAGTGGGAATATTTAAGTATACCTTTGGGATGCTATCGGATCACTAGGGGGTTGGTCCTTCCCCAAGAAAATATTAACTCTACATTCATGCTAAGGAGTAGAAGGTAACAAGAAAATAGTTTAGATTTTCTATGATGATGTAATGTAGAAATGTATTCTTTTAGGTGCTCCAATTTATGTTTACCAAACATGCTCCTTAAATAATTATATTCGAATAGTTCTTGATAATTTAGTAATTTGAAATAGAAGGAAATCCATAAGAATAAAGTATGCAAAATCTTGTTAGTCAATTTATAATAATTAGTGAAATAGTGAGTGTTGACTAAATTTAAATATGAAATTAGAGTGAAGTGATTAGTTTTTGAACTTATAGAATCGCTCTCATACCTATAATAGTTACCCAAAATAAAATAATGTATCCTTAGTAACCATTCTCCTTAAAAGACTAAAAAAATAGAAGAGTTGTTTTATAAGTAACTACCACTTTACAAATGAAAATAAACACCCATAAAAGATTTCATAACTATTTAAATTTGTTAAATTTTAAGAAACGAATAGAAGGGTTAAGAAATTTATCTTAGTGAAAGAGAAGAAAATAAGAATGATAGGACTTGCTTCTAAGTGGCATATGAGACAATACTACACCATTTACTGAAGTTATGCTTAGACACTATGATGAGCCTCTATGTATCAATTTTCAATACTTGAAATCATCTAGCCTAGAAAAAATCACAATGCAGAAAATATATTATAACATAATTCTCCTTTTGTGTCTATCCTTGATTTGGGAAGTAGATTGATCAAATAGGTCTCAAAATTTTAACAAAAATTGAAGTAGCAAAAATAGCTTCTACAACATGTTCGATCTATCTCCCTTTCAGGAAAGATGGCAAATTATTTGGTTATATGGGACCTCATAATCCTTCTTGAAAATTCTTTTTGTGCATGGCGTTAGCTTAAACACAAGCTTAGCTGCCATAATTTCTATGCATCTTAATGTTATAAAAGAATGTTTCAAATTGCTTCATGAGGAATATATTGAATATAGAAAACTTGGTCTTCAAGGTAACCTTGCTTAAATTTTTGTTCAACAATCAAATATATGGGCAATTCACAAACAGTGGCTAATCGTTTGGAAGGTAACGGTCAAGAATAAGGGGTACTGAATCATTTAGTAGTGTGTGGCATTCATGTAATTTTTAATCCAAAGAGAGGATAAGTTAAACTGGGACAAGTCAGAGTGCTTGTGGAGAGGGCACATGTTGTTTAAAGGGCGTTGGATGATTTAAATAAATTATGGGATGGAATTGTGGAAGGTAAGGTACCCCTACACATGCCACTTAATTGATAAGGCTACACAATGACCTCTGTGTTACAAAGAGTATTGTAAAGATGTCTTTTCATCTTTTATTTATGTGTGTAAAGTCATATTACAAGAATTAAAAATATTAATTTTCTGTCGCAATGAATTGTTGGTGGTGAATTTTCCATGACAATGAATTGTTGGTGGTGAATTTTTCTTTGATGAATTGCTAGCGATGAATTTGTCGTATGCCATCACAAAGAGTTTTGTAAAGATGTCTTTTCATTTACAAGATGCGCCATTTCACAGATTACTTATCGCCACTGATTCTCTAGATATAATGATGATGTGTATTAGTTATTTTATTTCTATGGACACTGGTGTCTCTGTTCCACTTATGACTACCATGTTCAAGAACCTTATAAATGCATTCAGAAGAAACAAAGCAAATGAAGACAACGTGGTGCATGAGTTGGCAGCACCATTTCATTACTTAAATATTGATGAGGCAGAGGTCGAGTCAATTATTATTAAAAATATAACAACAGAGAAAACCCAACAGAAAACAGAACAAATAATAAACACAGAATAACTCACAGATTTCCATATTATTCATCAATAACAATTACAAATTTATAGAACATGAGAACTCAACAATATCCTATAAGACTGGAATACAAAATGACAGCTATCTCTAGATTATGGACAGCAAATTAAAATTTATTGCCAACTAACTATGTGACTAATGATAATGACCAGGAACTATGGACAGATCAGATAGTTCATTGAAGACTCCTAATTGAACTTCTCTTGCATGTATGATTCAATTATTACCTTATTCCAACAATTATTACATAACAAATCATAGGAAATCAAACATCTCTGAACAAAAGTTGAAGTAGTTATTGTAAAAGTTAGTGAGTAGGTATCAGTGGTAAGAAGCGATATAGGGAAGTTTCTAAAGCCTTTTTAATGAATCCATTTTGTGCATATCCTGCAATTATAGCTTTCTAAACAGTTCCTGCCCTGCTATGAAACCTTACTTTGGAGCCGATGCCACTGCAAGGGCGTAGAAGGATCCAAGTGGAGATGCGACTCCTTCTTTGAGGAGTAGTCTGGTCAAACACCAAAGTTTCAGGCGTCACTCATTTATACCTCCAGTCATATATGCAAAGGAGTTGTACACACCATCGCCCCCTCCTCCAAAATTGGTTAAAACTCTCTTAAAATTACGCACCTGCTTTTTCCAGTCATATGGGGAAGCTGCGGCGTTCGTACAGTGAGAGCCTTTTTTCCTTCTTGTCAAACACAGATATTTCACGTAAGCTTGGTGGCCCATGTCATAGATGAGACCTTGGTTTGCTAATTCGGGGCTCCATGTTTGCATGGGAGATGAGTTGGGCAGTGTTGTTCTGTTGGGCAACACCATTTGCATGTCCCCATACGCCTGGCATGTCATGTCTTTCACACCTTGTACTTTTCATCTCGCTGCATAGCCATTTCCATGTTTCTCTCGCTACAGGTACCTGCTGCACTCTAACCCAAAAAAGTAACTCACACATATTACAATTGATTTCGTATTTCAGAGTTCCTATGCAATGAATAAGTACTTGCTATCTTTGCAGAAGATTCGCCATCCTCCTAGGCTTTGTAATTAGTGTGACTACTTTCTTCGTTGTTAACCTATAATAATTCTTCATTCTAATTGCATGTCCATTTTCACAATTTTTCCATGAGTCTAAAAGAATTTGTCTTTATAAGATTAACTAACAAATTTCTCAATATTTTTTTGGGAGTCAAAGAAAGATCTTTTATCATGCATGTACATGTTTAATTTAAAAAAATATTTATTTTATCTTCTGACATAGTGTATGAATTAATGATGATGAGAAATTTTGTATCAATTTTATGTTTTTAAGTTAAATGTTTATGTACCTCACACAATTATTTTGTTAACTTCAAAAGAATATTTATCGCTCACATACTTTGGAAATCTATATGATCAATTAGTGAATCCTCTAAGTCTAATATACATGAAAGAAGGAAAGTGTTCTTATGATTCAAAGTCTCAAAAATAGATCTTCTCTTAAATACATACTTTTCACATTGATAACCTTTTACAAAAAATTCTTACAAACTTAATCTTATCACTCATACAAAATTTGAATATTTATTTCTATACTCTTTATGTAAGAAGTGACACCATCATAATGTTAAATATAAAAATTATGTTCATACATTTCTTACCTTATTGTCATGCCACATCAATTAAATGGTTGCAAATTAGATTTTCTTTGACAAATTGATACTTGGAGAAAAAATCTGAATTGTCACAAAATGATTCAATGAGTCATATCATTAGGTCATAAAACTTACACCTCCTTGTCCAAATGAAACCCTATGATGTCATTCTTTTTGGATCAAACAATAAATAATGATGGTCTACTTTAGAAGTAAGATCTCAAACAATGGTAGGTTGACAACCTTGAAATATGTAAACACATCCTCCACTATGTAGAGGTTTGTAAAAATTGATGTGACAATTTCCAAACACAAATATTGTTAGAATAAGGGAATTTGAAAAGGTGGTTATTGAAAATCCTCTAATCTAGAAATGACTATGTAAAGCACGACAATAAAATAACAATTTCAAATGTGGTTTAAATGCATATTCATGTTGATCTTTTCTTATTTCCATGTGCATTGGTTCATTATATTGTTCATGTTACCACTTCCCATATTGAAAAATGCAATCTACAACAAACAAAGTTTCATGCACAACAAGTCCTCATACACCCTTTATTTCATCTAGCATGTAACGCCCCGCCACGCAACCCTAGAGGAAGTTGCAAACAACTACTTAAACTGGCTAATTTTTTTTTTGTTTAAGTGCAATTAATAAGCAAGTACACTACCCATTGCCAACAACCTCTAAGGTTACGAGACAGAGGTTATATAGAACCTCAACAAAAAACATGAATATAAACCAAATCAATTATTTAATCAAGAATAAGCACATACATTCTAATTAAGATAATTTACATCAAAGCATGGAGATGACTTCCATTTCATTTATCCATAATAAAACAATAAAGTTACAACACTCATTCCTCGAATGAGGCAAGTCCAATAAATAAGATTACAATTACAACTTCCACCTCGATAACAAATGAGGGGTACAATATTACAAGAACAACTAAAATGAAATAAAGCATGAACTGAAACCGAAACCAACAAGCTCTCCAACTTGAAGTCTCGTCCACACAATCAAGAAGAAAGCCCCAACGGATTTAGGTGCACACCACCCAACCAAGTGGAACCCAAAGGCCCACCCCCCATGCTAGGAGATAGTAACAAGGAATCCTAGCCAAGACATCTACCTCTAGACACAGACTAACACAAATTGAACCAAACTGACATACCCAACCACATGCCACACAAGTACATCCCAAAGTACAACTCAAGTACAACTCAAATACCATGCAAGTATAACACAAGTACAACTCAAATACCATGCAAGTACAGCACAAGTACAACACAAGAACAACTCTAGTACTACATAAGTACCACTCTACATGGTCACATTACTTCCAAAAATAAATCAGATCAAGTATGTTAAGAGAACCATACACATAATAATCGAATACCAACTATGGTCACATCAGGTATGTTACGAAAATCATACCCACAACTCGTCATGAGTTACCCATTGCGGATCATCAAGATGGTGGCGTCAACCGATCCCCAGCTCTCATACTTACTAATGCAAAAACAAAAACCCAACTGTTGTCCTAGACAGAGTGTCATCACACAGGTCGTCATTAGTTACCCATTGCGGATCGTCAAAATGGTGGCCTCAAACCGATCCTCGACCCTCATACTTACTAATGCGGAGTCAAATACCTTTCGTATAGACAAGATAGATGACCTTGCCTCCCCAGGCCTTCCCACTCATCCCAAGTCTAAAAAAGCCCTTGTGTCTATGAGTGAGGCCAACTTATCTTGATTAATGAGAAGTTAGTCCTAATCTTCTAAGTATTGTTTTAGTTATCATTTGATTAAACAACTTCCGAAGGTTACCCAATCTTACATCTTCCGGGCTCTGGCCCATAATGGAAGCCACTGTTCTACTTGACAACACACAAACCATCCTATCACCAAGGGTACAAAGTGCAACAAACAAGATATCACGACCACACCTTTCTCAGGAGGTGACATAAAATGAGCTCACTCCAAACATTGGAGGCAACAAATCACATAACAAGATCACTCCTTACAAGGAGACGTGGATCCCATAATCCACTCCTAAACCAAGGAGGTACAAACATCCACGTTCGTGAAAATCGGGTTAATAACTGACTAAACACCATGCACTACCCAAGGAACTCACAATAGGTTGCCAAACATGACACGACAACCCACATAACTGAAAACCCCATCTGGAAGACTTATTAAACTCTATAACTCAACTTCCTTCAAATGAGAATGGAAACAGTTCACAATCAAGATGAACAAGAAGCTAGTAACAAAATTTACTTTGGATTCACTAAATCCATTTCTTCATTACATTCAGTATTTCATCACATTAATAAAACTGAATTAAATAACGACTCTTTGGACAAGGACGAAATTTGAATCCAATATCACATACTCTAATTGGTTCTAATAAATATAAAATAACCATTTATTTCCTCCATTCAGAAAATAACGTTTTAAAGCAATAAATATTTCCTCCACTTTAATTCAAAACATGACGTTTTTAAAAAACATTATTTCTACTCGTAAATTGAATCATCTTAAAATCAATTAATATTGCTTATTAAAACGTAATACCTCCAAATCAAATATTTGTTTTATTAAAAAATATGGTAAAATAAATCCATAAATTGTGACTATAGCATAATGGTCTAAATTTTTCTCCATTATATCATTTTTAAAATAAAATCAATACTTTGATTATGAATACAATGTTTTCATTTCCACAATTTCACTTAAATCATGCCATTAGAAAATCAATAATTTCTTATGCATATTTAATTTAAATCACCACTCTAAATATACAATTATAATTTAAATATAATATATATATATATATATATTTTAATATTATAAATTATAATATAAAATATTATTTTTAATATTACAAAAATAGTATATAAAATATTATTAAATAATATTTTAATAATATTTTATATTATAAAAATAATATATAAAATATTAATATATATATATTATTTATTTTATTTTTATTTTTATTTTTCTTAAGTCTCCCATAAAGTCTCGGGTCGCGCGCAAGGTTAGGGCTGGCATTTTCTCCAACCGCAGTTTTCTTTTGTCATGGGCGGCGACCGAACACAGGGCGACGACTTACTAGCCGACCCCGATGGCGGCAACTGTGCCAAGCACAGCCGTCCACCCCTGCGGGTGGTGCGGTTGTGCTGGGCACAACCGACCACCGCTCGTGGTGGCGGCTGTGTGAGCACGGTCATGGAAGGGAGAGGGGGACGGTGGCAGGGGTGTGTGTGGGGAGCGCGCTAGTGCGGCTCCCTCCACCCGACTCCCATGTGGTGCGGTGGAGGTCGAGCCCCCAGCAACCTCCCCAATGCATTTATTTATTTATTTATTTTTAAAAAAAAAATCTTTTAAAGAAAAAAAAAACCCTGCGGATTTAGGAATCCGCGCCCCTCCATGGGGTTTTGATTAACAAAATTTTGACAGCAATCCCAGAATATAAAAACAATAAATATAAATATATATATATTATATATTTTTAAAACAAACTGGAAAAACCATTTATAAAATAACCATTTACAGCCAAGAATAACTTTTTATTTTCTTGAGAAACCCAAATAGAGAAAAACAAAGGTTTGAGATTTGTCAACAAAATCAACATGAAGAATCCAACATAGATCTAGTCTTTTTTTTGAGTTTTCCAACATGATTTCCAACAACACAACATATTTAAATATTTTTCAAACAAATAAAAACTAAAGACATGAACTTAGTAATCCAAGAACTTGGGAAGATCCAGATGGTGCACAGATCCTTGCTTCGATTCCCTCTTCAAATCAACAATTTCCTTAGATTCAACTAAAAACCCACAAAATGCAAAATTCTTCCTCCCTCTATTTTCAATTTTCCAAAATTTTCATAATCCAAAATTGTGAAGAGAAATTCAATAATAATGAAATTCCAAAAATAACTCCAAAATATCAGTGCAACCACCCTCATCAATTTCAGAAAACAGAAATAGAAAATATCTCATTTTTTCAATTTTTGAATTCAAACTTCTAAAAATGCAATTTAACTCATTTTCTTTTATTTTCAATTTTAATTCCAATTTCCAATTAAAATATCAATCAATTCAAACAAGAACTTAATTCAATTTAATTAATTTAATTAATTCAATAAAATGAAGCTAATCCAAGATTAACTCATTTTATTAATTAATTAAATGACATCTTCCAACATAAAAACTAAATTAATTTAATCAATAACTTAAATACAAAAACCCATTTAACTACTTTTTCTCACTCGAAATTCAATAACGAAGAGAGAAGACAATATTCAAAGCAACACAACCCAACAAACACATAATGACATACTAGGACTATGGTGACGACTTGGCACGAAAAACCTACCTACTATCTCTCAATCGAATACCGTTGGGCATTGAACACGCTCCAACCTGTGAAACTAGGTGGAGTCGATGTCCTGTACCTATCAACCTGTAAATCAAGTAAACAACAATATATAATATGAACAACATAAAATATACACCGTGAAGAAGAAATCACGGGATTGCAGGGCGCTCGCAAGCAAGTGATGCGATACCATTCCCTTCACCAATACAATGCAACTAACTGACAAATATAGCATATTAATATAATTCAAAGCATAAACATCATTAATTCGAATATCCATAATGCTAATCCAAAACATGTTATAAAAATAACATCCTATTAAAATACCATCACATCAAAAGATAACATTAACGTCGCTTTATAGATAGCAATCAAATAGCAGTCGAGTACCATAGACCAAGTACTAACAGAAAGCACACAAACAAGGCATCTGAATAACCAAAAACACATCAAAACAACAAAACAACACAAGGACACACTATCCAACTAGAAGGCAAAACGGAGGGGTATTACATCCTCCCCCTTAGAGTTAGGCTTACTCCTAGAAACCTACAAACAAGTAGGGATATAACTCCCTCACACATAATGCACCAATTCAAAGCCTCGTCTACACACCAAGGTATTAAGTGAGGTACACAACTCAAAACCCACACAACTAAAAGCTTAATGGATCCATCATAATCCCAGAGTACCCTGTGTTTAAACCTAGACTCTAATACCATATGTAACGCCCCGCCACGCAACCCTAAAAAAAGTTGCAAACAACTACTTAAATCGGCTATTTTTTTTTTGTTTAAGTACAATTAATAGGAAAGTACACTACCCATTGCCAAAAACCATTTAATAAGGATTACTATTGCTTGCTCATATTATACTTCAGTGACAAAATCTCATGACAAGTTTCATATCCCACAAAAACAAAACTTGATCTAAACATGAGAACGGGTGATTAATAATTATTGGGGAAAAATGCAACATTAAGTGGGCTAGAAACCTCATGAGCTCCATCATCATACCATACCAAATTCCACTCATGAATTATATCTGTCACTAAGCAAGGCCCAACGATTTCCATTGTCAATATGAATTCCAGCTTTTGATTAGTCTGGTTAAATATCAGAATGCCAAGTGTCACCGTTACATTTATACCTTCATCCATATATGCTAAGGATTCGTACACAACCTCCCCCCTCCTCAATAGGTTAAAACTCTCGTAAAAGTCTGCACCTCCTTTTCACAAGTTCACAAGTTGCAAGGTTGAGGTCATTTGGGGAACCCGCCGTATTCTCACATTCAAGGTCATTTTTCTTAGTTAGCCCAACTCAAAGACGAGGCCTGGATCGGCCGCTAATTTGGGCTTGATATGACCGCAGCCACGTCAAGGGCTGTCAATGTCGGTGGTAACACGTTGCAGGTGTGGCGGCGCTGCTTAAGGCGGTGAGATTGAGCCCCGCTGCCATAAAGTCGTCTCTGATGACAACGGCCGTCAGAACTGACAACATTGGCGAGCTCATCAAGCCTGCAAACTAGCACTGCCATTGACACCTCTTGACGTTGGCTGCGGTCATATCAAGCCTGAATTAGCGGCCGATCCAGGCCTTGTCTATGAGTTGGGCTACCGGGATTATGTCAATTATCTTTGTGTTTCACTGAGAGCAAAAATGGTCCTGAATGTAAGAATGTTGCGGTTCCCCAAATGACCTCAACCTTACTTTTGCTGCATACTTTTTTGGTCCAGAGTTTTAAGAGGCATATATGAATGAAGGTATAAATGTAATGGTGACACCTAACATTCTGGTTATTTAAGCACACTAATCAAAAGCTGGAGTTCACGTTGACATTGGAAATTCGTGGGCCTTCCTTAGTGACAGATAGAGGTCATGAGGTTTTTAGTCCACTGATTGCAATTTTCCCCAATAAATATTAATCACCAGTTCCAGTTCTCATGTTTAGATCAACCATTTTTGTATCTGCCCTTTGTTATAAGTGTTTTTTTATGCTTTCAATCAAGTTCTGTTTGTGTGGGATATAAAACTTGTTCTTGAGAATCTGCCAGTAAAGTAATGTATGAGCAAGCAATAGCATAACATAATATTGATTTGTAAGTTTGTATGTCTTCAGGCTTTCATCGGAAAGATTATATTATGAGCTTTATGTTTAATCTATTTATTCAGTTGTAATCAGTACACAAACTCATTTTTATATCTGTGGAAGACAATTTTCTCAAGAGCCATTAATAAGACAACTTTAGGCTATTAAAAATATCATAATATTAAGTTTAAATTAAAAGTATATAGGGGAGAGGATCTAGTAATTGAGCAATCTATCTTAGTGATTTTCAAAATCTTACTTGAACAGCAGTTTATTTGGGGAGTCCCCTACTTATATCTAAAGTCATCATCGAATATGATGCCACATCAACATATTTTTTGTCGATGTGTTCAAAAAAACCCAAATAAAAAATCTTATTTGAATAGCAGCTTACTTGGGGAGTCCCTTACTTATAACTAAGGTCATCATCAAATATGATGCCACATCAACATGTTTTTTGTCAATGTGTCCAAAGGCCCAAATAAAAAAGCGACGATAATTGTGCACTAAGTTATGTTTTATTGATGTGTTGATGTGACATCACATGATTTCTTGCTTTTTAGATCTAAGGAATGCATTTCATTCAATTTTAGTTAGTCATCATCAACACTAACAACTTTAAAGTCACAACTCTTGGTCCAATAGTATTAAAAATAGTGGGAATTAAATCAAAAAATGCTATAACAACTATTGGAACATGCTACTCTCCCCTATATTGACATATCTCTTTCCAATTTGATGAATATGGTGTATAATACCATAATATTAAGCTTAAATTAAAAGGATATATTTTATCCTAGCATTTATGTTAGATATAAATTTTCCTTACCTTATTTTTAAAAATGAAATTAAGAATCTAAATTAACTTTTTTCTTAAAAGCATACAATTTTTGGATTTATATTGCATCTTGGTTTAGTATATTAATAATAGATAAATAATGTTAGTTTTATAGTTAATTATTTTTGTAAGTAAATTGGTTTGATATGAGAATTGAAAGGTTTTATTAAGTCCAATGTATTGAAATGTGAAAGACATCTAAGAAAATTGAAAATTTTGAAATCAATACAATATCCTTTTCATTTAATTTAGGGTGCATTATTTTCTAAATGGTACCTTGTGTCTATGGAAAGATGGAAGGCATTGGAGGATAATGCAGCTAACAATTTTCTACGTGGATATCTATTTTAATTTTTGTTCTTGAAACTTTGCAATTCGAGAAGATGTTTAAAGGTGTTGAGATGAAATAAAGGGTGTGTGAAGACTTGTTGTGCATGAAACTTTATATGTTGTAGATTGCATTTTTCAACATGGGAAATAGCAACATGAATAATACAATGAACCGATGCACATGGAAATAAGAAAATATCAACATGAATAGGAATTTAAGCCACATGTTTGAAATTGTTGTTTTGTTGGCGTTCTTTACATAGTCATTTCTAGATTGGGGGGATTTCAATAACCACCTTTTAAATTCCCTTATTCTAATGATGTTTTTTTTTGGAGATTGTGACATCAATTTTTACAAACCCTTACATGGTGGAAGATGTGTTTACATTTTTCAACGTTGTCAACCTACCATAGTTTGAGATCTTACTTCTAAAGTAGACAAGTATTATTTATTGTTTGATCCAAAAAGAATAGCATCATAGGGCTTCATTTGGACAAGGAGGTGTAATTTTTATAACCTAATGATTTGGGCCATTAAATCATTTTGTGACAATTCAATTTTCTTCTCCAAGTGTTGATTTGTGCAACAAAATCAAATTTGCACCCATTTGATTGATGTGGCATGACAATAAGGTAAGAAACGTGTGAACATAATTTTTATATTTAACATTATAATGGTGTCACTTCTTACATAGAGAGTATATAAATAAAGGTTCAACTTTTGTATGAGTGATAAGATTAAGTTTGTACAAGTTTTTTGTAAGGGGTTATCAATGTGAATAGTATGTATTTAAGAGGAGATTTATTTTTGAGACATTGAGTCATAAGGACACTTTGTATATACATCAAAGTCACATTGTAAAAGGTGAATTTTATATAAATCATCACTTGATGAGGATTGTCATGAAAACTATAATGTTGATGATAAGATATTTCAATGCGAGTGTAATACTGGTCTAATTCAATTTGAATTACCTACTTTTTATTTTGAACACTTGAGACAAATCACAAGGTTGAAATATAAAATGGAAAATCACTCCAAATGGGACATAAAGGTCCTTGTTAATGAAACAATAATACAAATGCAAGGCAAAGACCAGATGCAATTTAGACAAGTGGCATCTTAGGGACAGCCTAATATTAAGACAATTCAATCTTATCAAAATATTAACAAAGATAATCCATCTAAGACTTGAGAAGAACGAAGTTCCAATGCAGAAAATAGAAAAGAAGAAATGCATGCCTTATTATATATAAGGTTAACATTAAAATTATTTTTTCTTCAAAATCTATAGTTGGGTTTATTAGTTATCGATTTTTTATTATATTATCACATTTTCCTTTAGATATCAAATTTTTCTATTTACAAGTCAATTACTTTAATATATAATTTTAATAATTTATGAGATTATTTTATTCTTTTAGTAATTGAACTCTAGTTAGCACCATTGAAAACCAAATAAACCACCTTCCTCTCAACCCTTGGATTTTATGGTAATCTAGGATTATATTTGATCTAAGATTAATTATAAGGATATACATAATAATAAAGCACTTAAATATTCAAAAAAATTATTAGGTTTAAGTTCAATTTAAAAATTTAACCAATTTAAATTATAGAATCAAATTTAGACTCTATTGATGAGAATTGTGTTGAAAATATTATCTTTCAATTCCAATGAGATGTGACTACCTCAAAAATTTGATTAATAAAATTTCACTTGTCCATCAATGAACTTATTTCATTTATAGTTACTTTCTCTTATTATACTCATATATTACACTATATTTCTATGGAGAAAATATAGCCTTCACAAATCCTTGGTTTAACATGACTCATTCAAGACCTGTAGCTATGTGGCAAGATATTTCATTATTAGATAGACTCCGAATGACAATCCTTCTTAGATCAACAGCATCCAATATACTTGTTTATGGCTTACTGAACCTCACTTAGCACATGGTGTCATCTTGCACACATTCATTATCATCAATGGTTATTTGATTACAAGAATTAGAGATTGGTAGGAACCAATAAGATACATGGCCTACTAAATATTAGAGGCTTGTTACCTAGAGATCACCTTTGATGGCTTATAAAAATACAAAATATAAGATGGTTTTGATTAGAAAAATTCTACGCTTGATTTGATATTATGTTGGGTAAATAAAGTAGGATCAATTATTTGTGTTTACCAAACCACCAAGGCAATGCATTTACCCTTTTTACCTTTGACCCCCATTTGGATGCAATATTATAATAAAATTTAAATAGTACTCTTGTTGGCTCGAGTCTAATATAAAATAGATAGCTTCACGGTGAAAGGAAAAAAAGTGATGGTATAAGCAAGTGACTCTTTAAACCATTCAACTATTAGATATATCAAATTAGGAAAGGAATTTTTTTGGGAAAATGATCTCTCATGTTTCTAGTGTTGAAATATCTTCTAGAGAGACAAGATAGTGGGTTAATCCTTAAATAGAGTCTAAGCTATATTTTGCAACCTTTCACACATCAATTATAAACATATATAGTACTTTGAAAGGCCTTGGTGGGTTCTATTATATAATGTGGAATACTCACAAGACAATACTTAGTACTTAAAGCTTCCCTTAGACCTATTATTAAATTGAATTCCTCAATTGGTCAAATTAGTGCACATGATTATCAAAATAAAGAGAATGATGTCTAATATGAATTTTCAACATGATGACATAAATATTTATAATTTTACCACCACTTTGTGTGTGGTATTAGAAAGGGGGAATATAAAAATGAAGGCTCCTATAAATCAAGGGTGCAAATAATTAATTTGTTTCTACATCTCATACAACAAGATAATGGATATGGCTTAAGCCTAGCAACTAGTCTCTTAATTCCTTGCATATATCCATATCTTTTTCCTTCAATAACCATTTTATATGTGTTACATACACTAGTTCTAATTACAAATCCCTCCCTATTTGCATAGTCCATTTGGTGTGTGATGCTTAGGGTTACATAAGTGTACATAAAATTTTGGGCCTAAATGGAGAAAACTAAAGCAACATTAATCTACTCTATCCAAAACACAAGAAGCACTCAATTTATGCATGACCTAACACAGCTTAATGAAAGAATAAATTGCTTCACCAAATTAACCCTTATTGTTCCATATAACAGAGCTCGACTACACTCTAGCACTGTTGGTGGGATCGTTTTTTTTAGTGGGGCCCAACCTCATGTTCCTAGATATCATGAAACCTGATTTGGTGGGCCCCAGCGTGAAATTTTGTTTGTTGTAGATTGCATTTTTCAACATGGGAAGTGGTAACATGAACAATACAACAAACTATTGCACATGGAAATAAGAAAAGATCAACATGAATAGGCATTTAAACCACATTTGAAATTGTTGTTTTATTCTCACGCTTTACACTGTTATTTCTAGATTGGATGGATTTAAATAACCACCTTTTAAACTTCCCTTATTCTAATGATGTTTATTTTTAGAGATTGTCACATCAATTTTTACAAACTCTTACATAGTGGAAGGTGTGTTTACATATTTCAAGTTTGTCGACCTACCATTGTTCAGGATCTTACTTCTAAAGTAAACCATTATTATCTATTGCTTGATCAAAAAATAATGGCATCATAGGGTTCCATTTGGACAAGGAGGTGTAATTTTTATAACCTAATGATATCGGTCATTTAATCATTTTGTGGCAGTTCATATTTTTTCTCCAAGTATCGATTTGTCCAACAAAATCTAATTTGCAACCATTTGATTGATGTGGCATGAAAATAAGGTAAAAAAACGATGAGCATAATTCATATATTTAACATCATAATGGTGTGACTTCTTACATAAAGTATATAAATAAAGGTCCATATTTCATGAGTGATAAGATTAAGTTTGTAATATTTTTTTGTAAGGGGTTATCAATGTGAAAAGTATATATTTAAGAGGAGATTCATATTTGAGACTTTAAGTCATAAGGACACTTTGTTTACACATCAAATTTGCACTATAAAAGGTGTATTTTTATAGAAATCATCACCCAATGTCTTCCTATAGAAATCATCAACAATAAAAGAGAGGGAAAAACCTAAAAATATTAAAGGTTTGAGATAATTTTTGGGCCTAAAAATATATTATAGAATATTTCTTCATACCTATAGTTGTATAAATAAATATTTATTTTGGGAAGGTGTTGAAGTGAATGTCCATAGAGGCATCTTAAAATTCCTAATTGAATGGAATAATTTACCAATTGAAGATGCAACATGGAATGATGAACAATTCTTACAAAAGATTTTAGAGTTGCTAAGGGTTGAGGGAAAACACTTTTTTGAAGAGTCCATTTGAATATTATGCTTCTAATATTGTATACTCTAAGTATATATTATATTTTTATAAGTATAATAAGGATAAAAACTTGTGGCATGCTTAACCTTAACATTAGTCTTAGTTAATATTGTAACCCCTCTTAACTAGAATGAAGGGGTGTGTCCTTATATAGTTGTCCCTATATATATGGTTTTGTCACACCATGCTATTAGCAACCTTTATGAGTGATATTAAATTTTTTTTATGATCGCTATCATGCTTGCACATGTCTTTATCACTATTAATGGTTAATTTGGGTCTTTATCACTGTTGAATGGTTTAAACCCTTTAAGTATTTATGTAAAATTTTAATATAAGGTAATATAGAGAACTTTCACTTTGGTAGATTTCATAAATAAATAATGTTGTTTTATTTTCAGATTATGCAAGTAGAAACTCCTCCCAATATTCATCGGAAAGTGAAGCATGGTGTCGCTACAACAATTGTGAGTTTGATTCCTTTGACAGAGGTATGAGGCATATTAGTAAATTTCACATTATATTTATTATTTTATTTGTCTATTATTGAAAAATTAAATGATATTCATTTGTAGTTTATTTCTATCTGGATGGTTACCACAAGGCTTCACAAATACAAATCATGAGTGTTCCCCTATTGTTAATGAGCAGAGTGATTATTTTCATGTAGTAAGTGATTACTTTGTTATATATTTTATTTTATTTAATATAATTTCTATATATATTAATTAGGTGGGGCTCCAAGAATTTTTAAATAGGAGGTCGAGCGAATGAGTTCTAATGATACAACCATCATATGCGTCTCCATCCCCTTGAAAATCAAAGGTAGCTTATGATCTATTTCCTTCACCTAGAGGGAAATGAATATGTATTAGGGTCCTTTGTTGTATGCCTATATGACATTTTTTAACATATATAAATTGTATTACATATATGTGACATTGTATGTCCATATGGAATTGTCCCTTAATATTTATCATAGGATGTCTTGTGATTCTTAAAATGCATTCCTTTACTCTTCCCACTATCAAACATGTCATTGCCTTTTCATTGATCACCATCATATTCTCCTTTTCATGATTATTTTTTCTATCATTTTTGGTATAAACAAGACTATTATATTCAACTCAAGAGAGGAAACTTAAAAATCATAATTATAGGACAAATAAAGAAAATTCAAGATTATCATGGTAAAAGGAGACCTCAATTTAATCACTATCATCCACAAAAGGTTAATGCCATTATCAAAAATGTATTTCATATCTTAAACTACAACAAGGGTTTAATGAGGGTTTTAAAGAATATACTCTTGACAAGTTATCACCATCATTTTTTATTGTCATTGTATCTTTATTTAGCTCTTACTCCATTCCTTGCAATTATGATTCTTGGCTCTATCACATTTAACTCAATTGGCTACTATCAAAGCTCCATTTTACTGTAATCTCCTCTTCTCATATTGTTTAATATATTTTACATTGTGGTTTGACCCTTTTTCACTTGAAATTCACCATAAATATTTTCCCTCACTAGGTATTTTTGTTTGTCAATATGATTATCCATTGTTTCTTTTTAAAACTATCACAATTTATTTCATGGCACTATCAAATATCTATCATGCATCACTAAAATTTCCTAGTCATTAAAGAGACATATAGTGACCAAAACCCCTAAAGTGGACATATTATGTAGCTACTCCAATGTGTTGGAATTATTGGTTTTCCCCAATGAGATGAAGAATGTAAATAATGCCTCTCAGTATTTTTTTACTAAATGCAATTGACACTTTTTGTAACATATGAAATATTGTTTCCATGGTCAAACGACTTGGAGATATGAAAAACTAAGAGAGATTATTATGGAGGGATACTATATGACCTTGTAGATTTAGATAGAACATTTCTAGGTTCCATAATTTTTGAGAAATAGCTCATCAAATTTTGCCTCTTTTTAGCACTTAGGGCTCTTAAGAGAAAGTTTTGTACAATGTAGTCTGGAATGATCCAACATATCGGGGTGAAAAAGGACCTTGCCTAGCGTAAACCCACCCATTCAAACATTTTGGTACTATAAATTTGGTCACACAACAAACAAAACGAAAATTGTGCTACTTTGCAACTTTCTCTTCAATGTATTTGATGTTTTTTTTAATGTGAGAAAACTTGTCACCACAACCAAATGGATTAGAGATATGAAAAATTGAGAGGTTATTATAGAGGGAACCTACATGACCCTATGCCTTTAGATGAAACATTTCTAAGTGTCATGGTTTCCAAGAAACATCTTTTCAAAGTTCACCACTTTTTGGCACTTAGGGCTCTCAAGAGAAAGCATTGACAAAATGTAGTATGGAATGATTCAACATGTTCGAGTACAAAACAAGACCTTGCCTATCATAAAACCCCCATTTGGATGTGTTGGAGTTATAGGTTTGGCCAAACGATGGATAGAATGAAAATTATACTACCCTGTAACTTTCTCTTCAATGCATTTGACACTTTTGTAAACGTGCAAAAACTTGTCACCACAACCAAATGGTTTGGAGATATATAAAATTGATAGTTTATTTTAGAGGGACCCTACGTGACCTTGTATATTTAGATTAAAAAAAATCTAAGTTCCATGGTTTTTTAGAAATAACTTGTCAAAGTTTGCCACTTTTTGGTACTTAGGTCTCTTAAGAGAAAGCATTGACACAATGTAATCTGGAATGATCTAGCATATTGGGGTGTGAAATAGGACCTCTCCTAGAATAAAAGAACCATTTTAGATATTTTGGAACTACTTGTTTCACCACATGATGAACAAAACAAAAGTTATGCTACTTTGTAATTATTTCATTTTACGCTTTTTTTAATGTGTGAAAACTTGTTGCCATGACCAAATGGATTCTATAGATATGGAAAAATAAGAGAGGTTATTGTAGAAGTGGACCTAAATGACCCTATATGTTTACATTGAACATTTCTAAGTGCCACATTTTTTGAGAAACAACTCACCAAAGTTTTCCACTTTTTGGCACTTAGCGCTCTTAAGAAAAAGCATCAATAGAATGTAGCCTGGAATGATATGACATGTTGGGTTGTGAAAAAATACCTTGCCTAGCATAAAAACTAGAGGGACAATAAATGACTCTATATGTTTAGATTGAACATTTCTAAGTGCCAATTTTTTTGAGAAACAACTCATCAAAGATTTCCACTTTTTGGCACTTAGGGCTCTTAAGAAAAAGTATCGACATAATGTATCCTGGAACGATTTGACATGTTGGGGGTGTGAAAAAATACCTTGAATAGCATAAACCAACCCACTTGAATGTATTGGAACTATCAATTTGGCCACACAATAAAAAAAACAAATTATTCTACCTTGTAACTTTCTCTTCAATGCATTTGACCCTTTTTTCAACATGCAAAAACTTGTTGCCATAGCCAAATGGATTGAAGATATGAAAAAATGAGATATTTTATTATAGAGGGACCCTACATGACCCTATACCTTTATATGAAACATTTCTAAGTTCCATAATTTTTGAGAAACAACTTGTCAAATTTTTCCACTTTCTGGCACTTAGGTCTCTTAAGAGAAAGTATTGACACAATGTAGCTTGGAATGATCCAGCATTCCAAGGTGCAAAACAAGAATTTTCCTAGCATAAACTGACCCACTTGGATGTTTTTGCACTATTGTTTTGGTCGCATGATGAGCAAAATAAAAATTATACTACCTTGTAACTTTCCATTCAATGTATTTAATGCTTTTTTCAATGTGTAAAAACTTGTCACCATGGCCAAATGGATTGGAGATATGAAAAAATGAGAGAGGTTATTATAGAGGGACCCTATGTGGCCTTATAACTTTAGAAAAAAATTCTAAGTGTCATGGTTTTTAAGAAATAACTCTTCAAAATTTTCCAACATTTTGGCACTTAGTGCTCTTAAGAGAAAGCGTTGACACAATTTAGTTTAGGACGATCTAGCATGTTGGGGTGTGAATGAGGACCTTCCCTAGAATAAATACACCCACCTAGATGTGTTGGAATTATCAGTTTGGTCACATGAAAAACATTAAAAAATGATGCTACCTTACAACTTTCTCTTCAATGCATTTGATGTTTTTTTCAACATGCAAAAACTTGTCACCATGGCTAAATGAATTGGAGATATGAAAAATGAGAGAGATTATTGTGTATTTAGATGAAATGTTTCTAAGTGCCATAGTTTTTGAGGAACAACTCATCAAATTTTTCCACTTTTTGGCACTTAGGGATCTTAAGAGAAAGCACTAGAATAATGGTGTCTATAACAATTTGACATGTTGAGGTGTGAAACAAGACCTTGCTTAACATAAAACCACCTACTTGGATGTGTTGGCATTGTTTATTTAGCCGCACGATGAATAGAATGAAAATTTTGGCTATTGACAAGTTTTTACTAAACAAATTTGACACTTTTTGCAACATTTGAAAAATCGTCGCCACAATCAAGTGGATTAGATATTTTTAAAACCGAGAAAGGTTATTATGGAGGGAACCTACATGACCTCATACCTTTAGAAAAAATGTTTAGAGGTTCCACAATTTTTGAGATATAGTTTGCTAAAGTTTACCATGTTCTGGCACTTAGGGCTCTTAAGAGAAAGTTTTGGCATATTGTAGCCTACAAGGTTCAAGTGAGATGGGGTGTGCAATAGGGCCTTTTCTACCATAAAACCACTAGCGTGGACATGTTAGCATTGTCGGTTTTGCCTTACGATGAATAGAACAAATAATATGGCTCTTGACAAGTTTTTATTAAACACATTTGATACATTTTGCAATATTTGACTAATTGTTTCCATGGTCAAGTGGTTTGGAGATTTCAGAAACTAAGAAATATTATTATGGAGGGAACCTACATGAACTTATATATTTAGATACAAATTTCTTGGTGTCACAGGTTTTGAGAAATAGTCTTCCAAATTTTACCACTTTTTGGCACTTTGGGCTCTTATGAGAAAGTGTCGAAATAATATAGCCTACAATGTTTGGGTGAGATGGGGTGAAAAATAGAAAAATGTCTATTTTGAAACTATCAATCTGGACATGTTAGCATTGTTTTGATTAAGAGGGGAAAATGGTTTTTTTAGAGACCTAAAACCCTTTACAAAAAGACTATCAGAATAGAAAAATGTTGCTAAGACAAGAGATACAACAAGGAACTTAGCAACCAACAATCAGCCAAAAAATAACCACACAATAGCAAACTAAAAGACTACACAGAGAGACACTATCTCATTTATTTTAAATTTTTAGAAACCTCCAACTTCTGGTTATAGTGGATGTTGACCATGGACAACAACTCCTATTTTTACTCTTCAAAGGATTTCTTGAGGCTAGCCCTTTTTCTAGCACTCAGACCCTTATTCCCCTGGTTCTTTCCTTTTTCCTTGTAGGGAAGTGCACTAGTCTAGTATTCCACCATTTGGTGCTCCCTAAGCTTGCCAATTTTTTCCATTGAAATCTTCAGAGAGTTCACACTATTTTTGATGGACATATAACTAACCTCAAAGAGCCTCTAAATGCCCTTGTCCAACCTTGCCACTTTGTTCTCCAAACCTTGCAGTCATTCCACTTTGTTGTCCAAATCTTGTAGCTAATTAGCACATTCAAACTAGAAGTCCAAAATAGTGCTTTCCAAGTCCACAATTCTTTCAATAAAGTCAGAAGCAAAACCCTTGGGTATACTTTGAAACTTTTCTTTGAGGCTTATGATTTTTATATTAACCTTATTGAATTCAGCAAAGACCCATTTCACCACCCTAAAATTATAGGAAGATCCCACTTTGTCCATGAGCAAGAGGGAAATCTTCTCAGAGTTCTCATCCAAGTAAGAAAAATCAGTAGATAAGGGGTCAAACGGTTTTGTGCCTTTGTCTAGAACTTTCTCCTTACCTTTATCATTTGTAGAAGGTCAAGAAGACATCACTTCCACAGTCCTTTCCAAGCCACCAACCAGAACAAAATCCTCTGGATGAGGAAATGACTGGACTTCAAACTGTCACATGGTCACTCAAAACAAAACCCTAGGGCGTAGTAATCTACTCCTTGGACAACATTTGCATAGGCTTCTTGAAATTCTGAGTAATCTCCTCATTCCTCATCTCAAACCCCCCAACATCCCTATCATGGGAATGAATACCCTATTTTTTGGACTTCACCGAAGACAACTTTTTGGAACTATGAGCATATTGGTGTTGGCATTGATGTTAACAAGCTTGTTTTGTCATTGGTGTCAACTAGTTGATGAAAGAAGTGTTAATTGAATCAGCTAGGTATGCATGTATAGTTGAGATATTGAGAAAGTGTTGTGAGTGCATGGAGCTATCTTTATGATGTGAGATACTAAGATGATGTCTCTGGTGCTTGGTTTCCAAGTGCTTTTGAGAAACGTTGAAGAAAAGAGAAAATAGTGTGATGAAGGTGTGTTCAGTGGTTCAAAATGTGCTTTGAGATGTGCTTTGTTTTTCTTCTATGTTGATGTTATGTCTGTGTGGTTTAGATATGTTGTTGAGAGATGTTTAGAGATGTTATATTCAAGAGATGGTATGCTAGATTGTTGTACAACAAAAGTTGTATTCACCAATGTGTGATTGTGTATTAAAAAGCTTTATGGGAGAAATATTTTGGCTCTACATTTCTCCATAGTGGTGCTTTAGGTATTCCAATTCTGAAGGTATGTTGATGGTATTGGTCTCTTGTTTTTTTCAAGAGGATTCATGGTTTTTGTTCTAGAAGATGGTCTTCTAAGTTACAGTGTTTGGTAGTGTTGTCTGGATGTACTAGGCTTGTACATTCTTCAAGTGAAAGTTATTGCGAAGGAGTTTGATGGATTCCCAGATGTGGAAGGAATATTCAAGATTGTGTTGAAGTGTGGTATGTGGTTCACAAGTCATCTTGAAATTGATGAAGTGTGCACTTAATTGATTAATGGTTTTTACACAAGTAATGATCGACCTGGTGTTTACACTACATGTAAAATATCTTTGAAGTTTGTGGAAGCATGTTGAGATGTTTTAGGATAGATTTGGGTCCTAGCTAAGAATTTGTGTGGTATGTCTTCATTCCTATCCACCGTAGCAATTTTTTGGCACTAACCTAATTTTGAATTCCATGTTTGAGGTGCATTTCCAACCTTGGAAAGGGTTTCAAGGTTGAGGACAGTATAAGTATGAGTTGAATTGTTGGAGGAGATCAAGATAGATGGAAGATAGATATGTGTGTGAAGTATATGATGCGAGTGATGTGAAATTGAGCAGAGAAATTTAAACTTTCAAGCGTTGGATTACTAAATGTAGTGAGCAGAAGGTTTCTACAATCATTCAAATTGGTTGCAAAGGTGTTGGATCTATTGTGGTGGAATCTTTGTTGCATTGAGATCATGTTCTTTGTGTAAATTTTCTTCTCTATCTTATTTTTGTACTCTGGTAGTGATCCTTGGTTGTGAGCCTTTTTAGATAGTGTGTCATATTCTAGAAGTGAGCCCTTGTACTAGTTTTTCTATTACTTATATTGTGAGATAATCCTCACCATGTTTTTTCCCTTCTTGGGTTTTCCACGTAAATTTGGTGTTGTATTGTGCATGGTGTTGAGTTGTTTCAATTTCTGTTAATTTTTTTCGTGCTAATACTTCATAAAAGATTAAGGGTTTAATGAATGCATGTGAATTTGATTATTGTTGAGGGCTTTGATGTTTTAATTAGATACAACTGATTCACCCCCCTCTTAGTTTTCTTGTTCATTCAACAATTGGTATCAAAGCAAGGTTCATTAGAGAAAAGCTTATCATCTTGAGGTAGATCTAGGATGGAAAATAAGAAGGAGATATCTATGTTTGATGGAACTATTGGAAAAACATACCTCAACTTGCTGGCTTGAACCTCTCATAGAGACGATGTCTTTTCCCTTTGTTGGCCTTCATTTTCGAATTATCACCAAAATTTAGAACCTTGAAACCTAAGTCATGGAGTTCCAAAAGTTCCTAACTTGACGACATCATGGGCATGTCGTTGGTTTTTGGAAATTTCCTAACCTCCGATGAAGGTTCTCAAGTTTGGGTTTTTCCCGACTTGGCGACATCATGGACATGTCATGGGTTTCTAGATTTTCCTAACCTACAATGAAGGTTTTAAAGTTCTAATTTTTCCTAACTTAGCGACATCGTGGGAATGTCGCAAGTTTCTAGATTTTCCTAACCTCCGACTGGAGGTTGTGAAGTTCGGGTTTCTCCTGACTTGGTGACATAAAGATTGGCATGTCACGGGTTTTGAAAACTTCATAACCTCTAATGTTGAGGTTGTGAAGTTTGGTTTTTCAATGACATAGTGACATAACCGATGGATGGTGGGACCGGTTTGCGTGGATGGTGACATCAATTGTATAGTAGTGATATGGATACCGCATGGATGGTGGGGACCATATGGTGATGATTGATTTGATGTTGATTAATGGTCGTGATAGGATCTAATCCAATGGTGCACATTTATTCCAAGCTCCTTTGTGGTGAAGATTGACAGAATTTTGTGAAGTGAGCGGAATTGTTGAGCGATTGACATATGTCGGTATGATCAATGATTGATGATGGTTGAGTTGGTGAACCCGAATGGTACGATAGTCAAAATCAGTGGATGAGTGATGTGTCGACACATGGCATGAATTCATTCGTTGATTCTACATCATTGTTGTGAATCAACAATCTTTAGACCAAAAGTTATATTTCTTGATAGCGATATATTCGCATTAAATGCATGATCTAACTCGAGGGTTGATAGAGAGAAAATATGGTAATATTCTTTGAAACTAAATTAATTGTCGGGTAACTTGATGCATGCTAGATGGTGGTGTGTGTGGCCCAAGATGAAGGAATCTTATCAATGAAGATAGTGAAATTAATGAAAACCTAAAGGTGTTTGAGCGGCTCTATATGGTATGCTTTTACAAGCATTGTAACAGAGTGAGCATGTAGAACAGTAATCTATGTGTGAGGTCGACCAAAGGATTGTATTTTTGTTGTGAGTTAACATCTAAGAGTGAAGTCTGTAACTTTGTATGTAATCTATTTACTGTAATACAAAGTGACTTTACTTGGTGTGTTGGTTTTTCTCTCGTAAGGGTTTTCCCACGTAAATTTGGTGTTATCTTTGTGTGTGAAAATTTCTCTATTTTTTTATTTTGTGAATGTGTATCTCAAATGGATGTAACTTGTTAAATGAATATTTTTCTGCACTTTTTTCCTGAGGATTTTGCATTAGGAAGGCATTTCTGCACCGTTGTTTTCCTTACAAGTGCTATCAGAGCCTGGCTAGTTGTGTTATCCTTGTGAGTAGAGCTAGTTTTTTGTTCTATTCAGTTCAATGGGAGTCTTGCAATGAAAAAATTGATTGTCTTGTTTACAGTTTGAGATGGAAAGCACATCAAGTGGAGTAGAAATTAAAAAGTTCAATGGTGGAAATTTTGAGTTGTGGAAGCTCAAAGTGGAAGACCCGTTGGTGGATAGAAACCTCTAGATTGCTATCTAGAACAATGCCACAAGGTATGAAGCAAGAAGATTGGGACCTCACAGATAGAAAATCTAGAAGGTTGATAAGACTTTATTTGGCAGATTTTGTACTCCTGAACGTCCATGAGGAGAAGACTGCATCTTCATTATGGAAGAAACTTGGTGACATTAATCAAGGGAAGTCTTTGGTGAATAAGTTATTCCTGAGGAAGAATTTATACTCCTTGAAGATGGAAGAAGGTGCATTTGTAGCAGACCATATGAATTCATTTAATATGATTGTTGCTCAGTTGGCCTCTATGGGTGTAAAGATAGAGGAGGAGGATCGTTGTATGCTTCTGTTATGCTCCTTACCTAACACATGGGATCATCTGGTAATGGCTATTAGAATACAACAACCACCTTTAAGATGGAAGACATGGTTGCTTCACTACTATCAGAAGAGATGTGGAGGAAGTCTTAAGAGATGGCCACGGAGGCCCTTGCTATTCGGGGTAGATCTAAGGAGAGAGGCAAGAAGAAAGGAAAGAAGTCTAAATCCAAATCATAAGGGAGATCAAAGTCTCCTAGTAAAAATTCCAAGGTGAAATTTTGGAACTATGGGCAGACTGGTCATATCTGAAAGGATTGTAAGGAGGAGAAAAATAAGAAAAAGAACAACTCTTAAGATAACGACTCTTCTCAAAGTGATGCAGATGCCTTCATTGCCGGCTTGGAAACTCAGGCATCAAATGATATCTGGTTGATTGACTCAGGCACATCTTTTCACATGACATCTCACAGAGATTGGTACACTAAGTATGAAAATTATAATGGTGGAAAGGTGTACCTAGCAAGTAACTCAACTCTATAATTTGTTGGTTGTGGAAGAATCAGAATCCAATTCCCTGATGGAAGAATCAAAGTAGTTGATGGTGTACTACACATACCAGGTTTGGATTGTAACCTGCTTTTTGTTAGTAAGTTGAATGATGTTGGCATGCAAGTTCCCTTCTCGAGTGGAGACTGTAAAATGACTAAAGGCTCAATGGTGTTGGCTAAGGGTGCATGCATTGGCACTCTGTACAAGTTGGATGCATGTCTTGTTCAATGTAAAAGAATCTTTGTAAAGTCAAGCAAAGTTGCTCATGTAGAGAAGGAGAATGAAGTTTCTCTAGGTGCAAAATCTTTGAAGGTGAAGCTCCCAGTAGAAAAAACCATGCTATGGCATCATATACTTGGCCACATAGGAGAAAAGGGATTAAAAGCCTTGAGAAATAAAAATCTTGTTGAAGGGCTTGTTGATTGTAACCTTGCGTTCTATTTTTTCAAACATTACATTTATGGAAAGCAACACCATGTTTCATTTTATTCGAGTCCTCATAAATCTTCTAGCATACTGGATTATGTGCATTCTAATGTGTTTGGTCCAGTGAATGTTCCTTTGTTATCAAAGTTTAGATATTATGTTTCTTTTATTGATGACTATTTGAGAAGGGCATTTGTGTATTTTCTAAAGAGTAAATCAAAAGTGCTCAATCAGTTTAAAGAGTTTAAAAACCTGGTATAAAATCATACTAGAAGAAAAAATAAATATTTGAGGATGAATAATGATGGTGAGTTTTGTTCTGCATATTTTGAAAGGTATTGCAAAGACCATAGGATTAAAAGGCATAAAACTACGCCTTATACTCCACGACAGAATGGTGTTGCTAAAAGGTTGAACAAGACACTAATGGAAAGAGCGAGAAGTATGTTGAGCGGTGTTGGTTTGGAGTAGAAGTTTTGGGTTGAGGCTATGGCTACAACATGTTACCTGATAAATCATTCACCTTGTTTGGCTCTTGTTGACAAAACACCTTTAGAAGTGTGGTTTTGTCAAAATCCCTCTCTAAGACATATTCATGTTTTTGGTTGTGATGCATATGTTTATGTGCCAAATGAGGAAAGATCAAAGTTGGAGAACAAGGCTGAAAAATTTATCTTCATTGGCTATGAGGTTGATATGAAAGGATACAAGCTTTTGAATCCTGTTACTAAGAAGGTTTTGTACAACAAAAGTGTAATCTTTCGTGAGTTGAAGCTTTCAGTAATTGATCTGCAATTAGAGACAGAAGAAAGAGAAAATAAGGACGATGTAGTTGAAATTCCTTGAACCCCAGATAAAGAGGAACTACAAAGTGTACCTAAAACTGAGGAGATTTCCAGCAGCTCTAAGAGTTTTGAAGAAGAAGAAACACAACCTCAACCTCAGCCTGTGAGGAGGTCTACACATGAGAAGCGACAACCTGAAAGGTATGGATTTTCCATGTTGGATTCGAACTGTGCCTATGCTTTGATTACTAGCACTGATGAGCCTAGGACTGTGAAAGAGGCTATTAGTATGTCTGATTCAAATTCTTGGTTGGAAGCCATGAATGAAGAAATGGCATCATTGAAGAAGAATGATACTTAGGATTCGGTACCTTTGCCTGAAGGGCGAAATCCGGTCGACTGTAAATGGGTATTTAAGAAGAAGACTAGCCTGGATGGTAGTGTTGAAAAGTATAAAGCTTGGTTGGTTGCAAAATTTTATTCCTAGGTGGAGGGAATTGATTATGGAGAAATATTTTCTCTTGTAGCTAAGCTAACATCTATCAGATTTCTTTTGTCGCGCGTAGCAACGTATGACTTAGAGATCGAGCAAATGGATGTGAAGACAACATTTCTTCATGGAGAGCTGGAAGAATAAATTTATATGTCCCAGCCTGAGCACTTCATTGAAAAAGGTAAAGAAAGCATGGTTTTCAAGTTAAAGAAATATTTTTATGGTTTGAAGCAATCGCCTATAATGTGGTACCAGAATTTTGACTCTTTTGTGTTGTCATTGGGATTCATGAGATCAAAATCAGATCATTGTGTCTATTATAAAATTGAAAATGATTGATTTCTTATTATTGCCATGTATGTTGATGACATGTTGTTCATAGGAAATAGTAAGACTATGATTTCTAATCTAAAGTCTCAGTTGTCTGCAAATTTTGAAATGAAAGGTTTAGGTGCAGCAAGGTATATTCTGGGGATGGAAATAAAAATGGATAGAGGAAGTAGAAAGCTTTGGCTCAATCAGAGTAAGTATATCAATACTATCCTGGAGAGATTTGGTATGACTGATTGCAAGCAGTTAGTTGTTCCAGTGTTGCAGGGAACGAAGCTATCTGTTGAAGATTGTCCAAAATCTTCTATTGAGATGAGGACATGGCCAGGGTGCCTTATGCAAGTGCAGTTGGAAATTTAATGTATGCAATGGTATGTACACGGCCAGACATTTCCCAAGCAGTGGGATTACTTAGTCGGTTTATGGCTAATCCAAGAAGACTGCATTGGGATGTTGTGAAGAGAGTTTTCGGATATTTGAAAGGTACCTCGGAGTATGCTTTATGTTATCATGGAAACTTAGTTGGATTACAAAGGTATCTTAACATTCGTGGGTATGTGGATTCTAATTGGGCAAGGGACATTGACAGTAGAAGATCTACCAGTGGATACATCTTCATGTTATTTTGTGGTGCAGTGAGTTGGATGAGAAAGCGGTAGGCTGTAGTCACTTTATCTTCATGTTATTTGGTGGTGCTGTGAGTTGGATGAGCTTTGACATTTGTGTTCAGATATCAGGTTTAGTGTAGGGTGGATTATGATTTGTTATGGCAGTCAAAGTGTTATTTTTTTACAAAAAATCCCACTTTTCATGCCAGACGAAGCATATATATGTTCAGTATCATTTCATTCATGATATGGTGGAGGATGGAAAGGTCAATCTTGAAAAATTGGATACTTTGGAGAATGTTGTTGATGCATTAACAAATCCAATGAGAACAAACAAGTATAGGTGGTGTTCTAGTTCCATGGGCCTTGGGCCTTGGGGCCTATGACCTTCAATAACTTTGAGTTTAGAGGAAACTAGTAATTCTTCGTCAAGTAGGAGCTTGTTGGAAAAATATGCCTCAAACTTTTGGCTTGAACATCTTGTAAAGACCTGGCATCTTCTCCCTTTGGTTGGCCTTCACTGTCAGACTATTGCCGAAGTTCAAAACCTTGAAACCTAAGTCGCAGAGTTCCAAAATTTCCTAACTTAGCAACATCGTGGGCATGTCACGGGTTTTTGGAAATTTCCTAACCTCCGATGAAGGTTCTGAAGTTCAGGTTTTTTCTGACTTGGCGACATCATGGGCATGTCATGGGTTTCTTGATTTTCCTAACCTCCGATGAAGGTTCTAAAGTTCGGGTTTTTCCTAACTTAGCGACAATGTGGGCATGTCATGGGTTTCTGGATTTTCTTAACCTCCAATTGGAGGTTGTGAAGTTCAAGTTCCTCTTGACTTGGCGACATAGAGATTGGAATGTCATGGGTTTTGAGAACTTCATAACCTCTAATGTTGAGGTTGTGAAGTTTTGTTTTTCAGCAACATAGCGACATAACCGATGGATGGCGGGACCGGTCTACGTGGATGGTGACATCAGCTGTACGGTAGTGATATGGATGTCACGTAGATGATGGGGACCACATGGTGATGATCGATTTGATGTTGATCAATGGTCATGATAGGATCTAATCCAATAGTGCACATTTATTCCAGGCTCCTTTGTGGTGAAGACTAACAGAATTTTGTGAAGTGAGCAGAATTGTTGAGTGATTGACATCTATTGGTATGATCAACGATTGACGATGGTTGAGTTGGTGAACCTAAATGGTATGATATTCAAAAGCAGTGGATGAGTAATTTTTCAACATGTGGCACAAATTTATTTGTTGATTCTACATCATCATTGTGAATCAACAATCTTTGGACCAAAAGTTGTATTTCCTGATAGCGATATATTTGCATTAAATGCATGATCTGACTCGGGGGTTGATAGAGAGAAAATATGGTAATTTCTCTGAAAACTGAATTAATTGTTGGGTGGCTTGATGTGTGTTGGATGGTGGTGTGTTTGGCCTGAGATGAAGGAATCTTGTTGGTGAAGATAGTGAAATTAATGAAAACCTAATGGTGGTTGAGTGGCTCTATATGGTATGTTTTTACGAGCATTGTAATAGAGTGAGCGTGTAGAATGGTAATCTATGTGTTAGGTCGACCAAGGGATTGTATTTCTAACATGAGTTAACATCTAAGAGTGAAGTCTATAACTTTGTATGTAATCTATTTATTGTAATACAAAGTGACTTTACTTGGTGTGGAGGTTTTTCTCTCGTAAGGGTTTTCCCAGGTAAATCTGGTGTTATCTTTGTGTGTGAAAATTTGTCTATTCTTTTATTTTGTGAATGTTATCTCAAATGGATGTAACTTGTTAAATGAATTTTTTTATGCACTTCTTTCTTGAGGATTAGGAAGGCATTTCTACACTGTTTCTTTCGTTACAGGCACAGACTATGCATTTTGGAAGGTTAAGATGGATGGCTATTTGGTTTACCTAGGATATGATGTTTTGCAATGAGTGAAGACTAATTACACTATACCTACAAATGGACTAAGCACAAGTGATGAGATCAAGGTGTATGAAAAAAATGGTAAAGAAAGGTTTGTTCTTTTGAGTAGTTTTGAAATTTTTGAATTAGTGAAAGTTATGGATTTGAAAAATACTAAAGAAATTTGGGATAAGCTAGAAAGTATTTATGAAGGAGATGATTAGGTTAAACAAGCTAAGATGCAAAATCTAAAGACACAATTTGAGAACTTGTGAATGTGTAAAGATGAAAAAGTTGCAAGTTACATGCAGAGGGTTCATGAACTTGTCAGTGCAATGATAGGTCTTGGTGCAAAAGTCAAAGAACCTAAAGTGGTGTAGAAAATTCTCAGAACTCTTCCTGAATCTTATGGTAAAATTTTTTTATCTATTGAGGAAGTTGCAAATTTTAATACTTACACTAGAGATCAGTTGTTTGGCACAATAACTACATTGGAAATGAGAAAAAAAAAATGAATAATGATGCAAAAGTGGAGACAGCTTTCAAGGCTAGAAAATCAGAAAAGATTGAAGATTTAGATGGAGAAGATATTGATGATGTGGAAGCTAACTTTGTAAGAAGGATGAAAAAGGGCACTGGTAAGTACAAAGGTAAATTACTTTTCAAATGTTTCATTTATGGACAAATAGGTCACTATGCTTCAAGATGTCCAAGTAGAAGTGTGAAGAATAAGAATAAGGAAAACAAAGGTAAGATGATCAAGAAAAGAAAAGATATTATGTTAGAGAACATGTTGGTATTTCTTATAATGAATCCCCCAAGGCTGATTAGAGAAAGTACAAATCTATGATTGGTGGACTACTATATCTACCTTTGAATAGACCATATATTATGCATGTAGTTTGCCTTGTGGCTAGATTTTAAGAAGATCCTAGAGAGTCACATGTTGCAGCAGTGAAGAGTATATTTGGATACCTAAAGGGCACTCTATATCATGGCTTATGGTATTCAAAAGATACTAATTTCACATTGAGTTCTTACATAGATGTAGATTGGTTTTGTTGTGTGGGTGATAGAGAAGGTACAAGTGGTGGTGCATTTTCTTGGATTTAGATTGGTGTCATGGCTAAGTAAGAAACACGAGTCAGTTTATTTATCTACTATAGAGGCTGAGTCTATTGTAGCAACATCTTGTTGCACACAAGTGTTGTGGATGAGGCAAACATTGAAGGATATCAGATTGGTGTATGATGAGCCTATTTCTATCTTTTGTGATAATACAAGTGCAATAAGAATTCAAAGAACCTAGTGATGCATTCAAGGACAAAACATATTTCAATCAGAAATCACTTTCCGAGAGAGAAGGTTGTGGAGAATGAAGTGAAGCTTGAATATGTACCTACAAAGGAGCAAATTGCTGACACATTCACTAAAACTCTTCCTAAGGATACTTTTGAGTATCTTCGAGAGAAGTTGGGGGTCGTTTCCCCTCCTTCTTTGAACTAGATGTGTAAGGAGATGCATCAATCTAGTGGATCTCATGATCTATCCTTCATTCTATAATGATGTTGGTGGCTACCTCTCTGGGGGAGTAGGTAGTGACATTTTTGTAGTATGGAATGAGTGTTGTCATTATATAGAGGTTGTTGATTTGGAACAGGTTGGTGTGTGCTCATAAGGGGGATTATTCAGATTAGTTGAGAGTAAGTTGGGAAATGTCAAAGGGGGGAATAATGCAAACATTTATACTTTTCCATTGATGTCAAAGGCGGAGAGATATTCATGTGAAAAAGTGTAAGGTATTAGGGGGAGAAATTTGTGTATGTTGTCTAATCATTATTATCAAAGGAAGAGTGAAGCATGTGAAAAAGAATAAGTTGAAAGGGGGAGAAATTTTTTTTATATAAACTATCTAATCAATAAAAAAAGAAAGGAGAGTTGTCTTTAATTACTTTCTCACATCTTGTGCTGCCATCAATGACAAAGGGGGAGATTTTTGCAAGTATGAGAAGATTGGTGTTGTCATTGATCTCAACAAGCCTGTGTTGTCATTGGTGTCAACTAGTTGATGAAATAAGTGTTAATTGAATTGTTTGGGTATGCATGTAAAGTTGAGATATAGAGGAAGTGTTATGAGAACATGGAGCTATATTTATGATGTGATGTGTTGAGATGATGTATCTAGTGGTTGGTTTCCAAGTGCTTTAGAGAAAAGTTGAATAAAAGAGAAAACAATGTGATGAAGGTGTGTTCAGTGGTTCAAAATGTGCTTCAAGATGTGCTTTGCATCAATAAAATTCCTATGTGGTTTAGATATGTTTAGAGATGTTATATTCAAGAGATGGTATGTTGGATTGTTGTACTGTAGAAGTTATGTTCACCAATGTGTGATTGTGTATTACAGAGGTGTCTGGTAGAAATTTTTTGGCTTTGTGTTTCTTCGTAGTGGTGCTTCAAGTCTTGTGATTCTGAAGGTATGTTGATGGTGTTGGTCTCTTTTTTTTTCAAGAGGATTCATGGTTTTGTGTTCTAGAAGATGGTCTTCTGAGTTATAGTGTTTGGTAGTTTTGTCTGGATGTACTAGGCTTGTACATTCTTCAAGTGAAAGTTGCAAAGGATATTGATAGATTTTAGGATGTGAAAGGAATATTCTAGATTGTGTTTAAGCATGGTGTGTGGTTTGCAAGTCATCTTCAAATTGATGAAGCATGCACTTACTTAACTAATTAATGGTGTTTTCATGGGTGACAGCTGACCTGGTGTTTACACTACATGCGAAGAATCTTTGAAGTTTGTGAAAGCATTTTGAGGTATGTTAGAATAGATTTGGGTCCTAGTTAATGATTGTGTGCTCCATATTCATTCCTATCCACCACAAGAATGTTTTGGCACCAAACTAATTTTAAATTGCACATTTGAGGTGCATTATCGACCTTGGAAATGGTTTCAAGGTTGAGGATGGTATAAGTATGAGTTGAATTGTTGAAGGAGGTCTAGATAGATGGAAGATAGATGTGTGTGTGAATTATATTATGTGAGTGATGATTGAGTAGAGTAGTGTGATCTTCCAAGTGTTGGATTACCAGATGCAGTGAGAAAAAGGAGTCTATAATCATTCAAACAAGTTGTTAAGGGGTTGGAGCTATTATGGTGGAATATTTCTTGCATTGAGATCATGTTCCTTGTGTAAAATTTCTTCTCTATCTTCTTTGTGTGCTCCAACAGTGAGCCTTGGTTGTGAGCCTTTATGGATAGTGTGTCTAGTAGTGATCCCTTGTATTAGTTTTGTTATTACTTATATTGTGAGCTAATCCTCACCATGGTTTTTCCCTTCTTAGGTTTCCCATGTAAATATAGTGTTGTCTTGATTATGGTGTTGAGTTGTTTCATTTTCTATTATTTTCTTTTCATGCTAATACTTCATAAAAATTTAAGGATTTAATGAATGCATGTGGATCTGATTACTGTTAAGGGTTTTGATGTTTTAATTAGATACAAGTGACTCACCCCCTCTCAATTTTCTTGTTCATTCAACACAACTTTGACAGTCAAGAGCCTTCCTCCTCACCCTTGGGTTTATTATGAGGTTCTAGCACTTTGACCTCTCTCGTCTCATAACCAAAATAATCTTGATCATAAGGGCTAGCCACCTTCTTTTTAGAATTTTTCTTGGGCACACATTTCTTCTTGCTCCCAGATTTCCTTTTCCGTGTCTTTGGGCTTGAAGAGGGAGATGAGGAAACCTCAATGGATTCTCCATCCACCTTCCACACCTCTTCCTCTACATCATTAGTAGAAGACTTCATGGAAGGATGTTCAGTAACCCCAGGTGGAGGGTCTTTACCTTTAATAGATTTATTTGGGGAGTGAACCTTGACATACTCCACTATAAGAAGAATCAACCCCTCCTAAAGAAGATTGTAGGGATTCTTCATATGGGCATAGACAAAAGTCTCCAAAGAACAAAGCAGGAAGAAAGAAAAGGATACATGTGACTAATGACGAAAATGATTTAGAAGAGTGAAATGAAACCCCAAGATGGCATTGAAATGACCATCTAGTGTTATGTACCTCATTATAACCTCTACCATCTCAGCTCAAATAACCTTTTATTGAAGAACGATCATGGCCCTAGGATACAAGCTTTAAAATCTATTGTTTTTCATTATCCTTTAAGAACTACTCCATCACATCATCATTGCCCTTTTTCTCTTTGAAGAGTTTCTCCCATCCACACTCGGGCTAGTTATCTGTGCAATAAAATCTTCTGTGATTGGGAAAGAAATACCATTAACAATCAATTATCGATTGTGTCATCCATGGAAAAAGATGTTGGTGGGTTCATGTTCAAAACCATGCAGACTTTCCATATAAGGATTGAGCTCTCCTTCCTCTAATATCATCCAAACCTTCAACTTGTTTCTCCACCTATCACAGGAGATGGGCTCCACTTGGCTGCAGTTACCACCCATTCTTTGTGAAAATTATCAGACTTCAACTAAGAATTCAACTTACCATTCATAGAAAAGCCAATTTTGGAAAGGGCTTTGGAAATAGGCACTAAAATTCCCATAAAGCATGGGAAAAGGAAGGTGATGATTGTACCCAAACCACACCAAATCTCAAGGAATGTGTTAGATATCATATTGAATCAATAACAAGACACTCTTGGGTATAGATTCATACCCATCCCACATATTGGAAGTCATAAGATTAACCCCTTCATTAGTAAACAAATCCACTAATGAGTTTCCCTCTCTATAAATGTGTGGCATGTGGACTTGATCAAACATTTTCATGATTGCATGAGAGTCTGCAATCAAATCCTCAACAATCCTGCTAGGATTTGAAATGCCAAGTGTAAGCAATTGACTATGTTAAGGAAGTCTCGTTCCACCCATACTCTTTTGAAACCTTTATCAAATGTAGTTTTGATTCCCAGATAGGTCGCTTCAGCTTTGGTGTGATGATTGGACTAGGTTCACAATGGGAGTACCATCACAACCAAAAACCTACCCTTCTCATCCCTCAACACCCCCACATCAAATTGGCTTAGTTGGCTGCCCCATTAAAATTCACCTTAATCCAACCTTGCAGAGGACATTGCCAACACACATTATCCCTGGTCGGATTGGAAGACTTGAGGGGAAAGAGAATACATTTAGTTTCTAGATTAGAATTCACCAAGAGATCATAACCCTACAATAAGGCAGCATGATATGATGTCGGTGAATCTTTAGAGAAAACTCTAAAAATTTTAATAATAGACCTATGGATCTTATGGAACACAACTTCCTCCTTGAGGTTCTCTTCTCTAAAAAACCATGTCATTCCTTTCATTCCACAAACCCCACGCTATGTGAGGAGTCGTCAAGGACCAAATATTTCTTAAGTGGTAAGAGGTCAAGGAACAAACCAATTGATCATAGTTCTGAAAGGAATTAGGGAAAATCCAATCCAAATTCCACAAAGAGAGGAACCTGCACCATATCTTCAAAGAAAAAGAGAAATCAAAGAAAATGTGAAAATCACTTTGATCCTCACATTCATAGAGCACACATATGTTAGGAAGAGAAAAACCTCTTCTACAACGAGAATCAACTATAATAACTTTACTCTGCACAAGAAGCCAAAAGAAAACATCAATCTTAGGGGCTAAAAACTTGTTCCAAATACAGCTCCAAAACGACATGGGATTTGGTTCGGGCAAGAGAATTTTAAAGGAAAAAGCCACTAAGAAGTCCCCATTGGAAGAATGTTTCCAAATCACTCTATCATCCTTCAAGGTCATAGAAATTGTGATCTAGAACACTGAAGAGGAATCAGTGAAGGGTACCAAGATCAAAAGTCTAGCCACACACCATTTCTCATGTAATTCTCCACCCTTCTACCAAAAGTTCCCAAGTAGAAATCCTTAATGGTGGGAGCCCAAGGCTGATCCAAGACAATCCCAAAATCACACCAACCATCCTCCAAAATTATATTTTTTTGTTGTCGCCCAAGATCCAACAGGACCCGACCTTAACCTCTTTTTTTGGGGAGAATACACCTCTAGAAATAAAAGCCCAAAGACCCCATAGACATCTGCTCCATATCAAGGAGATCCCAAGTCCTACCATAAGAAGAGATATATTTATTCATTAGTAAATTAGACTAGCTTGTAGTGCCACTCAATAGATGCCATATATTCTTAGATAAGAGAAAAAGATTCAAAGATCTCAAATCTCAAATACCAAGGCCACCCCACTTCTTAGGGCTGCAAACCTAATCCCAAGCCACAAGATAGATTCTAGCTTTCTCTTTCATGCCAATCCATAGAAATATTTGTTGAATAGGAAAACTAAGAGGGGGTGAATCAGTAGTTACAAAATTAAGCCTTTAAATCAATCACCAAAACTAATCCTTAATACTTTCTTAAATGATTAATCATCAAATTCCAAAGTAGAAACTTAAAACCAACACATAAACATAGTAACAAAAAATTTACGTGGAAAACCCAATAAGGGAAAAACCATGGTGATGATTAAGTCACACTATATAGAATATCAAAACTGATTACAAAAGGCTCATTGCTTGAAACAAGGCTTGTTTCCTAAAATAAGGACTCACTATCTGGAATGAGGACTCACTGTCCAACAGGGCTACAACTCAGACAACTCACTATCACGGAGATACAAAGAAGACAAAGAAGACTTGTTATAGAGAGACTAAAATCCCAATGCAACAAATTATTCCACCATAATTACTCACACACATGCATGAATGATAAATTTATCCTTCTTCTCACCGCATCCAAAAACTCAGCATTAAGCTTCAAACTGATCTACCACACTCTCAAAGCACACACTTATTGAATAGAATTAATGTCGCATCCAACTGCACTTTATCTTTTCTCTTATTGCTCTTCTTCTTCGCTCTTGCATCATATCTTCACCATTACCTCAACTTTCATTTATACCATCTTCAACTTTGAAACATACATCTAATTCAAATTTCAATTAGTTAAATGCCAAAACATCCTAGGGTGGAATTAGAATGAGGGCAACCCAAACACAATTCAAGGGACCCAAATAGATCCAACATGCTTCATAATCCTCGAAAGTAGTATTTTGCAGAAGGTTGGAAAAACTAGTGTAAAACATATAGAACCGTTAAGCACGAATCTTCCAAATGTTGAAACTATCTTCAATAGAACTAGGGCAACACAACTCTAGAACTGCAAGTCATAAGACTTCATCAAAAATAAATCTGGACCAACACCATTTCTTTCGAACCTCAACCAGAACCACATTAAACCATAGTTCACAACTGGTGAACACAACTTGCACTATACAAAAAATCAGCAACCAGAAATCTGGATATAACATCTACTAACAACCATGAACAACATATTAAACTGCATAGCCATAGGAGAAAATCTGGACCAAAAACTGAACTAACCACAAAACACATGCAACATATCCTTATTATAATTTTCTCAATATCCTCGACATATATAGCCAACAGCAACTAGTAGATAACCAGTTGACCAGTTGACAATAATGAAAACACTAGCAATCTTTCCATAACACCTTCAATATTTTCATTCTTGCAACAATCTCCCCCTTTTTCATTGATGGCAACACATGATGTGAAAAAACCATCAAAGACAACATACCAACTCTAAATACATTTTTCTATTTTCTCCCCCTTAGAAGATAATCTCTTATATGCTTCTTCACATTCTCTTTTCACATGACTCTTCTCTCCCCCTTTAACATCAATGGAAAAAGAAAAATAATATTTTCCATTGATCTCTCCTTTGACATCACAAATAGAATACACACAATGAAAAAACTTGATACTACCTACTCCCCCTAAGAGGTAGCCACCAAAACATCAATCCAGAAGAAAGATAGATCTATAGATCCACCAGACTGATGTATCTAGGTCAAGAAAGGAGGGGAAATAACCCCTAACTTCTCTTGGAGATACTCAAAAGTATCTTTAGGAAGAGCCTTTGTGAAAATATCAGCAATCTGATCCTTCGTCGGAACATACTCAAGCTTTACTACATTCCCCATGAATTTCTCTCTCAAGAAATGATACCTGTTAGATATATGCTTCATCCTTGAGTGCATCACAAGATTCTTAGAAATGTTAATTTTTGGCATATCGCTTATGGTGTTGTCATTAATAGAAACCTAAGTCATTGATCTGGTGCAAACTTCAGTATTTGTTCATACCTGGAGACAGAGTGAAGAACAGGATATCTGACTAAAGTTGAATTTATTTGCATTACCAGTTTATCAGTTTGAGTTGTGGATCTCAAGGAAGGTCGTTGGACATCTAGAATATATTACTCTTGATTTTTGTGTCGTCACATCAATTGGTGTATGGGTTAGGAGATTCGGTTTATTGATTTTCTATTTAACAATGCAGAGAGCTGACCTGGTGAATATAATATGACTGCGGATATTCGAGGAGAAATTTTTTAAGTACTTTTATGTTCTAACATGTTGATTTGGGTCATCACTATGCTATGGATAACTTTGGTTGATGCGCATTGAAAATCATTTGTGGATTTAGCTGATGGTTGGAAAATATTTTATGTTTTATTAAAGCCGAATATGGTTGATTAAATCTCTTGTTGTGGTTATATACAAGTGATTGATTATATCATTTTCATATAGATGCAAAGTGTTTTGGTTTCTGATGCAAAGTTCAGAAGGATAGTTGAGTGATTTCACTTGCACATATAATATTTGTGATGTGAATTATAGCAGAGCAAAGTAGAAGAGAAAAATCAGATAAAAGGTCAAGAAATTGACTAATGTGCTTAACTGGAACTATTCTTAGGCATTTGCAGATGCTAATTCATGGTTCACAACCTTTTTTTGTTAGAGTAATTGGTTATTTACTCTATTAATTAAACAATATTTGTTTAATTACTTAAAGTTCCCTTTTACCTCTTTTCACTTAAGCTAACATTAGGTGCATAATAATTAATTACTTTATTAATTATTATTGTGCAAGCCTAGGGTTTTCCTTTTTAGGGTTTTCACCTATATGTGGTTGAAAACTATCTTTTGTATCAATTATTCATTTTACATTTTTGGGTGAATACATTACTCCACATTTTTGAGCATTTTCTTGGTTGCTTCTCTTTGCTTCTCCTTGTAACAGGTATTCTTTGCTTGCAGAGGTCACTAGGCTCCTGTGGTGTTGTATGTTCTCAACTCCAATTGGTATCAGAGCTTCAGATCTACAACTGCTTGTTCTTGTTTTGAGTTTTTTGCATTGCAAGCAGATCTAGGGTTCTAAGGTTTCTTCTTGTCGATTCAGCATACTCCTAATTTTAGGTTCACTTTGGGCCCAAACGGACAGTGCCATTGGATTCGTAGCGCCCAAAAACCCCTAAATCGACTGTCAAATCATTGATTTTGGTTACAGTCAACCAGGGATCAAAAAAAAATTTAGGGTTTGGTCGTACGGCCCCCGCAGCAAAAAAATCGCAAAAAAGAAATTTTAAAAATAAAAAAAACTAAGGTTTTTTTATTTTTTTTCAACGGCCCGCTCAAAATTTTTGACCACCGGCTGAACCACTGCTCGACCATCGCCACCGGCGGCCCCAGCCTGCGCTCCGTCCACCGTGCCAACCAGCCCCAGCACCTAGCCGCCAGCCCCTTGGTCATCAATGTGACCAGGGGCCGATTGATTTTTTAGCCCCTGAGCAAGTTTTTTTTTGCCCTTTTTGAGCAGCTTGCACTAAATCGGGCGTAAAATGGGCATTTTTTCTCGGATTTTTGAAAACAAGATATCGCCGGAAAGCTGGTTTCAGCACCGTTCCAATGGTACTGGTAATTTTTTCTGATTTTTCCATTTTGCTGTCATTTTTTCCAGTCAAAGTAAGAACTTGGGTTTTTCACTCCAAGGGGCATATCTTTTGCATCTGAACTCCGTTTTACACAAACAAATACGCATTGGAAAGGTGTTATAGTGCTCTTTCTAGATCTATAGTCTATTTTATCAGAATATTTACCAAGTATTTTTTATTCAGTTTTGTGTGTTTTTACACTTTGCTCAATTATTTGGTTATTCTGGCTCCTACATGGGTTTTGTTTGCGTTGGATGGGTTATGTTGATATGATTTATCATTGCTAAGATCATTGGTCTCTGAATTTTTCATTTGAAGAGTTATCATGGGTTTTTCTACTCACCCTTCAATTGTTCTTCTGGAATGGGGTAATTATGAGTCATGGGCAAAGGGTATACTTACACATTGTAGGTGGCTTAATATTTTGCCTTATTTTTATGATCTCATACCTGAACCAGCAACTTTAGATAGAAAATTAGCATGGGATATCATTAGAAATCACATAGTAGGACTTATATTGTCTAGTGTTGATCATGACACTATGTTGGCTATATCGGACATTGATTATCTTCACCCACTTTGGACACATCTTTGGGAGATCTATGGAGACCCAATTCTATCTCCATTCCTAGAGGATCCTGCTTCAGATTGTCTCTTACCCATTGCTTGGAGAGAGAATACACCCTTTGATCATGATACTTTAGAGGAGCTTGAGTATTTAGACACCCTTACATGTTCTGATGGATCAGAGGTTTGTCTCACAGTTCCTACTCTTCAGACTAAGACTTCATCAGCATCTCTTGTTGTTCTTGATTCAGTGTAGCAGGAAATCATACATCTTCCAGACATAGCTACTTTGGACTCTTATGTTGCAGACTTATCTTTCTTGTTTGTGGAGTCCTATATTGCAAATTTGGAGGATTATTTTGAGGACATTCATCTCCTCTACCTTGACAGTCAGGTTATCACTATTCACCCACCATTATCCATGCATTCAGAGGTTGCATTTCAGTATTCTCCACATTAGTTTGGATTTAGCATCATTTGTTTCAATTCAGACAGTGAGATTCTTCAGCATCCTATCATGGCACACATCTTGAGACAGATTGGTTCATCATTCTTCACAGGGTTTCTTCAACATCATCCTTTGGATCCATTTCTTCCCAAGGGGAGGAATATCATTTGCCACTTCAAGATCTCCTTTTGGATTCTTCATCAGGCATCTACCATTGTGATAGGATTTTCTTCATTATGGGGGGGCCTTCTTCTCTCTTTCTATCTCTCCTATGGAGACCATTGTACATGTACTTATATGATAGAAGTTGTCTATGGGGGGTATCATGTTGTCCACCTCCTATCCTTCTTTCATTAGTGCATTGCATTCCTTCCTTGCATTCTATTTTGGGGAGGAGTTTTTTTCCCACTGGGTTTTCTCCTTTACCCCATTTCATTTAGTTTGCATTGATTTTGTACATGGGTACCTGATCTGGCCTTGTTGCCGGAACCCATTGCTTTTTCTTTCAGTAGCTTCTTTTAGATTTTAGCTTCTCCCTAAGTCTAGCTTAAGGGGGAGTGTTAGAGTAATTGGTTATTTACTTTATTAATTAAACAATATTTGTTTAATTACTTAAAGTTCCCTTTTACCTCTTTTCACTTAAGCTAACATTAGGTGCATAATAATTAATTACTTTATTAATTATTATTGTGCAAACCTAGGTTTTTCCTTTTTAGGGTTTTCACCTATATGTGGTTGAAAACTACCTTTTGTATCAATTATTCATTTTACATTTTTGGGTGAATACATTGCTCCACATTCTTGAGCATTTTCTTCGTTGCTTCTCTTTGCTTCTCCTTGTAACAGGTATTATTTGCTTGCAGAGGTCACTAGGCTCCTATGGTGTTGTATCTTCTCAACTCCAATATGGTATCAGAGCTTCAAATTTGCAGCTGCTTGTTCTTGTTTTGAGTTTTTTGCATTGGAAGCAGATCTAGGGTTCTAAGGTTTCTTCTTGTGGATTCAACATACTCCTAATTTTAGGTTCACTTTGGGCCCAAACGGACAGTGCCATTGGATTCATAGCACCCAAAAACCCCTAAAACAACTGTCAAATCATCGATTTTGGTTACAGTCAACTAGGGATGCAAAAAAAAAATTAGGGTTTGGTCGTATGGCCCCCGCAGGAAAAAAATCGCAAAAAAAAAGTTAAATAAAAAAAACTAAGGTTTTTTTAATTTTTTTCGACGGGCTATTCAAAATTTTCGGCCACCGGCGGCCCCAGCCCACGCTCCACCTGTCGCGCCGACTAGCCCTAGCACTTAGCCACCAACCCCCTGGTCGTCAATGTAACTAGGGGCCGATGGATTTTTTAGCCCTTGAGGGCTGCACAAGTTTTTTTTTTGCCCTTTTTGAGCAGCTTGCACTAAATCGGGCGTAAAATGGGCATTTTTTCTCAGATTTTCGAAAACGAGATATCGCCGGAAAGCTGGTTTCAGCACTGTTCTAGTGGTACTGGTAATTTTTTCTGATTTTTCCATTTTGCTATCATTTTTTCCAGTCAAAGTTAGAACTTAGGTTTTTCACTCTAGGGGGCGTATCTTTTGCGTCCGAACTCCGTTTTGCGTAAACAAATAGGCATTGGGAAGGTGTTATAGGGCTCTTTCTAGATATATAGTCTATTTTATCAGAATATTTACCAGGTATTTTTTATTCAACTTTGTGTGTTTTTACACTTTGCTCAATTACTTGGTTATTTTGGCTCCTACATGGGTTTTGTTTGCATTGGATGGGTTATGTTGATATGATTTATCATTGCTAAGATCATTGGTCTCTGAATTTTTCGTTTGAAGAGTTATCATGGGTTTTTCTACTCACCCTTCAGTTGTTCTTTTGGAACAGGGTAATTATGAGTCATGGGCAAAGGGTATACTTACACAATGTAGGTGGCTTAATATTTTGCCTTATTTTTATGATCTCATACCCGAACCATCAACTTTAGAGGGAAAATTAGCATGGGATATCATTAGAAATCACATAGTAGGACTTATATTGTCTAGTGTTGATCATGACACTGTGTTGGCTATATCAGACATTGATTGTCCTCACCCACTTTGGACACATCTTTGGGAGATCTATGGAGACCCAATTCTATCTCCATTCCTAGAGGATCCTGCTTCAGATTGTCTCTTACCCATTGCTTGGAGAGAGAATACACCCTTTGATCATGATACTTTAGAGGAGCTTGAGTATTTAGACACCCTTACATGTTCCGATGGATCAGAGGTTTGTCTCACAGTTACTACTCTTCAAACTGAGACTTCATCAGCATCTCTTATTTTTCTTGATTCAGTGTAGCAGGGAATCATATATCTTCCAGACATAGCTACTTTGGACTCTTATGTTGCAGACATATCTTTCTTGTTTGTGGAGTTCTATATTGCAAATTTGGAGGATTATTTTGAGGACATTCATCTCCTTTACCTTGATAGTCAGGTTATCACTGTTCGCCCACCATTATCCATGCATTCAGAGGTTGCATTTCAGTATTCTCCACATCAATTTGGATTTGGCATCATTTGTTTCAATTGAGATAGTGAGATTCTTCAGCATCCTATCATGGCACACATCTTGAGACAGATTGGTTCATCATTCTTCATAGGGTTTCTTCGACATCGTCCTTTGGATCCATTTCTTCCCAAGGGGAGGAATATCATTTGCCGCTTCAAGATCTCCTTTTGGATTCTTCATCAGGCATCTACCATTGTGACAAGATTTTCTTCATTGTGGGGGGGCCTTCTTCTCTCTTTCTATCTCTCCTATGGAGACCATTGTACATGTACTTATATGATAGAAGTTGTCTATGGGGGGTATCATGTTATCCACCTCCTATCCTTCTTTCATTAGTGCATTGCATTCCTTCCTTGCATTCTATTTTGGGGAGGAGTTTTGTTCCCACTGGGTTTTCTCCTTTACCCCATTTCATTTAGTTTGCATTGATTTTGTACATGGGTACCTAATCTGGCCTTGTTGTCGGGACCCATTGCTTTTGCTTTCAGTAGCTTCTTTTAGGTTTTAGCTTCTCCCTAAGTCTAGCTTAAGGGGGGGTGTTAGAGTAATTGGTTATTTACTTTATTAATTAAACAATATTTGTTTAATTACTTAAAGTTCCCTTTTACCTCTTTTCACTTAAGCTAACATTAGGTGCATAATAATTAATTACTTTATTAATTATTATTGTGCAAGCCTAGGGTTTTCCTTTTTAGGGTTTTCACCTATATGTGGTTGAAAACTATCTTTTGTATCAATTATTCATTTTACATTTTTGGGTGAATACATTGCTCCACATTCTTGAGCATTTTCTTGGTTGCTTCTCTTTGCTTCTCCTTATAACAGGTATTCTTTGCTTGCAGAGGTCACTGGGCTCCTGTGGTGTTGTATCTTCTCAGCTCCAATATTTTTGTTTTTTGACACTGATTGTCAGGCAGTGAGCCTTTCTGTTTTTGAGTAGTGAGGTCTAGGCAATGATCCTGAATGCAAGTGCATCCCATTTTGTAAAAATTATATTTGAGTACTCAAATTGTGGATTGACCTTCACCGTGGTTTTTCCCCTAACAAGGTTTCCACGTAAAAATTCTTGTCTTATGGTGTTGTGGATGATTGCTTTTTTTGTTTGCATATTTCTTTCAGTTCAAAGTTGTAAGTGGTTTAAATATCAGATTAATAAAGTTAAGTTTTGCAGAACACTGACTCACCCCCCTCTCAGTGTTCCCTGATTCCAACAATTGGTATCAGAGCCTAGTACCTTGGAAGGATTTTAGTAGCTTGAGGTGGATCTTGGAATATAAAGGACTTTGGTAGTCTTCAACAATAGCTTGTGGTGGCACTTGATGTTCTTGATCAGTCCAAAGGAGAAGTTTGGGAATTGAAAGAAAATATTAAGGGTGTTGAGAAATTCATTCAGACATTGAAGGATCATATTGTTAAATCCAAGGAAAAGAGAAAGGATCTATGTGATTAGATTAAGAAAAAAGAGAGAAAAGTATGGATGATATTCACTTAAATAAAACCTTGAAGGAAATAACTGAAGAAAGTGAAAAGCTTGCTAGAGACAATACTACCCTAAAGCATGAGATGGAATCTATGGTAAAGAAGCTAACTAAGGAGATTGAAGAAAGAAAGAAGAACAAGGAAAATATTGCCCATTCCTTAAAAGAAAGATCCGATGAATGCAGAAGAATTAATGGAGGGTACATTCAGTTGGAGATTGAACTGCAACAATCAAAAAACAATGAAGAAGAACTTGAAAGACATATCGTTATTCTCAGCGATGAACTTGCTACTGCAAATAAATACAAGGAGAAGTTCAATTTAAGCTTGATGAGCTAACTCAAGGTCAAAAGAATGGAAATGACAAGTAAGGTCTTGGATATGAGAAAGGAGAAAGTTTTGGATCTGGACAAAGGAATTTGAGGCAAGGAAATCAGATGAACAAAGTAAAAAGGCATCTGATAAGACAACCTAATGCCCAAAAGTTTAATGGATATTTTTTTTTTCTTGCAAAAGAATTGGTCATAGGGTTGCTCAATGTAGAAGTAAAATAAAATCGAGCGATCCATCATTCTTTGGTCAGTGTTTCAATTGCAATAATTTTGGTCATAAGTCAATTGAATGCAGAAATGTGTCAAACAACTCTATCAGTAAAAGAAGTGTCAAATGTTATACCTGTGGAAGATTCGGGCATACTACTAACCAGTGCAGATCAAGAAGAAATCAATGGAATAAATAGTCTAGACAAGGAAATGATGTTTGTTACAATTTCAACAAATACGGTCACATTGCAAAAAAAGTAGAAACAAAAAAATGGATAGAAAAGGTCTTACGTACAAAGGCAAAAATACACAGAAAGATGATAAAGAAAAAGGGAAAGTGACTGAAAATGAAATAAGAGATCAGATGAAGAAGACATGGGTAAAAAAGAATGAGTCAGGTGCAGGAGATGGTTCCGTACCGAAACTTGCTTCCGGCAATTCCTCCGAGAATTGATTTCAGGCCATTGGCCTAGGGGGGTTTTTTCAATAAAATCCTTTTTCCCTTGCTCGTAGTTGGTACCGAAACATGGAACATTGTCAAAAGTTAATTAATAATCTACAGATGCATTGGAAAACACTCACAAGGAAATTCAAACAATTAAAGATCCGTAGAAGAGTTATCTTTCGTAGTGTATGGAAACAAGGTATTTGGATAAGTTAGGGAAAAAGCATTTAATACAATAAAATGTTAGGTGTGTGAGTTATAAAAAAAAAGTTGAAACCATCATTTGCAACTTTATTTCAAAGAAAAGAAGAAGGAGAGTGCTCTACAGCAGAATTTTGAAAGCGTGAAGATAATTTGGTAGTGAAACCATAATCCATCAAGTACTTCAGTTATATTGAGAAATTTTCATTTAATTTGGCATGTGATAGAAATAAAACATGAGTACATAAGGAAAAATGGAACAAATCAAAGGCATGATAAAATTAGATGAGTATAACAATGAGAAGATTAGAGTCTTAAGGAACTTGTTGTCGCCTAATGAATTGAAATGGATGAAAGAAGCTAAACATAAAAGCTTGGATATTTGGAGTGAATTCCCCTATTTTGAGAACGCAAAAATCGTTAAATTTATTCTGGACAGATTGAATGACAATACTCTAATTTTGGACAAACCCTACCATATCTCAAAAGAAGTGATCAGAACTATAACTGGATTATGCAAAGTTGGGGATATACCGAGAAAGAATTCAATCCGGAATAAAGAAGTCAAAACCCTAACTAGAGTTATTGGAGATCAAAGGGCACTAATAATCTCAAAAATTAAAGACTCAGTGACAAGATACATTGTGCATGGAGTATCCTACAAAATCTTGTTTTAGAAATAGAGAAGGTGCAACTTCAGCAGGTGATGTCTACATTTCATACAACATGATAATGGAAGATCAGGATTTTGACCTTTGCAGATTACTGAAAGATCAACTGATGGAGAATGTGCAATTAATAAAGAAGACATATTACCCTTTCAAGTTTGGTACTTTAGTTATATATCTTGTGATGTACTTTCTGAATTCCTTACTGATGAACAACAGTGTAATGTGGAAAGAGAGTGAACCTATTTGCAAATGAATTTACATACACTCTAATAGTTTGGAAAACTATGATAAAGCATATGACAGTTTCTTTAAAGGTTTACTAAGAAATTTTCGCTCAAATGGTATTTCCCTTTCGGTAAGGGCACTTGAAGTTGGTTCCTCCTCTAGTGAGATGGAGAGGAAGAAGAAAAGAGCAAAAGAAATTGTTGCTTTTATTCCTCCAGCATGCAAGACTCCAAGAGTTGAAGGGAAAGGAAAGGAAAAAGTGATTGTAGATATACCAAATGATGAATTTGATAAGGAAACTGAGGACACCCAAGGAAAATAACTGGAAATAACTTAACCGAAACAAGGAAAGGCAATGACAAAAGAAAGTAAAGAAGAAGGTGACTTAACCAAACAAGAGCTATTGCAGCTTATTCATGAGGAAGATGGAATGCAGAAAATTGCAAACTTATGGTCTATCAGACCTTCATATGAGCAAGACATGATTTTGAACATATTAAGTGCTCATTTTGTGCACAACCATATTAAGTTAGAGAGTTTATAGAATAATTTACCAAAATAAATGATTGAATGCATCAAGGAAATCATGGACTCTGAGTCTCATAACAAGGAAGAAGAAGAAATAATTCTACACATGAAGAAGAAGTATAGATTATCTCTCACCAAGCTAAAAATACACATGAATCAATTAAGGCAATGCATAAACTCAACAAGTAGCATCTACAACTATTATCTTCGTTGGCCTCATGCAATTGGAAAGTACAAAGAAAATTTGGAACAAATTGAAATTGAACTAAACATTATTGGACAAAACTTTAACATGTTTCGAGAGCAAGATGGTGCAATCAAGAAAAGGATTCAAGAATTATAGATAGAACATACAAATATTCAAAACACTAGAAACAGGATTGCTGACACCTTTTGGAAAGTGAAGGATATAACAAAATGTAGATTGGAACAATTGATTTAAATACTGGGGAAAGGAGAGATATTGGAAGAAGCCATAACTATTCTAGAATCCCTCATCAAGATTATCAATCGGACATCTGAAAATAATAGCATGATCATAATCATAGGGATTGTAGTAGAAGCATGGAAGAATTTTCTTTAAGAGATGAAGGAAAAATACAAAATAATCTTCTAACTCAAGTAGCGGATGTATGTCTTCAAATTTTGAACCAGTTTTTTGAATAAGTAAGTTTTTGGTTATACTCCAAAAGAGATTAGTGTAAGAAATTTTTTTGTCATTGATGTCAAAGGGGGAGAGAGAGTAGTGAAAAATGCCTTATCAAATTTAGGGGGAGTTGTGTCAGTTATAACCTTTTGAAGTATTGAAGGATTGCAGTATGTTAGTTTCGTCACTTAGTCATTTTTCACTAAGTGTTGCCATCAATTCCAAAGGGGGAGAGTGTTGGCATATGGATTTTGGTGTTGTCATTGATGGCAGCCTAAGTCATTGATCTGGTGTGCACTTCAGTATTTGTTCATACCGAGAGACAGAGTGAAGAACAGGGTATCCAACTGAAGTTGAATCTATTTGTATTACCAATTTATCAGATCGAGTTGTGGATCTCAAGGAAGGTCATTGGAAATCTAGAATATCTTACTCTCAATTTTTGTGTCATCTCATCTATTGGTATAAGAGTTAGGAGATCCAGTTTATTGATTTTTTGTTTAACAGTGCAGAGAGTCGACTTGGTGAATATAATATGATTCTAGATATTCGAGGAGAAATTGTTAAAGTAATTTTATGTTCTAAAATGTTGATTTGGGTCATCACTATGCTATGCCTGACTTTGGTTGATGCACATTGAAAATCATTTGTGGATTTAGCTGACGTTTGGAAAATATTTTATGTTTTATTAAAGCTGACATATGGTTGATTAAATCTCTTGTTGAAAATATATATAAGTGATCGATTATATCATTTTGATATAGATGCGAAGTGTGTTGGTGTGTGCTGTGAAGTTCAGAAGAATAGTTGAGCGATTTCACTTGCACATATAATATTTGTGATGTGAACTATAGTAGAGAAGAGAAAAAGAGCATAATCAAACAGAAGGTCAAGAAATCAACTAATGTGCTTAACTAGAATTATTCTCAGGAATTTGCATATGCTAAATCATAGTTCACAACCTCTATTGTCTTTTGACACTGATTGTAAGGCAGTGAGCCTTTCTATTTTTGAGCAGTGATCCTAAATGCAAGTGCATTCCCATTTTGTAAAACTTATATTTGAGTACTCAAATTGTGGATTGACCTCCACCATGATTTTTCCCCTAACAGGGTTTCCACGTAAAAATCCTTGTATTTTGGTGTTGTGGATGATTTATTTGTGTGTTTGCAACTTTCTTTCAGTTTAAAGTTGTAAGTTGTTTAAATATCAAATTAATAAAGTTAAGTTTTTCATAACACTGATTCACCCCCCCTCTTAGTGTTCCCTAATTCCAACATTAATTGCACTTGTATTATCACAAAAAATAGAAATAGGATCATCATATAGAACTATGATATCTTTCAATGTCTATTTCATCCATAGAACTTGTGTACAACAAGATGGAGCATCAATATACTCAACTTTAGTAGTAGACAAAGAGACTAAATCTTTCTTCTTACTCTACCATGCCACTAATCTGCATCCAAGAAAGAATGCACCACCACTTGTACTTTAAAAACATCAACACATCCAACTCAATCTGCATCTATATAGGCACTAAGTGTAAAGCTAGTATCTTTAGGATACCACAATCCATAATCTGAAGTGTCATTCAAATATCTAAATATTCTTTTAACCGCAGCATGTATTTCCTTAGGATATTCTTGAAATCTAGCCACAAGACAGACTACATGCATGATATCCGGTCTATTAGTAGTCAAATATAATAGTCCACCAATCAAAATTTACTTACTATAATCAACCTTAGGTGAATTACCATCTTTACTCAATTTACAACCAGTCGCCATAGGAGTACTTATCGGTTTGGAAACATACATCCCAAACTTGTTCAACATCTCTCTCACATACTTAGACTGTGAAATGAAAATTCCTTTCTCTGTTTGATTAATCTGAAGCCCAAGAAAGAAATTCATCTCCCCAAACATATACATTTCAAATTCTTTATGTATTTCTTTTGCAAACATCTTGCACAAATTTTCAGTTCCTCCAAAGATAATATTGTCAACATAGACAACTACAATTAGGATTTTTTGATTTTTAATCTTATAGTATAAATTATTGTTTGTCATACCTTTGTTCCATATAGACTTCTTCTTCTAGCTCACCATTCAAAAATGTTGACTTTACATCCATCTAATAGAACTTAAAGTATTTGTAATCAACAAGTGCCAAGAACATCCTTATAGCTTCCATTCTTGCTACTAGGGAATTTTTTTCCTAAAAATCTATGCCTTCTACTTGTGAGTAACCCTTACACACAAGCCTCACTTTGTTTCTGACCACTTCTCCATTCTCATTCAATTTATTTCTTAATACCCATTTTGATCCAATAATATTTTTATCTGTCGATCTTGGGACCAGTTCCCAAGTCTGACTCTTCTCAATCTGCAAAATTTCTTCTTTCATTGCTTCCTTCCAATGTCCATCTTTACAAGATTCACTTATAGTCTTCGGCTCAATCTCAGAGAATAAACACAAATTCACTTCAATAGGAGCTTTGCTTCTAGTTAATATACCTTTTGTCTTGTCTCCAATAATCTAACTTTTTGAATGATTTTTTTGTACATATCTATGTGTCCTAGGGGACATCATTGGAGCATCTTCTTCTCTTTCATTATGTTCGTTATGCTTCTCTTTCTCATCTTTTTCTTTTTCTTCTACAATTTCTTCTTTTCTTGCGCAGCCATGTTCATCAGATACATATCCATCAATTCCAATAGAATTCTCATTGTCTCATCAACCTTCACATTTGATCTCTCTACAATTTTTCTCTTTTATTGAAACATCTGTATGTCTTGCTTTTAGTAAAATATCCAAGAAAAATGCCTTCATCACTTCTTGCATCAAAATTTCCCAAAGTTTCTTCATCTCTTTTGATATAGCATTTTCTTTCAAATACCTTGAAATATTTAACAGTAGGAATTGTTCCATGCCATAGCTTATAGGGAGTCTTTGTACTATTTTCTCTTGCTTGAACTTGATTGAACACATAAACAACAATATGAATAGCTTCTTTCCAGTAAAATTTTGGTAAACTAGCCTCAGTAATCATTGACCTAGCAACTTCTTGAACTGTTATATCTTTTCATTCAACAACTCCATTTTGTTGAGGAGTTTTCAGATAAGATAACCGTCTCTTTATTCCATGCACTCCACAAAGCATATTAAACTCATGAGAGGTGATTCCTTCACCTTTTTCAGATATTAAGCAAGTTATCTTTCAGTTCACTTCATTTTCAACCATTGATTTGAATGCCTTAAATCTGTCTAATGCATCTGATTTCTCTCTAAGAAATGTAACCCATGTATATCTAGAATAATCATCAAATAAAAGCATAAAGTACCTTTCACCAAGTAGACTTCTCACTCTTGTAGGACCACGAAGATCTATATGAACTAAATCTATTAGTCTGGTAGTAGATTTTTCCTTTGATTTGTAATGATTTATTGCTTTCTTTCCAAACTAACAATTACTGCAAATAGCATTAACAGGCTTTGTAATTCTTGGAAAATCTCTCACAGATTGAACAACACTAATCCTTGCCAAGTTATCAAAATTAATGTGGCACATTCTCCTATGCCATAACCAACTGTCATTTATCTGAGTCATAAATCATCATCCATCAACACCCTTAATTTGATATATATTCCCTTCAAATTTCTTTCCTATAGCAATCAATGTTTCGAATCTACCATTTATCATCCTTAAACACAAGATCGTATCTTTTTTGCACATCTGACCAACGCTTAAAAAATTGTCTTAAACCCTTAACATAGTAAACATCGCCAATATGATGCTTGCCATCAAAACTTATTGAACCTATCCCACATATTTTAGCACCAGTATCATCTCCAAACATAACCAAGCCTCCATCATATTTCTCAAGCTTAAAAAAATTACTTTTATCACCAGTCATGTGATGTGAACAACCACTATCAACTACCCAATAAATTTTCTCTTGTTTAGCATGTAGGGTAGATATAATCATACCTTCATTTTTCTCCTTCTCTGGAGGACTTTCCTTTACCTATTTTTTAGAATTAGTATAAGTAGGTTCATCCTTAATCGCCAAGAACAAGCATTCATTATCATTTAGATCTTCATATTCTAAATCCTCATCAAATATACTAGCATTCTCATTCACATAGTAAGCTATGTTAATCTTCTTTCCTTTCTTTTCTTTCTCATATCTTTGTTTATTCCTTTTAGCTATTTCTAGACATTTTGTAGCATAATGACCTATTTCTCCACAACTAAAGAATTTAAAGGGAAACTTACCTTCATACTTACCAAAGACTTTCCTCATTCTCCTTACAAAGTTAACTTCTATTTCATCAAAGTTCTCTTCCTCCGGATCTTCATCTTTTGTAGCTTTAAAGGAAGTCTATGATTTGCTTCCATTCCTTAGACTAGGCTTCCTCATCTCATAAAATGTCAAAAATCCTAATAGGATATCCTTAATACAAGTCTTATAATCTATAGTTTTCTCAATAGCACTCACCTTCTCACTGTAAGCATCACAAAGAGTTTCAAGAATATTCTTTGCAATCCTTGTTTCATCAATAGTAGCACCAAGTCCTTGCATTCCACCCACTATCTCATCCAATCTCTATACATAAGCTTTAATAATTTCATCTTCATACATATGTAGAAGATCAAATCGTGTCTCCAAATTTTGCAGTTTCACCTCTTTAACTCTTTCATCACCATCATGCGCTCTTTCTAAAGCATCCCAAACTTCCTTAGTTATCTTTAAATTTTAAACCTTAATCAACTTTGAATGTACTAGACTATTCTTCAAGATGTATTTTTCCTTATTTTTCACTTCATGTGCTTTGATCTCTTCAGGTGTACTCAGACCACTAGCAGAAGGAGTGTAAGGATTCTTATAAGCTTTCTCCACATCATACCCATAATACTCTAGATATTCTTCCATCAATACTTTCCAAATACCATAATTAGTTCCATCAAATATCGAATAATAATAAACCATTTTGTTAGCCATCCCGGACCTTCCTCAAGTGGTTAAGCTCTTCACCAAGGAACCAAGCTCTGATACCAATTATTGAATAGGACAACTGATAGGGGGGTGAATTAGTTGTCACATAATTAAGCCTTTAAATCAATCACCGGAAGTAATCCTTAATACTTGTTTAAATGATTAATCATCAAATGCCAAAATAGAAACTTAAATCCAACACTTAAACATAGTAACACCAAATTTACATTGAAAACCTAATAAGGGAAAAACAATGATGAGGATTAACTCACATTATAGAGAATATAAAAATTGATTGCAAAAGGCTCACTGCCTAAAACAAGGCTCACTATCTAAAATAAGGACTCACTGTCTGGAACGAGGACTCATTATCCAACAAGGCTACAACTTAGAGGGCTCACTACCACAAAGATACAAAGAAGATAAAGAATACTTGTTATAGAGAGACTACAATCCCAATGCAACAAAGGATTCCACCACAATTACTCACACACATGCATGAATGATAGAGTTCGCCTTCTGCTCACTGCATCTGAAAACTTAACATTAAGCTTTGCACTAATCTACCACACTCTCAACACACATACTTAATGAATAGAATCAATGTCGCATCAAACTACACTTTCTCTTTTCTGTTATCACTCTTTTTCTTTTCTCTTGCATCTTATCTTCACCATTAACCCAACTTGCATTTATACCATCTTCAACTTTGAAACATATCCAAAGTTGACCATCCAATTTAAATTCAAATTAGGTTGGCGCTAAAACATCCTAGGATGGAATTAGAATGAGGGCGACCCAAACACATGATTCAAAGGACCCAAATAGATCCAAAATGCTTCATCATCCTCAAAAGTAGTATTTCACACAAGGTCGGCCAAACTAGTGTAAAACACATCGAACCATTAAGCATGAATCTTCCAAATGTCGAAACTATCTTCAATAGAACTAGGGAAACACAATGATCTAGAACCACAAGTCATAAGACTTCATCAAAGACAAATTTAGACCAACACCATTTCTCTCGGACCTCAATGAGAACCACATAAGACCATAGTTCACAACTAGTGAACATAACTTGCATTGTACAATGAATCAACAACCAGAAATATGGATATAACATCTACTACCAACCATGAACAACATATCTGAACCGCACAATCACAGTCTAAAATCCAGACCAAAAACTGGAGCAACCATAGAACACATGCAACATATCCTTATTAAAAATTTCTTAATATCCTTGACATATACACCCAACAACAACTATTAGATAACTAGTTGACCGATTGACATCAATGACAACACTAGCAATCTTTCCATAACACCTTCAATATTTTCATTCTTGTAACAATATTCTCATTATCTACTCCATTTTTTCACCAAATTTCATAAGAATTCTAAACAAGCTAACAGCATACAAAGGAAAATTATTCAAAGTTGAGATAATCAATTGCAACTTCCCTACCTAATTAATAAATGTACCTTTCCACCCAATGAGCTTATTATTGAACTTGTCTAGCAGCCCACTCTAAAAGGAATCAAGATTCTTTGCAATGCAAAGTGGGAGGCCCAAACAAATATCAAGAAAGGAGCCCAATTTAAAGAATTCTAGCCAATTTATCCTTAAGACCTCCTGAAGTATTAAGTAAAAGGAGAGTGCTCTTGGGGAGGTTGACTTGCTAACTCGAAGCCTTTTCATAGCCTTGAATAATATTTTTCAGCACCTTGATTTCTCTGACTGAATATTCCCCCGTCACCATGGTATCATCAACAAATTGTTGATGTGAAAGAGGGAAAAAGCTAGAAGATAGTTTGAGGCCTTTTAATTCCCCTTCCACCACAACCTTCTGAATAGACCTACCAAGCACTTTAGCCATAATGACGAAGAGGAGCAAGGAAATAGGATCACCTTGCTTGATGCCCCTCAAGCTACGGAAGAAAGGAGAAGGGTAGCCATTGATCATAATAGAGAATCATGGAGTGGAGACCCACTAATCAATTAACTTCACAAATTTCTTATAGAAACCAAAGCACGGGAGAATATTCTGGAGAAAATTCCAATTCACCTTTAGAAGATATAGCTTAAGAAAGAATCGAGAAATCTTGTTGACCGAGAGAGAGTGAGCAACCTCATGCACCTGAATAATATAGTCCATAATTTGGAGACCCCACACAAATCCACTCTATTGAACAAAGATGATTCAAGGAAGGACCCCTTGTAGTCGAGTGGCCAAAACCTTAGAAAACACCTTGTAGATGGCATTGCACAAGCTGATGGGCCTAAAATCAGCAAAGGAATTTTCACTAGTGGTCTTCGAGATAAGCAAAAAAAATAGAATTAAGCTCCCATAGGATCTTTCCACAACCAAAAAACTCCTTAGTAGCATTGATGACAACCTAGGGCATAGTATCCTAGAAAGCATGCAAGAAAAGAAATAGGAAACCATCAGGACCCAGAGCTTTGTTCCCTTCTAAAGAGAACATAACTTTCTTAATTTCCTTTGCAGTGGGGATAGCCACCAACATCTTGTTGATATCCTCATAAAAGATAGAAGGAATTACATCAATATAATTATCCCCAACTGCTTGATCAATATTATGGTCATCTTTCAGCAACTTAGCAAATAACTCTACAATAGAGGTATGAATGGCCACATCCTCCTCTAGGGTACCATCATTAACTAGAATATATTTAATCCTATTGCCCGACCTATTCTTGAGAGATGAGAGGTGAAATAATTTAGTATTATTTTCATCGAATTTAAGCCAAATAGTTTGGGAGCACTATCTCTAGAAATCTTCTTCCTTTGTAATTATATCATGAAGCTTGAAAAAAATCTCATCCTCTTCCAATTTTAAAGAGTCGGTGAGACCAACTGATTGAATATCCTTTTGGAACAACTCCAAGCACTGGGTAACATGTGAATTATCACTAATAATGTGCCCACAAGAATTCTTATTCCATTTTATGATATTTCATTTAACACAGCTAATTTCTTGATAATTCTAAAGATCGTTGTCCCTTCAATTTTCACCTACCACCAAATATGAATACAATCTTTGATGTTTAGATTCCTAAGCCACATAACTTCAAATCTAAAAGGGAAAAGCTTCCTTCTACCCATATTTTTCACAGAGAGATCAATAGGAAAATGGTTAGAACCAGTTCTAGAGAAGGAGGAGAGAGAGCACGAGTAGTGCAAAAATCAATTTGCAAAGATTAAGGCATGATCCAACTAACTGGGATGAGGTCATCATTCTTCTATTTGACCAAGTAAAGGAGGAGCCTTGCAAGGTCAGGACAACAAAGGAATTATTGTCAATGAAGTCTTACAAATCCATATGACTGTCCAAAGTCATTTGAGAACCACTCATCTTGTCATTGTCCTTTAGAGGGGTATTGAAATCCCCCATCACAATCCATGAAAAATTGAGGAAAGAGGATCTGAGATCCCCAAGATGATCCCAAAGATTTCTTCTAGCTTTCTTTTGATTAGGGGCATAGATATTTGAAATGACACAAGAGGAATCCTCAAGATGATGAAAATGAGTCTGGATAAACTTTTGTTCCTCCACCATGGGAGAACCTTTAATGAAGTAGAGATTCCAAAAGGTAGCAATTCCACCCAAAGAACCCTCAAAATTCACATCATGAAATCCACAATCCTTAAAAAAGTGCTTCTTAATTTATCAATCTTATCATAATGCATTTTAGTCTCTTGAATAAGTAAAATATTTGGTTTATGATCCCGAATAATATTTCTCAAGAGGTCATGTTTGTGAACATTATTCAACCCCTTGAATTTCCATGAGATAATCTTCATTTGGTAGTAAAGGGAGTTCTCTTAGAGCATAGATCGAAGAGAGTTTTCTTAACTCCTTCCACTATGTCTTTTCTACATTCCTGCTCCCTACTCTTCTGAGAGGATGGTCTACCTTGGGGACAATGATCTGCACCACAATCATCTTTTTGATGCCTAGTGACCACCCCCTTGTGACCCACTGGGGAAGGCTGAACGATTTTTTCTTTCTACCCTACATTGAAACCTCTTCCTAGGAAGAATCCTCTAGACCTGAAGGGGGATCCTCTACCAGACCAGAATCAAGAGCCAAGCCCACAGAGTCACCATATTTAATCTCCAACACCCCTCCGAAAGAGAGTCTTCTAGGGCGTGAATAACCTCCACCAAGCTTGAAATCCATAGTAGGGGGTGAAGCCAAAGCCACCTTATAGGAATAAAAAACACTCAGACGAGGAGGCTCAGGAGCTCCAATAGAAGAGTCAAAAACTAGTCGAGCCAAGGAGTGCTCCACCTTAGCATTGCATTGCACCCCATAAAAAACTTGAACATCCTTAGTCAGTAAGAGAAAAGAATCCTCCACCACAACATTGCACTACACTTTATCCCCAACTAAGGGGGGTCCCAAGTAGCATCCATACATACCAAACCACTCTTAACCAAAAAATCCTCCTTAAGGGTAGCTTTCTTCTTCTAAACCTTCCTAGGAGGTCCCTATGGCTACAAGGAATAGTTCTTGGCCCAGTGACCTGACTTCCTTTAGTTAAAATAAGCAAAAAGGAAGGATTCAAAGATAATATGTTGTTTCCAATCCCCCAAGTTTGATTTCAAGAGGATTTTCTCAAGGAGATCCAACTTGGGATCAACCAACAACATAGTCTTGCACAAACTAGTCACCTCCTTCAATGGAAATCAATTACCCAAATGAGCTAGCAATACCCTTAAATATTTCCTCATCCCAGTATTCCATAGGAAGGTTTGGAAGCTTAACCCAAACTAGGGCTAAATCAAAAAATCATTTCAAGAGATCCATGCCAAGTTTCCAAGGTTGAAGAGCAAGAGAGGCTCAGCCTAGAAACCAAGGCCCCTTAGATCAAACCATATGCATGTCTTCATTGCAGGTAAAGGAAAAGGAAAAGAAACCTTTTGCCATAGCCACAACCTCCACTTGACCTTTTAGAAACCATTTCTTAAAATAACAAGACCATGCAACCTCAATATTTGGCCTAGGCCCCATGAATTTCCCAATCAGAGTAAACTCGATAATGGACAAGCTCTTATGAATAGTAGATTTAGGGATATAGAGTATTATATCACCTGATTCCTTTGACGAGGTAACCTTTTTAGAGGAAGAGAGACTTTTACCCTTGAGTCTAAAGCTGAATAACTCTAACAACGAGTGACCCACACCGCCACTCAAACCCACCAAACCGTGGGTAACAACAATAGGAACCTCCTCTTGAACATATTCTGCTGGGGAACCACCCTCAACTATGGTAGAGTTTTTGACCGTCCACTCTTTCACCTAAAATACTAGGTTTGAAATCCTTGGAAGATCTAGGTGGAGCCCTTATATTATATTCCTACAAAAAAAGAAAATAGTATGAAAATCTACATATATATGCCGATAAATATTATAATGATTAGAAAATTCAATATGTAATCTACGAGAAAAAATTGTGTGTGATTTATTTTGAAATAAAAAGGCTTTACCATTTCAAAAAATCTTTGACTAATTTTAATTTGAGGTTAAATCTCTTAAAATTTGGTAAAAAATTATCTTTGAGTCATATCCAAAAAATGCTTCAGATGTGGATTAGGGATTTGACTTGCAATCCTCCTTAAAAAATCTCTTTGATTGGGAGAGACCCTTGTGTTATTCTTCTAAAATTATTCAATTAGGGATATGCAGGCTTCAACAATTGATTTATCTTTCCATAGAAGTCTACCAAAGAATGCCCATAATTCACTATTATTTATATCCTCCACACTTATACACCTTCTCATGGCTCTCATTAGAGTTTCTATTTATTCTCAATGCTTGACTTGTCTTTCTAATGATACAATCTTACCTAGTTTGATTTCTTACTATTTCTAATGTAATGACACATAATGTGACATTACTATCTTTGTTGCATGAGGTGGAACCCACACTCTCATATGCACTCATTAAATTCTTAACAATACATTTCTCACATGAATATTTCGATGTTCTTAGCCCAGGAATCTTCATAATGGACTTAAATTCTAGATTTCTCATTATTCCAACAAATAGTTGACATATTCCGATTTCATTTAATTTTTCAAAAAATAATCTCCAAATCTTGTTAGCATATCTTTGACAAGTATGATTTGGAACCTTATCAACCATCAACTTTAAAATATTATCATCAATATTAATAAAAATATTAGGCTTTCTATGTAGAACTCTAGGAGGTGTTCTCAAAGGTATTTTTTGTTGAAATGCACACAAGACAACTGAGAGGGGGGGTTGAATCAGTTGTATCAATTCTTTCCACTTATAAACTTAAACAATTTCACTTTAACTTCAATCTATTATTAATTGTACAAAAATGAAATGCAAATAACAGAAACACAACACCAGAGACACCATATTTATGTGGAAAACCCAATGAGGGAAAAACCACGATGAGGGTTAACTCACAATATAGAAGAATGAAAAACCGGATACACAGGCTCACTATATGAGGGCTCTCTACCCAGATATGAAGGCTCACTACCTAGATATGAAGGCTCAATACCCAGATTAAGGGCTCACTACCTTAGGACTCACTGTCCAGAAAAGGAGGCTCACTACCTACGGAAATTACAAAGAAATAGATAAAGAACCACCACTAGGAGTTCCACACACTTCACAACTTGAAAAGAAGAATATAAATACAATTAAGTTATTTTGCTACACTATGCTCTTCCACACTCTGCTTTTCGCACTTATTCGCACACTCTTCTCTTGCTCGAATCGAATGATGGATGGATGATCAATTCGCTTGAACTTGATTCACTTATATACCATCTTCAACCTTAGAGACATTCATAAGGTCGTCTATACAATTACCAATTACAAATTCAAACAAGGTCGGATACTCAACATTCCCACGATGGATAAGAATGTGAGAGGACCAATTACATATTTAATTTAGGACCCAAACAACATCTTGGATCATGCACATTCTTTAACAAAATTATGCACAAACAAAATGTAATGTGTAAACACCATGTCGTCCAAACCTAATGAAAATATTGATGAACTTGAAGTACATGCATCGCTAGCAAGATAATTTCATGTGGATGGCCCCGTTGGATGTTTTGGTTGCATTGCTGATATGTGGTTGTCATTGATGTCAACACTATTAGCATTGATGATGCTTAAGGCTATATATGTCAAGGATATTGATAAAATTGTAAAAATAATATTGTTGGCAGCCAGTGAAGCTGAGAAGGTCAAAATTTTGGAAAGTTTTGTACGTTGAACATCTGAAGGTGTGCTTCAAAGGGATTGTTTCTGAAGATTTCTAGTATGTTGTCTGAAATTTTTAGAGGTTCGCATCAAGATTTGTGGAAGTTATGAAGATTTGTGTTCCTACAGTTATTTAGTTTCTTTAGATGGTGTTCTTGGATGAAGCAGATGAAATTCTAGTAATTTCATGTGTTGCGCATGTACCTGTGATGTTCGTGGATGAGTCTAGATTGTACTCTATCCTTTTTGTATGTATGCATTGATCGAAGTGTTTGAGATCAGAGATTTTTTTGATGTGTGCTCAAGTTTTCATGTTCTTGGCCGGCATGATGGTGTTAGCATGTTGTGGATCCATGAAAATTAATATTTTATTATTTGGCATGTTTGAAGGTGTTTTTTTGGGTCCTCGCTATTTTGTGACCAACTTGTGTTGGTGCACATTGAAATTTATTCATGTATTGAGGCCGATAGTTATAATTTATTCTTTATTTGAGGTTGACTGAATAGTGGATGTCAATCCATGTAGTAGATATATATAAGTGTTTGTTTTCCTCATTAAGAGGCAATGCTCGGTGTGTGCAAGAGGTGTACATGTGCAAATAAATGTCAAATCATTCAAGAGCAAAGAAAAGTGTGAACTAGTTTGAGCAAAGTGTGGAAGAGTGTGTAGAATTTTTTGTGCGCCTAACTAGAACTATAATCAGGCTTTGGTAGAAGCTAATTTCTCAGTTCAACTTCATCAAATGGATTTAATCTAATTATTGTAAGGAAGTGAGCCTTCCCTTTGAGCAGTGTTCTCTAGGTAGTGCGTCTGAATGCAAGTGCATTCCTTTTTCATTCTTCATTATACTTCTAATAGGGTATAATCTTGTGGACTAATATCCACCATGGTTTTTCCCCTAACAGGGTTTCCACATATAAAATCTTGGTGTTCACATGTCCTGATGTGTTATTAATTTATGCTTGCACTATTATTTATCAGATCTAAGATTTAAGGTTGATTAATGTTGTATAAGTTTGGTTTTGGTAAAAACTGATTCACCCGCCCTCTCAGTTGTCTATCCTTGTTTTTCCAATAGGCCCAACATGCTTCACTAGTCATTTTACCATCTTTGAGAATAAATCAGATACATATGTAACAGCTTCAACAAACTTCATTCATAGAGAATACTTCACCAGTTCAACCGGGATGACCAGTCAGAATACCAAAGCTCTAGAGCAGGCCTTCCAAAGTGCAAAAACACATACAACTTTTCCAGAATACAGAAAACAAACCATATAGTAATTTCTCAGATCGACAAGATCTGAAACCAAATACCAAAAGATTGTGGAGCCAAAACATTTCTCCCAGTCAACAACCAAATAACTCTACAAACCCAGTTCACACACCGGTGAACATAACTTCTACTCTCCATCAACCCAGAAGTTGAAACTCGGAATATATAATCCACTTAAGCTCAAGAACACACCTATAAAACCTCATAGGCAAAATATTAACACAAAAAAAGTGTGGTCCAACATACAGGATTGTGCTCAGAACACGCTTTCAACACTAGTTTACATCATTTCTCAATTTTCTCAAAAGAACTTGGCAAATACACAACTTGCTCAACCTATATAGTGTTGACATCAATGACAACATTAATGACAACATCACCAAACATCTCCATACTTTCAATAATATCCCCCTTTGTCATTGATGGCAACACATGATGTGAAAAAACATCAAAGATAGCAAACATGATTCTCAGGAGCGACAACCTGTCAAGAATAAAGAATGCATGATCTCTCTCCCATATCCTACATGAGTTCTAGAAGTGACAACCTACCAAGCATACAATTTTCACATGATCTCTCTCCTCCTTTGAGATCAATGTCAAAGGAAATTCTTGCCATGTAAATCTTTGTTCACTCCCCCTAAGGAGTTCACCCACAACACATACTGCAACAATGCACGTCTCTACTCCTCTTGAGGAGTAGACCTCAATCATCAGTCCAAAACAAAGAATTTTATGAATCCAATGGACTAATGCACCACTAGATGCACTTAGTTCAAAAAAGGGGGGGCATAAACCCCTAGCTTCCCTCTGAGATAGTAAAAAGTATCCTTTGGATGGGCCTTAGTGAATATGTTTGCAACTTGTTCTTTAGTAGGCACATATTCAAGTCTAACTTCGTTCCTCAATACCTTCTCTTTTTAAAAGTGATACTTAATAGATATGTGTTTTGTTCTAGAATGCATTATTGGATTCTTTGATATGTTTATAACACTTGTATTGTCACAAAAGATAGAAGTAGGTTCATCACTCATCACACCTATGTCCATCAAAGTTTGTTTCATCCACAGTACCTATGTACAATAGAATACTACTGCAATATACTCTGCTTCTATAGTAGATAAAGAAATTAAATCATGTTTCTTGCTCAACCATGCAACTAATCTTCCTCCAAGCAAGAATTCTCCACCACTTGTACTCTTTTGGTCATCTACACATCCAGCCCAGTCAACATCAATGTAGACATTCAATGTAAAATCATTGTCCTTCGGATACCATAGCCCAAAATCTAGAGTTCCTTTAAGATATTTGAATATCCTTTTCATAGTTGTAACATGTGCTTCCTTTGGTTTTTCTTGAAATATTGCAACTAAACATATTGCATGCATAATGTCAAGTCTAGTAGTAGTCAGATACAACAATCCACCAATCATGGATTTGTACATGCTCTAATCAACTTTAGCAGATTCAACATCCTTAGTCAACTTACAACCAGTTACCATAGGAGTACAAACTAGTTTAGAGTCATCCATTCTAAACTTCTTCAACAATTCCTTAACATACTTAGATTGTGAAATTAATATCCCTTTGTTAGTTTGATTAACTTGAAGTCCAAGGAAGAAATTTAGTTCACCAATCATAGACATTTCAAATTCTTTTTGCATCTCATCAAAAAACTTCTTACACATACCTTGATTTCCACCAAAAATGATATTATCAGCATCTTACCTTTCTCAATCTTAAAGTAAGGATTGTATTTTGTGGACCCCTTGTTGAATCCTTATTTTTTCAAGTACTTATCCAACCTAGCATACCAAGCTCTCAGAGCTTTCTTCATACCATATAAGGCTTTCTTCAATTTACAAACCATGTCTGGTTTATTAGACAGTGAAAAGCCTTCTGATTGTTGACGAGGTAAAAATAACCTAATCATAATAAAATCTGGAAAGCTTAATTTTTCTAACTCAATCCTAAGCCTGTGCCAATTTATTAAACTTTAGGAGAAGTAATTGCTTATTTTAAGGAAAATTATGCTTTCTTTCTTTCTTTTGATCAATTGAGGAAATTTACCAAAGCAAGTTTAATGGGTTGACTTGAGCGTTTTTGTAGGGAATAACAGGTCATCATGCGGCTGTTACAGAAGTTTAGCTAGCACATGCCTCAAGAGTAATTTTGCGAACCCACTCCTAGATGCCTAGATGATGCACCGAAGATTTAGTTTCAGTTCTTTAAATTCAGTTGTTAAAATCTTTATGGCTCTTCTCGAGCCTTGTACATGTTTATGAGCTTTAAAGACATCAAAGTTAGTTTTAAGTTGAGGAAGACTTTTTCAATGGCTATACATACCCTCTTAAATTTAGGATTTAGTTATAAAGTTATCTATAAAACTATAATTTCAAAAGGGGATGAATAAGACAAAGAGGAAGTATCGTTATGTTGTTCATATGGTTTTCCAAATACTGTTATCCGATTTCTGTCTATTGATAATCTGTTGAATTATGAAGATGAAGACTGTAAGTAATGGATAGACTCCAGAACTAGTAGCTTATGTGATTTTAAGATGAGGTGTTAACCCGCTAGCTGGCCACTTGAGGGAAGTAGTTTAGATAGATAAGTATTTTTTTGTTTTGTTGTTTCATTTGTTAAAGCTAGATATTTGTTCAGTAGAAGTAATTGAGTTTGTTAAGAGTAGAGTCTAAAGTTTCGGAGCACTATTATTTTTCACTAGTATGAGTTATCTTTCGTAGTTGATAAAATCCTTTACTATTAAAAATGTTTCATCGTTTGTTCACTTACTTTTCTTCTTCCATAGTATATCAGTTGTTTAGTTTTCTTGTCTCTATGCTTTCTAGTTTAGTTGTGTTGCTTTCTAAATTAGTTATCTTACGCTTCTTAATTTAGTATTACTTGTTTTTCTTAGAGTAGGATTATTTTCTATTTAAATAGGAATGGCCTTAGATTAAAATTGACTCTGTTAGTTGAAGATAAAATAGAAAATAGAAAATGAGTTATCCAAATCATCTTCTTCTACAAATTGCCTTGGACACTGCCCGGTCAACTAATTGACATTCAATTATTCTAAAGTAGTAGGACCTAATGACAACCTATCAGTTGCTCCATGTATACTTCTTCTTCCAATTCCCCATTCAGGAATGTAGACTTGACATCCATCTAATATACCTTGAAATATTTATGTGCTGACAATTCCAAGAACATCTGAATGTATTCCATTCTTGTTATAGGTGCAAAATTTTCTTCAAAATCTATGTCTTCAACCTGTGAATATCCTTTACATACCATTCTTGCTTTATTCCTAACCACTTCACCATCTTCATTCAATTATTTTTTGAACTAAACACCCATTTCGAACCAATCACATTCTTGTTTTCAGGGCTAGGAACAAGTTCCCAAGTCTCATTCTTCTCTATATGTTGTAATTCCTCTTTAATTTCTTTCATCCAACTTTCATCATTACATGCTTCATTCATAGTCTTAGGTTCTATCTTAGAAAGTAAACACAATTTTACCTCAACCACTTTGCTTCTTGTCTTCACTCCTTCATTTTTGTCTCCAATTATCTAATCCTCTAGATGATTTTTCTGAACATATTTAGGAGTCTTTGGTGTAGTTTCCAGATTCTCTTCTTCTTCTTCACTTTGTTCTTTCTCTTCCTTCTCTTCATCTTGAACTTTCTCACAGATAGATTCATTAGGTTCACCTTTAGTTATCTTTACTGGTCTATACATAGCTTCATCAACCTTTACATTAGTACTTTCAATGATTTTTCTCATCCTTTTATTAAAACATCTGTAAGCTTTTTTTTTATTAGAATAACCAAGGAAGATTTGTTCATCACATCTAGCATCAAACTTTCCAAGATTCTCTTCATCTCTTCTAATGTAACATCTACTACCAAATACCTTAAAGTATTTTACAGTAGGAGTCTTACCATTCCATAACTCATAAGGAGTCTTAGTATTGTTACCCCTAATTTGAACTCTGTTAAGAATGTAAACAATAGTATGTATAGCTTCTCTCCAATACACATCAGCGGCATTTGATTTTTTCATCATGGTTCTAGCTGCCTCTTGTACAATCTTGTTCTTCCTCTCAACAACTCCATTCTGCTACGGGGTTCTAGGAGCAAAATAATGTCTTTTTATGCCATGCTCTTCATAGAATGCATTGAATTCACCAGATGTAAAACCTCCACCTCTATCAGATCTTAAACATTTAATTCTCATATTTTCCTCATTTTCTACTCTTGCCTTAAACACCTTAAATCTATCAAGAGCCTGATATTTTTCCCTAAGAAATGTAACCCATGTCATCCTAGAGTAATCATCAATTAAAAGCATATAGTACCTGTCACCATTTAGGCTACTTGTTCTTGTAGGACCACAAAGGTCTGTATGAATTAATTGAAGCACTCTGGTAGAAGATTGATCTTTTCCCTTGAAACTGCTTCTTGTCTACTTTCCCATATAACAACTTTTGTAGATTGAATTAGAAGGCTTTGTGATTCTAAGAAGATCTCTCACAACTTCTCTAGAAATGATTCTAACCATATTATCAAAATTCACATGTCCCATTCTCTTGTTCCATAGCCAACTCTCATTAATATGTGAAACAAAACATTGTCCATCACCTCCTTTAAGTTGATAAGTATTTCCATGAGTTCTTCTTCTAGCTACAACCACAGGTCTAGATCCTTTTCTGATCTCACAACTGTTATCCTAAAATACAAGCTTAAAACTTTTGTTGCACATTTGTCCAACACTTAAGAGATTGTGTCTTAAACCCTTCACATAATAAACATAATCAGTATTGTGTTTCCCATCAAAGCTAATTATTCCTTTACCAACAATCTTAGCACCAGAGTCATCTCCAAACATGACTATACCTCCATCATACTTCTCGAGTTTAGTAAAATTACTCTTATCTCCAAGCATATGATTTGAACATCTATTGTCAATTACCCAAAATTCTCCATCTTGTCTGGCATGAAAAGCAGTCACCAAAGTACCTTTTGTCTCATCTTCCTTGTTCTTAGGACCATATTTCTGTCCACATTTCTTTTCCAGGGCTAGAAACAATACTTCATCCTTATCTTTCTCAAGGTCTGATTCATCATCAAAAATACCTGCATCTTCTTTGACATAATACAACTTCTTGAACTTTTTGTCCTTCTTATCCTTGTAGTTATTATTATTACCATCCTTATTCTTCTTTTGTGTTTCTCTATTAGGGCATCTTGATGCATAATGACCAATATTTCCACAACTGAAACATTTAAAAGGAAAATTACCTTTGTATTTACCAGTACCTTTCTTCAATCTCCTTATGAAACTAGCTTCCAGATCTTTTGTATCTTCTTCATCATCATCATCTCCTATCTTCATTGCTTTAAACGTTGTTTTAGTCTTCTCCTTTTCTCTTTAAAATTTTCTCATCTCAAATGCAGTCAAGACACCAAATAGATGTTCCTTAGTAAATGTCTTTGGATCATATTGTTCTTCAAGAACAGAAACCTTGTCATTGTAATTGTCTGGTAAGGTCATCAAGATCTTCTCCATTATATCCTCATCCTTCATGGTACCACCTTGATTCTTGATTCCGGTCGCTATAGTCTCAACTCTTTGATAATAGCTGGCAATTTCTTCCTCATCTTCCATTCTCAAATTCTCAAATTTTCACTTAGTAGTTAGTTTCCTTGACAAATTTACTCTCTCATTTCCTTCATAAATGTCTTTCAACTTTGTCCACATTTCATATGCAGTAGCCAGAGAAATAACTTTTGATCTTTCAGTTTTAGATAATGCACTAAAGATAGAAAATATCGCTTTTTCATTCTCTTAAAAATTTGTAACCTCATCAACAGTGGAAGGACCGGTTGGTGGAATCACATACTTCATCTCCACAACTTTCCAGGTATTGAAACTAATTGAAATTAGGTAACTTCTCATTTTTTCTTTCAAGTCACTGTAATTAGCTCCATCAAACATAGGAAGTTGCAACTTGTGCGCCATCTGATCTACCTCAAGTGGTTAAGCTTTTCACCTGAGGAACCACGGCTCTGATACCATTCATTGAAATGCACACAAGAAAATTGAGAGGAGGGGTGAATTAGTTGTATCAATTATTTCCACTTATAAACTTAAACAATTTCACTTTAACTCCAATCTATTATTAAGTGTAAACATGAAATGCAAATAACAAAAACACAACACCAGAGACACCATATTTACGTGGAAAACCCAATGAGGGAAAAACCACGGTGAGGGTTAACTCACAATATAGAAGAATGAAAAACCGGATACATAAGCTCACTTCTTGAGGGCTCACTACCCAAATATGAAGGCTCACTACCCAGATTAAGGGCTTGCTGCCTTAGGACTCACTTTCCAAAAAAGGAGGCTCATTGCCTATAGAAATTACAACGAAATAGATAAATATCCACCACTCGGAGTTCCACACACTTTGCAACTTGAACAGAAGAATATAAATACAATTGAGTTATGTTGTTGCACTTCGCTCTTCCACACTCTACTTTTTCCACTTATTCGCACACTCTTCTCTTTCTTGAATCAAATGATGGATGGATGATCAATTCGCTTCAACTTGATTCTCTTATATAATATCTTCAACCTTAGAGACATTCATAAGGTCGACTATACAATTACCAATTATAAATTCAAACAAGGTCAGCTACTCAACATTCCCACAATGGATAATATGAGAGGACTAGTTACATATTTAATTTAGGACCCAAACAACATCTTGGATCACGTACACACTTTCACAAAATGATGCACAAACATAATGTGACGTGTGAACACCAAGTCAACCAAAACTAATGAAAACATCAATGAACTTGAAGTACACGCATCGCCAGCAAGATAATTTCACATGGATGGCCCAACACGCTTCATCAGTCATTTTACCATCTTTGAGAACAACTCAAATACATCCACAACATCTTCACCAAACTTCATTCGCAGAGAATACTTCACCAGTTCAACTGGGCCGACCAAATAGAATATTAGAGCTTTGGAGCAGGCTTTCCAGAGTGCAAAAACACATACAACTTTTCTATAATACAAAAAACAAACCGTATAGTAATCTCCTAGATCTGCAAGATCTGAAACCAAATACCAAAAGACTATGGAGCCAAAACATTTCTCCCAGTCAACAACTAGATAACTTTGCAAACATAGTTCACACGTCGGTGAACATAACTTCTACTCTCGATCAACCCAAAAGATGAAACTCATAATATATAATCCACTTAAGCTCAAGAACACACCTATAAAACCTCATAGGAAAAATATAAACACAAAAAAAGTGCGGGCCACAATACCGGATTGTGCTCAGAACACACTTCCAACACTAGTTTACATCATTTCTCAATTTTCTGAAAAGAACTTGGAAAATACACAACTTGCTCAACCTACACAGTGTTGACATCAATGAAAACATTAATGAAAACATAACCAAACATCTCCATAATTTCAACAAATTTTCCTCTACATTAGGAAACTCATCAATATTTAAATGAGATGGGATAGATGGCATACCTTCAATAAATGATGAAAAAGATGATATATAGTGAAGTTGAGATGGGATAAATGGTGTACCTTCACCTTCATACATGAATAATGATGTAATTTCAAGTTGAGATGTGATAGATGGTGTGTCTCTATCTTGGCTTGTGGCAGATGACATGCCACCAACTACGGGATTCAAATTTCTCATTGCAAAAAGGTTTTTCATTTGTTTCCTTTGTGATGCTAATTCCATATCTCTCTTACATTGATTGGATTATTCATGTTCCTCTTGAATTGGAAAGTCTTCTTCTATGGTGTTCAATTTCCTACTTTCACAAAGTTTCCTCATTCCTTCTCTTTTCTTTTCATTCTTAGCTTCACACTCATCTTGTGTTAGATTCTTTGATCGTTTCCTCGACATGATGAAGAATTCTATATCTATCATGAAAAGAGATAAAGATTAGTTCCATCATGTTACTATAGAGTAAAGAAATATCTTACACAAATTTAAAAGTAATCATAAAATTAGGATGTATAATCTCTTATAGAAATATGAAAGTAATCATAAAACTAGGATGAATAATCTCATACACAAAAGTAAAAGTAATCATAAAATTTGGATGTACAATATCATATACTACCATAAGGCATGACCATGGTAGAATTTGGATGTAGTCAGTAAATTCATCTAGGATCATGGAGAATAATGTACTAATTTGGTTTTCTCATTTGTATATGTATGAATCATTGTGTTTTAAATCTAGGCATGTAATACACTATCAAATCAAGAATGAATAGCTCTTTCATCAAGGCAGTTTTTGGTAAAAGTAGAATACATCATTCAATTTTATTATGACCATGTATATTATTGCAAATTCCCTTGTGCCTCCTTGTAAATTCTTGTGGGTTCTTATTTATGCTATCTTCTCCCCTTTATTGTTTTTTTTTCATATTTTCACCCTGAAGGTTGTCCGATTTCTCGCAACATCCACCAGGGGTACTCATTTCAAACTTGATCCAGTGTTAGAGCCTACCCCATTTTTATAGAAAAAATTACCTAAATTCCCTTCTTGCATTATTTTTATAACCAATTTAAGATGTATTAAGCTAAGGGTTTCACATTTTTTTGTATAAGCATATGATCCTACTAGTTGGACTTAATAATAATTTATTTATCTTTGTTCATCTTGGAAGTCAATGTGATTTATGCTCTATAACAATGATCAACCCAAGATGGTCTTATGTCTTGTGATAGTGTGTTTGTATGTCTTAGGGGCTAATCTTATGTCTAGTGAATTCCCATGTCATTAGCTCAAGCTTCATCAATATTTTATGACAGCTAATGTTCATGTGAAACACTAATCCTTAAACCATAAAACTTGCCTCTAAACCTTAATTCATGTTATGTGTCTTGCCAAAAGTTCATGATATCTACCTACCAAGCTATTCTATGCACTTTAAGTTCACTCTTAATATGAACACAATTATTTGGCTCCCCTCATACTTTGCATGAATTGTGGTAGTTCTTAAATATACTAATATTAAGTTATGCCCTAGTCATTCCTTAAATACCTTAATATTTGGGAACTTTCTTATTCTTACTTCTAGTGATGAAAGTATACAAATCTAAAAGTAATCATAAAAATAGGATGTGCAATGTCATACACTACCATAAGGCATGAACATGGTAGAATTTGGATTAAGTCAATAAAGTCATCTAGGATCATGGAGAAAATATGATAGTGATGGTCTCTATGTTAAAATATGACAAACAAAGGGCAGCCAAATGCAAGGGCACATGTATAAAGACCTCTGCAAGTACCAGCATTATGTAAACACCAGTTTCAAGAATAATCCTAGAAGATCAAACTTATAAGGCATGAACGATACACCATCTTATAATTGATTGTGTTCCACAAGAGGAAATAAATTGTAGGAAAGGATAAAATAACACATGAAAATAATATAGGTGCATTCTCCATTGGTAAAGGTGAGGAAATAGGTCCCTAGTGATGATGTAGGTCTAGGAATGTGATGTCAAGATACTGATGAAGAGGGAATGCATGTTTTCCCCCAAACATGAAAAGGATATATAAAATGATATCATAAGAGATGAGTGGGAAGGATAATTTTCCATCACTAAAATAGGTATGACTCTAAAATCATGATAAGGTAATTGATGGATGTCCATACAGAATTGGGGGAAGGAATAATACCCCTATTGTAAGGATATGGAAATGAAATAGTTGAATATAATAATGGAATTCATGATTTCTCCAATGTGGAGATATAAAAAGTGAAGAATATAATATAAAAGGCATTGGGCCCACATTTTTAGTGTAATAACTCAAAAAATGTGATAATTCAATGCAAGATTAAGAGGTAAATCTAAGAGGCCATGCTCAATGTGTAAGCTCTAAAAGAAATGTATGCCACTGTATGATCATGGAAACTACTCAATGTTCAAATAATAACATCATAATAAGATAAATTTAATTTGCATGAATATGATTAGAAAATCAAAGCATTATATTAATCATGTATGATAAGAAGTGATAAAGCAACATAAGAAATCAAAGTGGTAAAGGTGATAGTCATAAGCGAATAGAAAGGTGAAACATGAAGTAAGAGAATAATGGATAAAATATCAACCTATGATAAATGAAGGAAAATATAAAGCATATGTATACAGAGAATGTACCCTAAAATCCAAGATTCGATTTGAGAAACTACCCAATATTGTCTAGTTCATTTTTTTCTTACATAAAACTACTCAAAAATTAGAGCTTTTTACCAAGTCCTTCGATTTCAAATTTTGATTGTATATAAATCTAATACAATTAGAAAAAATATGGAAAGAACTAATCTATAAAATGAAATTAAAACAAAAATAAAAATAAAAATTAACATTCCAACACTATAAACATGAAAATATTAGTTTATATAATCAAATTTCATCTAAAAACTTTGGTATTTCCTCTTTTCTACATTGTCAAACAAACAAAAAGTGGTAGAATATGTACAATATTCTAAGTATTATTTTGTGAACACCACGAAAAAGTGAGTTTTTTCTGATGACACACAAAACCTGGAGAATAATAGAGTATGTGAGTCTAAATCATATGTCACATGCTTTTTTACCATTTTTGACACTTCACGCAACACACTCATGTTAAAGCATGAGAATTATTTCACTTGCATAAAGAACACTCATGCTTTGGATTTCTCAATATGTGAGTGGCTTTTAACCTTTTCAAAGCATGAGAGTACTTTAGATTTCTCAAAATGTGAGTGTATTTTGGATCTCATGAACTGTGTGGGCATGGATGCTAGGTGTTCAAAATGTTCCATTCTTGATAGGGGTGGAGGTCATTATCTTCATATTTTTCCTAGGTTATGGTGTCTTGAAAATAAAGAAAGTAACTCTATGGAGTAGAATCAGAAGTTGATGGGAAATCTAGGACAATGGCACACCAGGTCAACAATCATTATGAAATGCTTTCATATAATTACCCATAGTTAAATTGTTGGGTAATAGAATTGGAGGTGGTATTAACCCTCAAATGATCATGACACTAGATTTGTCTTAAGGGTTGGTTATCTTCTATCTCAAATGCCTCATATTGGACACTGATAATTCTACAACCATCACATGATTTGAGAGGCCCAACATCAATGATTACACCCTTAAATCGTGTACCTTCATAACCAATTTGAATTCCATAAGCCCTATACCCTATATCTTATACACTTAGCCCTGTACCCTCAACCATTAATATTATCTCTCAACCCCATACTTAAACACTTAACCTTATACCCTCAACCCTCAACCCTATATTTAAAACCTAAACCCTTAATCCTCAACCCTCAACCCTATACCCAATATCCTAAACCCTTACCCCAATAAACTTAACCCTATACCCTTAACCTTGAACACTATCCCTCAATCCTCAACCCTATACATTAAACCCTAAACCCTTAACCCTAAAACCTCAACCATATACCCTATACCCTCAACCTTATACCCTAAACCCTATACTTTATACCCTCAACCCTAAATAGATACCTTATACCCTCGACCCTAATCCTTATACCCTATGACACATTTATAATGTACACTCCATAACATTTATCATGATATTAAAGTTGGCTAATAGATTTTATGCTCTTTTTATTGGCCTCACAAATTTTGTAGTGATTCTTGTGGAGCCACTATAATATATAATTAAACTGGTGATACAAAGTATGCACACGACTCGGAGGACCTAAGGATACCTAAGTAGTTCATCATTCACAAGAGGGTTGCATTAAATCAGCAATTAGGGAGTTGTAAAACTTTAGATAGTGCTAGCAAAATATATGCATTCACATATTCTAGACATCCTACATCAATTGAGTATAGTCGAATGAACATGTGCAAATACAATAAAATCTTGGAATTGAAAAAAACTGCTAATTCATAAAACAATGGAAAAATAATATAAGTAATTGCCTTCTGCTATGGGTACTTAATGCTTAATACAGTAAGTGTTAACCATTAAATTTCAGCGTCCTAACTTAGCTAATCCTCCAGAGTACGAAACAAAACATTAAGCTACATAATCAAATTCGTAAAATGTAATGAATTCATTAACAATCATAAAACTAAAAAGTACCAATTGAATTTGCAATGTATTATCTTCTCTAACAATTGAAACTAAAGTCGTTTAGCAATACCTCAATTGGCCCTTTCTTGAGATTCTTCTTCCATAGGACTTGTCAAACACTCACTTCAAAAAATCATTGTCATAAATCAATTCTCTTCGTTGCATTCTAACACTAAACTGTACACAAATTCTAATAGGAAATTTTTTGAAGTTCTTTGTTCACTAACACATATATTCTATTCATAATATTGCTGCTATTACTAATGCTGCAAAAACACTAACTAGATCTCCTTCTCAATGGGAGATCCTACTATATAGGGTTTGTGAGGAGTTTCATTATTCATGGACTAAAATAGAATTATAAAACAAATGTCAACTCTTCCTCAAGAATAAGAAGAGGACTAAGTTTTGAAATAGAAAATAATAACTATTCGAAATAGGAGTAGAAAAATAAAACTCAAATTCCATATCCAATGTAAACTTAGTCGTCCATAACGAAACATGTTCAAAAGAACAATTTTGTCATAACTAGCCCCGGTGTGACTAGACTCCTCCTCAATGTTATCTTATTGGTAGGTGAGAGTGATATTAGATGACCCACAGAATAATCAATAAATTATCACCTCCATTTCCTTTTGAAAGTGTCGTGTCCCAATTGGTTGACTTCTTCTCTTTAACAATCTAGAGTCCTTATATTGTGGGTTGACAATTCTTCTTGTTGCAAATGTTAGTCTTATCTTCTAAGGCATTCTCACTATCATCAATCATGAACTAAATATAAAATACTACTAACTTCAGAAAAATCCATGAATTCACAAATATATATATATATATATCAACATAACATATTTCCATTTCCAAATGCTTAAAACTGATTAAAAGTATTTAAAAGGCATAAAAGGTCTTTAGTAATGTCTTGAAACTTAGCATAAAGAAATGATAAAAGGGTAAAAGTACAAAGTTGTGTTACACTTTGTAAAGGAAACAACCAACACTAATCCATATTTTAAACTAAAATCACTAAAAAGTGGCATATATGGTTTGAATTTTGAAATGATGTAATCTAGTAAAATATTTATTTTTAGTATATTTTATGTTTGTATTTTTTTTTAAATGAAAAAATTATTTTAAGATAGTTTTTAATAAATTGACACTATGATTTAGTTGTTGATAAAATGCTGAAAAATGAAGTTACATGACATGTCAATCTTTTATAGTAAAAAAAAAAATCTTTCAAATTTTTTGTGTATTTATAACTTGAAACTTTAGTGCATGGATATATATTTTTCAATTTTGATAGATATATATATATATATATATATATATTTAAATAAATATTAAAATGTGTTTGTATTAAAACACACTTGTTTCCCTTCGATGTCAACTTTCATATTAAATATTTATTTAAAATAGAAAAAAAATATACGATCTTGATATAGATTCTTTTATCTAGTGCATCATATTTTTTTCAATTTTTTAATAAGTTTTAGTATTTTTCCTTGGCATAGTAATCGACCTAATATTTCATGTTGATAACCTCATTTTAGTAAAAATAAATATAAAATATAAATAATAATTAAACAATTAATATATATATATATATATATATGAAAACTATATTTATGGATCTATAAAAAGGTATTTTTATATATATATTTAAATGTTATTTACATGAGTAAGAGTTATTGAAACATCAAGTTTTTTAAATAATTTTATTTTTTTGGTAAATTGGTCTCAGAGTGGTGCTACATATATATTTAGCCAACAATTTTAGATGGAAAAGTTATGGAAATATCTAACTTAGCTATAATGAATCTTACTAGATCATATGTTTGACCAAAATTGAATTTTAGTTAGAAATACTTAAATTCAGTTGTGCTGATAAGTTGGTTGAAAGTGTGACACAACTTTGTACTTTTACCCAAAAGTATTAAATAGTAAAGGGAAACGATCCAATTATAGGGCCCATCATTCCCCACAACTAAAGCTATTACTTATCCTCAAGTAGCTATAAGGTAGAAGGTTATGTTGCAAGGAAATCTCTCTGAAGTCCACAACATTGGTCACTCCTTTATCCTGTTTCAAATAGAACCCATATTGATCTGAGATCTTTTCTAGTCTCGTGTCCTCTACTATTGCACCTTCCTCTTGATTCCTTCCTATCCAGTGTGGTATGGGGAGCAGGATGAGAGGAGGATGAAAGGTGAGAGGGAGCCAATTAATTCCATTTCTAAATGTAATTGCAATGTATTTGTGTGATTTGCCAATTGTTGCCACATAATTATAAATAGAATGAGGCTCCTTACTCTTAAGTTTTGGGGTTATTTATCTCCATCTACCTTGGGTAAAGTTAAGTTCCTCTCTGATTGTGTTTTTTTTCTGCTAGTCCCTTCATTCTTTATAGTCTATTTCTCTGCAATCCAGTATCTTTGTTGCAACTCCCATGTGCTCTATGAGTTCTAACCATTGGTCTAGTACTGCATTTAGGTATATTTCTTCTTCTCTTAACTTTAGAGGGAGTAATTTTTCTCTCTTGATATTCCTACATTAGTTTCCCCCTTTAATTTTTATTTATAATTTAGGAAGTTAAAGCCCTAATCTAAACATCTCCCACAAATATGAGTGGGTTCCATGCAGAATCATGTGAAAGAATCAAGTTATGCAAATAAAATTCACACAAATAATATTGCATGTATGATGTAGACCATTGGAAAGTTTCTAAAAACAAAGATCTGTATTCATGGAAATATGGAGATCACTGATTATTTGACTAAATTGAAACCGTAGAATTTTTTCTTAGAAAAATAAAGTATATACCCTAGCAAGAGGTTTGCACCTCAATAATTGAATTGTTTAATTTTCCAATTCATCTATTTTTACCTTCAATATTTTTATTTGGGTTTCTTGCTTCTCAATTTCTCTAGCATGTGTGGATATCAATTATTTTTTCTCTTTTTCCCAATCCTTATCTTTTTGGGTTCAAACTCTTTTATTTTATTCCACAGCTCAATCTCAAGTGACACAACAGTGAGAAAATTGGGTGTTCTTATGTATCCAGTTGATCTCTTAGGGTCTCGATATTTTTCACTCTTTTCAATTATGGAAAGTTGTGCCAACAAGTATGACTTTGATCCCAGCCAAAATCTCTATAGTTTTTCTTCTAATTTATTAATTTTTGCATTCTTTTCACTATCCCTTTGTTGGTATGCTTTCATTTTTTCTTTCAACTTTTTAATCATTTGCAAGGATTCTTGCAATTCCTTGCTGGTATTTCTTCCTTCCAAAAACAATTCTTCTTCTTTATCCAAGAACTTCTCTTCTCCTACCTCCTCTAAATACGTAAACCCTTCTTTAGAAATAGGGCTCTTTGGAGGTCTTCTTTTCTTTATGGTCATAAAGATATCTTTTGAATCCAAGTCAGAAGTACTACTCATATATAGGAGTTGCACAATGGGTGTTATTTTATCACTGTCAAGAACATTTTCCTCAGAATTTGTATCAATATCAATCATTACAACATCTTCTTGTGGATTTTTATCTTTTCATTTCATAGGCCCTTTCTTCCTTAGGCAATGTGATCACCTTCTTGATTGTGTAGGCCTTTTTCTACTTCTTCAAAGATGCAGAAGTAGAGGCCACACATCCTTTTCTTTGGCTTTATTGGGATTTTAGTAAAATCTAGGGTTTTTGAATCCTCTTCAACTATGGGTTGCTCAGAAAAAGTGACTAAATAAAAATGAACAAAGTCGACTGATTTATTTTCCTCTTATACTCTCATGACATTCTTTTAACAAATTGTACATAAAATTTAGAACATTTACCAACCTTTGATGGCATGAATCACTAAGAAACTTAAATTGTATTGTATATAACAATGAATATCGTCCATCACAAGTCAAATTTCTAATAATGTGTGTAGATATAGAGGCACAAAGCCAAGGTAAATAAAGATATTTTGTACCTTGTGAGGAAGAATCCAAATTCTCTATAGGCAAGGAGAGTTCATTTATGGCAGTGATTGTGTCTGCCTTGACTAGGAATTCTTCTCCAACCCTAAGAACACCTAACACCTCTTCTATGGCCACCTCTGATGCATCAACCCTTAATCCCCTCAAAATTGCCTCATTATTTTGCAATATGCTATAAAATTGCAAGGTCATGAGCTCATTATATTTTGTGATTCTAAGAAAATAATCTAGCTAGTCTACCTATTGGAAGATAGACAAACATTACCTATCCTCTAGAAACAAATTATGATTTCAAGGCTCTCTCTTTATGATATCACCTCCCATTATAAATTCACCAATTATATTTCTACTTTTCTCTTTAATGATCACCCAATTCTATTTTTTTCTTTGTTATTCTTTATATTCTCTTAATCAACCAATTCAACCCTAGATACTTCTTCTCTGCTCTGAACTCTTGTTCTCTTGATGATAGGAAAATTTTGAAAATAATGAAAACAACAAAGGCCTTTTGGCTACCCCTCCCCCAACTGAGGATGTGAATTATTCTAAATTAGAAGGTATAGATAGGCGTGGGTAATAAATTTTAAGTAGTAGAATTTGAAACATGAAAGGTAAATGTATGTGTGAATTATAAATATATACAAAATTAGTAAGCTTGAATGTTAATTATGAGAGTTGATGTGAGAAGTACATATTGACATGTTGTGAAATGAAGTATGGTGCATGTGAAGTTTGTTGAATACTACCATGCAACATGACAAAATATTTGAGATGACTTGAGGTGATGGCTAAGGAATGTGGGTGGTCATGGTTTGAAAATTAACTCAGTTGGAGCATAACACATGGCAAGAAAGTGGGAGTGGCAAGAAAAATATTGTGGAAAGTACATGAATGATAATTTAATTTATTATATGGTTGTATGATTCAAAAATTGAATATTGATTGCTAAGTGTAGTGGTATGAATAAATTGGATAAAATGAAAAATGAATGATGGTTGCTACAGGTACAAGTGAAGTGATAAGTGTACAAGTGCTAGAGGATACTGAAGAAATGAGTCCCTCTTCAATGTTGTGCCTTGGGGCATGATGTTGTAGGTCTCATGAGTTCTACTATAGGTCTAGAAAATAAATAATTTCAAGTGTCATTTATGTATGTGTGTACATGTGTTTTCATGTGTGTGCATGTGATAAGTGTTGTAGAATTATACCTGGGAAATAGCAGTAGCTGAGCTAGGTGGCTCATATGTTGATTCTCCTGATGTAGTACTGGTAGTTGGTGATGAATTATATCTCTGGCTCCAATTGATGGTGTAGTGTTCATAGGAAATCATCCTTCTATAGTGGCCATTGACTAAAATTGAAAACCTTACAGCATCAATAGTTATTAATTGAACTACTCCATTGGGAAAAATAGTCTTAAATTAATATGGGTCAAGCCATCTTATTTTCAATTTTCCTTTGTAATCCTTATACTTGGAATCATAAAGTAGAGCCCAGTCACCAACATTGAACTGTTTTATTTTGATAAACTGATCATGCCACCTCATCCTTTATTTTTGTATGATCTTTGTATGGTGTATTTCATTCATGTGTATCTCCTCCAAAGCATTGAGATTGTACAATATCTCCTTTTGTGTTGCTGATATATCCATGCCAAATTGTACTGTTGTCCTAAGATTTTTGTACTCAAGTTCAATTGGAAGTACTGCTTTCTTGTCATACAAAAATTCAAATGGTGTGAAGCATGTTGTTATTTTCTAGGTTGTCTTGTAGGCCCAAACTGCTTTTGGTAACTTGGCTTCCCAATCCTTCCTATGAAGTTGCATTGTTTTTGTAAGAATATTCCATATTTCTCTATTAGTGACCTCCACTTGACTATTAGCTTGAGGGTGGTAAGGATTAGATTTCTTATGTTTGATCTCATATTCGTACATTAATTTAGTGATCAAATCTAAAGTAAATTGAGGCCCATGGTGTGTCACTATTTCTCTATGAACGCCATATCTTGCAAAGATATCTTCATCTAGAGAAACTTAGAAACTTTTCCATCTCTTGCAAATTGCAAGGCTTTGACCTCCACCCATTTTGAAGATAATCAGTATGGACAAAGATGTATTATTTTTTGTTGGATGTTGAAGATATAGGACCAATACAATCCATCCCCCATTTGTCAAATGGTGCAATGAGTGTTTGTGGGTGAACTGGAATTTCATTTGATTTAGTAGGTCATCCCATTCTCTGACATCTATGATATATTTGTGTGTACTTGACTACATCCTTTTGAAGGGTTGGGAAATAATAGCTAGTGTTCAAGATTTTAATATTTGTCCTCTTAGCTACAAAATTTCCTCCACAAGGTTCATCATGCCATGCCTTGACAATGTCTTAGACTTAATCTTCCCTAATGCACCTTCTCATTATATTATCAAGCCCTGTATAAAATAAATATCTAGCTACCCATGAATAAAGAAAAAAAATCAACTAGATGTCTCTTCTCCCTTGGTGAGAGATGTGGTGGTGTTTTCCTTGCAACTAGATAAATAGTTATGTCTACATACTAAGGTGTATACAGAGAAAGGGAAAATAAGTGCTAATCTAGAAATTAATAATCCATAATATCTTCTTCTAATTTTTTTGGTAGACTAGAGAGAAATTTTACTACATTATCTTTCCCCGGTTTGTCTATAATGGTAATATCAAAGTCCTGAAGTAGAAATAGCCATCTCACAATTCTACCTCCAACCATTGGTTTATTCATCAAGTACTTGATTGTTGTATGGTTTGTGTGTATGAATACATAGTACCCTATGATGTAATGTCTAAATTTATTGATTTCATAGACCACTACTAGAACATCTCCTTTTTAGTGATTATATAATTGAGCTCTACTCCTTGAATATTTTTCTTGATATAGTAGATAGCATATTCTAAGTTTCATTCTTTTTGTCCTAAGACAGTTTCAATTGAAAAATCAAATACATTAGTGTGAATATGAAAAGGTAATGTCCAGTTTGGTTCTCTCAAGACTGTGGTCTTGGTGAGTTTTTCTTTAAGGGTTTCAAATGCATGTTGTCAAGAAGGTGTCTAGTTAAATTCCACATCTTTAGCTAATAGGATAAACAATGGTGACGCAATTTTATTGAATTCTTTTATAAATCTCTTGTAGTGCCCAGCATGGCCAAGAAATCTTTTGGCATCCTTTTTTTTTCTGATGTACAAGAAATGTGGATATTACCTCAATCTTGTTTGGGTCAACTTGTATCCCCTTATTGGACATAAAGTGTCCCAGACTACTCCTATCATCATTATGAAACATTTTTCATGACTTAGGGATAGGTGGTGATCTTGACATCTCTGCAATAACTTCTCCAAGTTATCAAGTGCTTCCTCATATGTATTCACATAGGTTATAAATCCATTCATGTAAACTTCCATGGAATCATGAGAAAAATCTAAGAATATGCTCAATACCGCCATTTGGAATGTGATAGGTGCATTGCATAGCCCAAATGGAAAGATAGAGTAGGCATATGTAACCCAAGGGAAAGTAAAATTTTTATTGTCTTGGTCCTCTAGAGCTATTTTGATTTGGTTATATCCACTAAATCCATCCAAAAAGGAAAAGTATTATATTCTTGCTAATGAATCTAACACATGATCAATTAATAGAAGGGGAAGTGATCTCTTTTGGTTGCTACATTTAACTCTTGGTAATCAACACACACTCTCCATTTCCCTCCATCCTTAGGTACAATTACTAATGTAGACACCCACTGACTGTCTGATATTGGATAAATTAACCCTTCATCTAGTAACTTTTGTAATTATGCCTTAACTATGTCACAAACAGTTGGGTTCATTCTCCTTTGAGGCTGCCTAACTAATTTTTAGTCATAATTGATGTAAATTATTTGTATGCATAGGTTTGGTTTGATTCCTTTGATATCATGGTAATCTCATTCAAATGCATTTGTGTATGCTTGCAACACGTTCAATAGTGAAGACTGAACTGTGCAGTAGTCAATTGATTATTTAAATTTAATGTCCTACCCAGTGTAATCTCTATGATCAGGGTTGATGTCTTAATAGAGGAAATATCAAGGCCTCCTATATTGGAATTGTAATTATGTGGCAATAAGGTATGGAAAATCTTAGAGATGGACTCATATGCATTGGTAGGGATTATATTCTACAAAGGGTCTTGTAGGCATGTTAAATAGTCATATTGTTGTGGGTCCCTACCATAAGTGTTTTGCATAATGTTTTCAAATAGTTTACATAGGGATTCATTCAATATTTATTAATTTTCGTAATGAGTATTGATCATCATAATCTAGGGCAGGCCATATAGCTTACTCTAAATATTTATGTGGTTGTGCAGGTGGGTAAAGGACTAGCTTTTTTGTCACATTCCCATTGTAAATGATCATGTTACCATACATGCAACCTATGAAAGAATCTACAATAGCCAACTAAGGTATCCCTAGAATTAGGGGGTATCCTACAAGGTTTTCTTCAAATTGTAACACCATAAATTCTGCAGGGTATTCCCACGATTCTAATGTTATAATCAATTCTTCTATAATTCCCTTTGGTTTTACTGTAGACCTATCTACTGATTGTAAAATAATAGGTGTAGGTCAGAGATCCATTAGTTTTAATTGCTTCATGGTTTTCTTTGTCATGACATTTATGGTTTCTCCCAAGTAAATTAAGGTATTCTTGATGAGAGTGACATTGATTTTGACATCCACAATAAGGCTCCCAAGGTCTGCATATTTAGGGAAAACTATGTTTCTTAACATAATATCTATAAGCTATCCTAAAACATGCACAATCTAAGGGTCCTTGTGTTTTTTTTCTGGCTTCTTGAGGCATAACTCTCTTATTGTCTTGGTATTTATTAACACTTCCTTTTTTCCTTATATGAGGGGTATCTTTATGCGAACATCTCTAAGTTATTCTAATAGATCAGATTCAACTTCTGAATGATGCTTTTGTATAGTTAGTGTCTCAGGGAATGGAAGCTTTGGACTTATGTTTGTTGGTTTAACCCAGTTTGATTCAAGTTCCCTAGGTTTTTTTTTCATAGTTTTTGTTTGTATTTCTTCATCAGTCAGTTCTATGATGTGAGGAGATGAAGGTCTAGCTAGAATTTTCCCTGATCTAAGGTAGACATCGCTCACCTCAACCCCATAGGTAGGGTATTAGATGGTTTCATTAGCATAAGCTTGTTCGACAGGCTTATTGTTGGGGGTTTGGTGTAGGTTGTGCTTTCATATGAGGTTTCATTGGTGGTGTTGGTGCATCCATGGCTGGACTAAGCATTATGGCAAGCTAATGTGGCTATAAGGGTTATTGTGGCTATGAGTAATTTGTGTTTTGGTTTTTCCATTGTTGAGCTCCATGCCATTGTGATGGCCATTAGTTCTATTGGGGTGGTCATTGGGAATTATAATTTGGTCCCTGGTAATTTTTTGGTGGCAATGACCACTAGGAATTATAATGTGAATTACCTCCTAGTAATGACATATTATAGGTCAAGGGATCTTAGGAAATATCTTGTCTTGTCTTCCAAGGATTTCGTTGAGCAATGAAAAAAACATGGCCTTCTTCATCCTCTAGAGCATGAAATTTTTTCTTCCCTTGCTTGTCTTCAAAGATATTGTCCAGCTTTTTACATTTGCAATTAATCTTCTTCTCACAGAAATGTGGACAAAATTTTGTGAGGGTTACCTTTGCTTCTTCCTGCTTTTTATTGATATGGAGGGTATCCAATTGATTAGGCTATCAACCTCAATCTTCTTGATGAATGACCTGGAGTAATTTATTCATGCCTTACAAATCTCATCAAAATGTAGTTGGGAGATGTCCCCTACTCCTATGAGATTCCAAGTGTCCATACAATCTTCATGGACTCCCCTTAAAAAAACCAATTTTAAGGACTTAGGGGAGAGTCTATTTTGATGGGATTTCTTCAGATGGTACTGAGATCTTTCAGCATAATCTTCTAATGGATCATCCTCTCTGTGTGACATCCTGAATATGTCATCCCTCTTTCTATTTGTACCTCTACAATAATCTTGATATTTTTCTAGGATTTTTGTCTTCATAGTCTCCTAGTTGCCTATAAACAGTATTCCTTCCCAACCCCATGAACCAACGTAAAGCAACATCCTTTAAACCAGGTATGGAATAATTTAAGCTGATGGACATTTGTAGTGTATTCACAGGTCTAGCATAGTACATCAAAATCGAAGAGAAAGGTTTTTGGATCCTCTATAACCAGTCCATAAAAGATGGGTTGGGTTGAAGGAAGAATATTTTTAAGTGCAACAACCCTTTCCTAGATGGTTATATGGAATTCAAATGTCACATGCTTTGTTGGATCTTCTACTACTACATCACCCATGTTGCTTGTAGTGTCAAAAAATGTTGTCGGTGACATTTTCACACTTGTTTGGTCCCTCCTTGCTAAATTGACCTTAATGTTTCCATGATTTAGTGTGGTTGACTTATTAGCAATTAGGTCCTAGGCCCTTGTGAACTAATGAATTTAAAATGGTATCTTGCTAAAGTTTTGCGAAGTGTTGTAACACACTTTCATACTTTTCTAAGGTTTTATTTATTAACTAAACCTAATAAACCTCTTTTTAATATTAATCCTGCCTTATCTAAAGTGTTGTGAAGTGTTGTAACACACTTTCACAATTTTCTAGGATTGTCATTAATAATTGGGATTTCTTATGCTTTAATTGGCCTTATTTTGCATCCACAAGCCTCATTTATTACATCTTTTCAAGGATAATCCCAACACAAATCATCACCCAATCATAATTCAGGTGTTTCAGGTTGAATGGCCCTAGATTTAGTGATTTGAGACTCATTCACCACCTTCGAAAAATGAGTCCCACCTATATTTTTGGGCACCAAACTTGGTTTCACACATTTCCACGCATTTTTAAAAATGGTCCCATAAATTATGCCTAATGGAACTCATTTGCCACCTTGGGTGAATGAGTCCCATTTGGCCCAAAATTAAATTTAATTCAAATTTTTGGTAGGATTTTCTTCTCCTAGATCTGATGTTGGCTTGTAGTGTTCTAATTTCAAGAATTCTTGCATAATTGAGTATAAATACAAGTTTATTTCAAGTTCAATTTCATCATAACAATTATTCATCCTTATAGAAATTTTGAGTTCACAAGTGCATTCAAGTGTTTACAAGACCATTCAATAGAATTCAAGGGTAGATTATCAAGCATTTTAGAGAAGTTTTCAAGCATCAATCATCATGTCAAAAACTTCATGCATCATATTTGTTTTTGAGCTAACAATTGTGATGTACAACGTTTATGATTCAAGCAAGTGTTCAATTTAAGATCTATGACCTTCAAGAAAGAGTCAAGATCTACATCCATTGGATCCATCTCACACATGTTTGCAACACTTCATTGATAGGGTTTAGTGAGTCACAACTTCACATTTTGTTCATTCATCATTCTCCATTCATATTTCATTCTATTTCAAGGTTTGATTACCAAAATGGGGTTTGACCAAGGAAAACCCCTATCCACTAGCCCAACAACATTTTTCCCTCTCCTTTGTGTGTGGTTTACATGTCTAGGTTGCAAATTTCTTAAGGAACAAGATTGGAGAAAAGTTGTCAAATCATTCAAAGTTGTCATTAAGCCTTGAAGAACATTGGAGAACACCTATAGGTTGCAAATCAAGGTTTTGGATCCAAAAATCAATCAGGAAGGACATAACAGATAGAGAAGAGCAGGATCAGACTTTGAAGCTTCAGAAAACCCTAACTAGATTGATTCACCACTTCCGGTGAATGATTCCTAGTTTCATTCAAAATTTAGATTTTTGCAAATTTGAATACCCATTTGGCAGATTCTTATTCGCACACAGAAACCTAGATTTTGGACTGATTTTCCCAGCTTGGCGAATGAGACCCAATCAGCACTAAAGTTAAATTTTCTAGTGTTTCAAAGCTCCTTCCAATCATTTCCATATTTCCAGGTGCACACCATCGATCTTATTGATTTATGTTTTGTTTCATTCACTTTTCAAGGTCATTTTGTAGGTCATTGCATTGAATTAGGGTTCAGTGTTACATCTTGCATTGCATTTATCTTTCCAAGTTCTTTCTTGGTGGTGAACCCCTTATTAGTTTACATTCAGCCCCTAGAACAACCCTATCACAAGATCTCTTTCTCTTTTACATTGAGATCTCAAGGGTTTGTTCTTGAATGAAAGTTAGTGAAGATTGTAAGGAAATCCTAAGTGCGGAATTACTTTCCTAATGCAAATTCTAAGAGGAGAATGTAGATAGTAAGGTTTAATTTCTAATTATAGTTCTCTAGAGATGTACAATTGAAACAAAGTAGACAGTTAAAAAACCATACACATAATTGAACACCAGTATTTATCATGGGAAAACCCTTACGAGAGAAAAACCCACACACCAAGTAAAGTCTCTTTGTATTACAATAAATCAATTACATACAACATTCTAGACTCCACTCTCAAATGTTAATTCACAGTAGCAAACATTTCCCAAATCAACCTCATACATAGATTCTCATTACAGATTTGTTCTTTCACACTGTTACAATGCTCGTAAGCATACAATGTAGAACATTAACAAAATTTTCCCAAATACTTTATAATATAGAGTGATTCAATATATATTATCGTCAACTAGCCATGGCCACTTCAGTTATAGAAAACCAATTGTTTCAACTGTATCGAATTCGATGTACGTTCAATTATCAAATCAACCATTAATCAATTGTCAACTGTCAGCAGCCAATCATCTCTTTTTAAACTAGCAACCCTCTTTCATATACTGCTTTTCATGGTAAGAGGTCCACCAAGACACATGTACACCGCTTGTGCAACTCTAGGGAATCAAAATGGGAATCTACAATGTTCGCAACAAGTCTCTTGAAAAAGACTTAAATTTTTTTAACTCCCAACACTCCAAGTGGTCCCCACATTTCACGTGGCATCCATATCACTTTCGTACAGCTAATGTCACCATTCACATAGATCAATCCCACCATCCATCGGTTATGTCACTATGTCGTTGAAAAACCAAACTTCACAACCTCAATATCAAAGGTTATGAAGTTCTCAAAACCCACGACATGATGATAACGAGGTCGCCAAGTCAGGAGAAAATTGAACTTCAGAACCTTCATCGAAGGTTAGGAAAATCTTAAGACTTGCAACATGGCGACAACACAAGGAAGCTCAGTGTCACCAAGTTATGAACTTTTAGAACATCATGACTTAGGTTTCAAGCTTCATCTTTTTAGCGATCCCGCGACATACAAGCCAACAAAGGGAAAAACACCAAGTCTTTAAGAGAGGTTTAAGCTAGAAATTCGAGGCATATTTTCCAACAAATATTGTCATTCTAGGTCCTAAACCCTAGAAGAGAAAGGCCAAACAAAATTTTCCACCTTTCATTTTGGTGAACCTACATTTAGAACATCATAATTCTTATTTGGAGTGCATTATCATCCTGGATCTTGCTTGCATTAACATTGCATTAGGGTTTACATTAGTCAATTGGAATTCTAGGGTTTCTAATTTTGCATTAGTGAAAGCTCATATAGCTTGCATTTTTGCATCTCATTTCAATAAAAATCAATCAAAATCTGCATTTTCATTTAAGATACAGATCATAAAACATAAAAATCATAAACTCCAACTGAAAATTTCTAAAAATTTTGAAAAAAAATCTCATTTGGACTCATTCGCCACCTTGGGTGAATTAGTCCTAGTGCATATTTTGCATTGTATTTTCTAGCATTTAAAGGTCTATTATTGAGTTTTTGTTTGTTGTTATTTCCTTTATGTTTCAATTTCCAAAATTTCTATTATAAGCATTTCATTGTTCTTAGCTTACACTGCATTTACATTCATCCTGCATTTATTAGCCCTTGTATGAGTATTTGGTGTCCTATTACTAATATTATAATGAGAAATTTTGAGACTCATGTCATCTCGCGATAGCACAATCGTTGTGGATCTTGAGTTGTCGAGCTATTTCACTCCTAGTATTGACACTAGTACACTAGGTATGGACAACACCCTCAACAACTCTTTACCTTCAAGTAGTGTGATGCAAGTTGAAACAAGGATTGATAATTTCCCACAAGAAAAAATAATTCACATTCATGAAGACTTAGCAAATCTACAACATCAAGTGAAAAATGACAACATTTCAACTATTTCCATCCCTACTATAGATAACAGTCACAGCATGCTTGAAAGTAAAGATGGACTTGACCTTATGCAAAACATAGTTCAAATCTTTGGAAAAAACCTCATCTCAACCACTAGTTGTCCTTTACCTACAAGCAATATCACAAGCCAAGGAGGAGCTAAAATTCCTCCTCCCACAACAATTTCCTCAATACCTACCTATACCAACCCTCAAATCACAACAATGCAAAAAATAGTAATGTGATTCCTTCGTTGGGTATTTCCACTAGCATCCCTAGTACCTTTGTGGCATCACATGTCATATCTCCTACTACCTTACCACCTATAAGCATTCATTTCACTTGTCCCTTGAACACATACACCCCTTCACCATTTTCACTTCCATCTCATAACACAAGTAATGACCCTCTCATAAACCATCTCTTCCAAACTATTCCATCCCTTCAAAAACATATTTCTACAATCAACCAAAATCAAAATGGCCCACCTAAATATTATGTCAAAAGCAGTCCATTGTCCTTGGAGATATTACAAACATCAATGCAAAAAGGTGTAGAGGTGCCTAGATTCAAGAAATATGGAGGGAAGGGAGATCCTTCTAACCATGTTAATACTTACACCGCATTGTGTAGTGACTTTGTCCTTGATGATAAACTTTTAGCTAAACTTTTTCCTAGGTCCTTGAAAGATACTACCTTGGAATGGTTTTCTTCTTTACCGAACAACTCAATTCATTCATTCAACAAACTTCTTGAGGAATTTGTAAACCATTTCCAAGTTCATATGACTCCTAATATGGCCTTGGTCGATTTGATGAGATGTAAGCAAAAAGAAGATGAAAAGATAATTGACTTTATCTCATGTTATCAATCGCTTTATTCCCAAATCAATGTCAAGGTCCTTGACCCTCATCTTCAAAAGACATTCATAGAAAATTTGCAAATCAAGCTTCAAGATAAGCTCACCATGATGAAATTCCCATCCTTCATGCACTTGTGTTCTTCCCTCTGTGATTATCAAAATTTGGTTAGTAGTCGAGATACAAAATCTGCTTCTAGCCGAACTGAGAAATTTGAGCCCATAAACCAAAACAATTCCCAACATTTTAAAAAACAGAATAAAGGGTTCCTTCAATTTAATCCCCCTCAACAAATAACTCAAAATGTCAATAACCAAGTAGTTGTTGTTAAAGCAATGATACCCTTTACCTTTGGGGACCCGAAAAGTCAGTTCACTCCCTTACCCAATACCCTTCATAACACAATGTCCCAACTTTTAGAATAGAAAATGATTACCTTGCCTCTCATCAAAACACCTGATCCTAGTAAACCTTCACCTCGGAGCTTTATATCAAATGCTTATTGTCATTATCACCAAAAAAGTGGACACAATACAAAACATTGTAAGCATCTTAAACATCTTGTGCAAGACCTCATTGATTTTGGTTGTCTTTCCGTCGAAGGTGTTAGTGATCAAGGAAATAAGTTTGTTGCCCCTCCTAACCAAACTTGCAAATCTTTACCAACCTCATGCCAAAACATAGTATTTCATTTGTCAAAGATAGTGAAACTACTAAGACTGATGTAATGAATGTTGACACAGATGATGAAAACATAGATACAACTCAATAAAGCCCCATGGATAATGATTAACAAGGACAAAATCCTTTTGATGGTTTGGTTGCATTCATTGAAACTCAACGTCGTAAGAGCCGACATAAAAAGCCTCTTGATATTGCTTTCTCACAAAATGGCATACTTAAACATGCACCCGATGGTCCTCTTTACATAGCCAGTCATATCTATGATAATCCCACTAATGGGATATTAATAGATCTCGCATATGGAGATAACATGATCACCGAGGAATTCTTACTTCTATATGAGCTCTATCAAGATAAGTATGATAAACCAAAATCATGGATCAAGATGCATAATTGTTTTGCTTGCCCTATGATGGGATCGATCACCTTACCATTGCAAATAGGACCCAAAACATTAGACATCTCATTTTCCATCATCCCATAGTCAAACCAATTTCGTGTGAAGCTCGGTTATCCATGGCTTCGCTCCATGAATGCAATCACTTTAGTCATACATAAATTCTTAAAGTTTCCCTTTGACAATGAAATATTCACTATCCACCATAGTGGCTTTAACCCTTTGTCCTCCAAAGGAAACTTTTCCTTATATTTCTTCTAGCTTGAGCCTATAGAACCTATAAAACCACGAGAATAATTATTTTTCTTGTCTTATCAAAAGTTCAAGGAAAAGAAGATAGTAGAACTATTCCTACGATCCTACGATCCCACCACCACAGATCCTACAATCCTAGATGAAACCATGCTTGAACCTAAAGAAATTCCAAACAAGCAAGACCAACCTAAGACAAAACCTTCATAGGTACCTACTACAAAATACCAAGAGACGGTGAAAACAACCCTGTCATGCCTCCTAGAATAAAACAAGTTTATAAAGTCAAAGAGAAAGTGGTTGAACAACCTCCCGTGGTCCCTTTCTTTACTCCCCTTAGGGAAGAAAATAAACCTATGGTTGACCAACTAGATCCTACACAAATGCAACTTGAAAAAAGGACTAAAAGAAATAGAGGTGCTAGAGAGTGTAGGTATCAATGTCGTGCCCTTGCTCGCAAATTGCATGAAGAAATAAATAAAGAAAATAAAAATCCAAACTTGACTAAAGCAATGCATGATGACTCTACCTTCGCCCCCAAAACAAAGCAATCCAATACAACAGCCACAACAAGATTTGCACCCTTGGATATTATTATTCGACCTCTTGTTGTGATTAATTTAGATGGCGATGAGGAAGTTGCTAAAATTGACAAAGAGTTGCATAATGAATTGAATACATTGTTTTCCTCTTCCATGATCTTAAATGACAATTCTCCTAAGAAGAGTGTTGAACTTGGTAATGACCCTAGTTCGTCAATTGCTATTGTCCCTTTAGCTAGTTGTTCACCTTTGGTATACAATGAACATGATTGGGATGTGGATGACTTGCTTTAGGTTGACTCACATGCGCCTTACTATTTTAGTTATTTTTCTTGTGTATGATTGCATGTGCATGATGTGATCCCCCGTGACGTTCTGTTTGATGTTCTCTCTCTCTTTGTGACATTCCTCTATTGTACCTTCATTCTCCTTCATGTCATCAATCTTATACTTTTTTCTTTATATATTTTTCATTTGTCTTGTGTTTTCCTTTTGGGGATGACGCAAGGCGTCGAGACATTCATGTCTCCTCCATGTTGACACAAAAGGCTTTTCCTTTTCTTTTTCTTTCTCTTTTTCATTTGTCTTGTGTTTTCCTTTTGGGGCTAACGCAAGGCATCAAGACATTCATGTCTCTTCCATGTTGACCCAAAAGGTTTTTCTTTGTTTTCACTCTCTTTGTCTCATTCTTCCAGTTCTATGAGTATTTGGGGAATGATGACAGTTCTAAGCTCTCTAATAACATTGCAGCAAGAACATACTAACCCCAAATCCATAAATCTTTTATGTGTTTGGTGTTTTCATTTTGGGGGCAACCCCTCTCTTTTCTTCTTCTCTTACATGGCATTTCTTTACTTGGAAACATATGACTTGGCATAGGTCTTTCCAAGTTGGCTCTCATATCTTCTTTGTTTGCATTTATCATTTGCTACTTTAAAGTAATTTCTCACAACATGGTGTATAGAAATTTCTTTAAAGTGGGGACATACATTGGCAGTATTCTTTTGCATTTTTCTTTTTCATGGTTCATGGTTAAATCTTCTTAATTTATACAAAAAAAATTTCACTTTGTGGTGACATTGGGTGTGATGTCCTTCAAGAGCATGATCTATCTTAGCGTATTATATTCCTATTAATGGCTTGATGTGACACAATGCATCCCCTAAGTTGTTAATCTTCTATTCTTCGATGGGTTTTCTCTTGGAAACATTAGGCAAAATGTTCCCTAAGTTAAGATCTCACATGAGCTAAGCAAGACTCCTTTGAACTTTCTTTACATTTTACATTTTGCATTTGCATTTATATGGCCACCTTGCATAACAAAGCTTGCATGCTTGTAGAGCCATCTTGTTTGTTTATGAGCTCCAAGCATACAAATTTTTTCTTGACTCATGAAGCTCAAAAATCATTTTGTGTGGCACCTTATTAAATTTATCAAGAGGTATAACTTTGGTGTGGTTGAGTGGGAAGCCCAACTGAGGCATGACTTTCCCTATAGCCACTTGCATGTGAGTGTGAGTGCATATTGGTCGTGTATGTATGTGTCTCACCTCTTTCGGATCCTCACCCAGTGGACAACCAAGAGTTTTTTTTCCTCAGAGTGAGCTTGCATTTTTTTCAAACAAACAACCTAGATCTAATCCACATCGCGATGGAAAAACAGTCGAAGCTTGATCTGACTCTTTTATATTATTTTACCTTTTCTCTTTTTTAGTCTTTGACAATGTATGCTTGTGCTTTGTTGTTTCTATTTATATCAATCTCATGTGTGTTCTTTTGTGCTTATGTTGACCTTTTCCATGGGATCTTGATCTTGGGGGCTTGATCACCCCTCTTGATTGTTGTCATCCCATCTTACCAACATTAGTACACTTGTACCCCTCTTGATGCATGTTTTTCTACGTTAATGTGAGTTTGAAGCAAGTTCATCCTCTCACTAAAGTGGGGGCTAAATGTAGTGTCGAAAAATGTCATCAGTGACATTTTCACACTTGTTTGGACCCTCCTTGCTAAAGTGAGCTTAATGTTGCCTTGATTTAGTGTGGTTGACATGTTCACATTAGGTCATGGGCCCTTGTGAACTAATTAATTTAAATGGTACCTTGCTAAAGTGTTGTGAAGTGTTGTAACACACTTTCATACTTTTCTAGAGTTTTATTAATTAACTAAACCTAATAAACCTCTTTTTAATATTAATCATGCCTTATCTAAAGTGTTGTGAAGTTTTGTAACACACTTTCACAATTTTCTAGGCTTGTCATTAATTATTGGGATTTCTTATGCTTTAATTGGCCTTATTTTTCATCCACAAGCCCCATTTATTGCATCTTTTCAAGGATAATCTTGATACAAATCATCACCCAATCATAATTCAGGTCTTTTAGGCTGAATGACCCCATATTTAGTGATTTGGGACTCATTTGCCACTTTGGGAAAATGAGTCCTACCTAGATTTTTGGGTCTTGAACCTGGTTTCACACATTTCCAAGACTTTTTAAAAATGGTCCCATAAATTATGCCTAATGGGACTCATTCACCAACTTGGGTGAATGAGTCCCGTTTGGCCCAAAATCAAATTTAACTCAATTTTTTGGTTGTATTTTATTCTCCTGGATCTGATGTTAGCTTGTAGTGTTGTAATTTTGAGAATTCTTGCATAATTGAGTATAAATACAAGTTTCTTTCACTCATTTTCATCCTAACGAGAATTCAAGTATTCATCCTTATAGAAAGTTTGAGTTCACAAGTGCATTCAAGTGTTTACAAGAGAATTCAATAGAATTCAAGGGAAGATTATCAAACATTTTATAGTAGCTTTCAAGCATCAATTATCATGTCAAAGACTCCATGCATCATGTTTGTTTTTGAGCTAACAATTGTAATGTAGGGTTTATGATTCAAGCAAGTGTTCAATTCAAGATCTATCACCTTCAAGCAAGATTCAAGATCTACATCCATTGGAGCCATCTCACACATGTTTTTAGTAATTCATTGATCGGGTTTAGTGAGTTGCAACATCACATTTTGTTCATTCATCATTCTCCATTCTCCATTCATTCTATTTCAAGGTTTGATTACCAAAATTGGGTTTGACCAAAGCAAATCCCTATCCACTAACCCAACAACAATTTTCCCTCTCTTTTGTATGTGATTTGTAGGTCTAGGTTATAGATTTCATAAGGAACAAGATTGGATAAAAGTTATCAAATCATTCAAAGTTGCCAAAGTTGTCATTAAGCCTTGAAGAACATTGGAAAACACCTACAGGTTGCAAATCAAGGTTTCAAATTCGAAAATCAATTAGGAAGGACAGAGCACACAGAGAAGAGCAGGATCAGACTTTGAAGCTTCAAAAACCCTAATTGGGTTGATTTTCCACTTTTGGTGAATGAGTCCCAGTTTCAATCAAAGTTCATATTTTTATAGATTCAGATACCCATTTAGCAAATTCTTGTTCCCACATAGAAACCCAAATTTTGGACTGATTCGCCTAGCTTAGAAAATGAGTCCCAGTCAACAATAAAGTCAAATTTTCTAGTGTTTTAGAGCTCCTTCCAATCATTTCCATATTTCCAGGTGCACACCATCCATCTTACTACTTTTTGTTTTGTTTCATTCACTTTTCTAGGTTATTTTGTAGGTCATTGCATTAAATTAGGGTTTAGTGTTACATCTTGCATTGCATTTGTCTTTCCAGGTTCTTACTTGGTGGTGAACCCCTTATTATTTTACATTCAACCCCTAGAACGGCCCTCTCGCAAGATCTCTTTCTCCTTTACATTGAGATCTCAAGGGTTTGTTCTTGAATGAAAGTTAGTGAAGATTGTCATTCTAGTTCCTAAACCCTAGAAGTAAAGTAAAACAATTTTCTTCCTTTCACTACCAAAATGTATTCTAGAAGTATCCTTTATGATTGGTGGAGCTACTAGTGTAAGGGATGATTCTTCTTCGTTGATCCCCTCAATTTTTTCTCTCTATCCACCAGTGTCTTCTAATGCTTCATGTGTCAAGGGGAGAAATCTTCCCAAAGCATCTTTTTGCCTGTACATGCAATGGTTTTGACTCTTTAGATTAGTGGTTCCTACACATTGTCAGTAAAGTGTGTTGTTGTGTATTCCTCAATACCTATTTACCCTAATGCTAAAACATAATTGTTATATTATGAATGCTTGAAAGGAATTGAAAAACACACAAAATAATCCTAAACTTAGCACCATCCTCGACAACAATGTCAAAAATGTGGAGCCACTCTAATGTCTAATTAAACTGGTGATACAAAGTATGCACACGGATCAAAGGACTTGAGGATCCATAACTAGGTAGTTCATCATTCACAAGAGGGTTGTATTAAATCATCAACCAGGGAGCCATAAAACTTTAGATAGCGCTGGAAAAATATATGCATTCACAAATTTTGGACATCCTACATCAATTGAGTATAGGTGAATGAACATATTCAAATATGGTAAAAGCTTGGAATTGGAATAAATTGTTAATTCACAAAATAGGGGGAAAAGAATATAAGTAACTACCTTCTAATACGAGTAATTAATGCTTAAGACTATAACTGTATGTTAAATTGTATTTTCCTAACTTAGCTAAGCCTTTGGAGTATGAAATAGAACATTGAGCTACATAATCTAATTCATAAAATGTAACACATTCATTCACAATCTTATAACTGAAAACTACCAATTGAATTCGGAATGCATTATCTACTCTAACAACAGAAACTAAAGTGGTTTAGCACTACCTCAAGTGGCCCTTTCTTGATTTGTTGCTTTCAAAGGACTTTTTAAACACTCACTTCAGCAAATCAAATTCATAAATCTCAATTCTCTTTATTGCATTCTAACACTGAACTATTACATAGATTCTAATAGGAAATTTGTTGAAGATCTTTGTTCACTAACACATATTCTATTCATAATATTGTTGTTATTACTAATGCTCCATAAATTCTAACAACTAGATCTCCTTGACAAAGAAAATCATACCATATAGGGTCTGTGAGGAGTTTCATTATTCATGGACTGAAAACAAACTTATAAAATGAATGTCAAATATTCCTCAAGAATACGAAGAGGATTGAGTTTTGAAATAGAAAACAATAACTATTTGAAACATGAGTAGACAAACCAAACTTGGATTCCATATCCAACAAACTTAACCATTCATAATAAAAATGTGTTCAAAATAATAGTTTTGTCATAACTAGTATTGTTGTAATTAGACTCCTCCTTGTCTTATTGGCAGGTAAGAGTGACACTAGGTGACCCTCATACTGATCAATAAATGATCACCTTTCTTTCCTTCTGAAAGTGTCGTGCCCCAATCAATAGACTTCTTCTCTTCAACAATCTACAACCCTTATGTTGCGGGCTAAGCAACCTATTGTTGTGGATTGATAGTTCTTCTTGTTGCAAATGTTAGTCTTGTCTTCTAAGGCATTCTCACTATCAACAATCATGAATTAAACATAAAATCCTACTAACTTCATATAAATTCATAAATTCGTGCATACATATATCAGCATAACATTTTCATTTCCAAATGCTTAAAACTAGTTAAAATTATATAAAAGTTATAAAAGTTCTTTAGTAATGTCTTGAAACTTACCAAAAAGAAATATTAAAAGTATTAAACAGTAAAGCGAAACTATCCAATTATAGGAGCCATCAATTCCTACTAATCAATTTAGTGAGTGACTTTAAGGCCCCAATATTATATTCTTCTTAGTCAATGGTGCCAACTTATCAATCAATTGAGAAATTGTCATCATCTCCCATTAAGTTTTCTAGAATATTGAACCTTCACTTTCTCCTTTGTAGAGCTCAACCTTCTTCAACAAGATTTGGATATGCATGACATCAACGGCCAACCAAATTTAGAATCATTCAATTATTTTGGGGGATCATTCCCTTTATGTTACAAGCCCCTTCTTTGGCTACCTACTCAAATTTTTTGATAAGATAAAATTTTCCAATGTCAAATGTTTCAACATTGGCATGTGAGCTATTATTTTTAATACTTTTCATTTTTCCCTTTGTTCATTTTTTCTTATCATGCCTACAAAATTTGAAATATCTACACAATTACTTTTAAATTTTTTAGGCTTTTGGTCTAAATTAGGAAAAGAGAAACATGTATAATATAAAATAAAAATAATAATCAAAAATAAGGGAGCAATTGTAAAATATCATATTTATATTTTCTTGTCCAATTTTTTTATCTTCATGAAATTGACTTCAATGAAAATTATTTGATTTTGTATTCTCTATAGTATAATAATTCTTCCCATCATATGATGCATATTTAAGTGCTTGAACTACAGGAATATGCAATGCTTTCTACACTTTTTATGTTTTAGTTTTTCATGCCAAGTATATATTATGGTAAAATTTCATGCCAGTAGTTTTCTTATTGATTAACGAAAAATTTGGTGCATAGAATCCTTAGTCAAATTTATTTGACTCAATTTTTGTCATGAATGTAGAATCCTTGTACACAAACTCAACAAGAAGGAAAGAAAGTTCTAATATGGAAAAAATGCCACAAGGGATATGCTACTTGTTAAGTTGAAATTCTTATAAGTAGGAGACAACCACAAGATGAAAGGAAATGACAACAACCGAAGGAACAATGAGAATTATTGATTTCTCTAATTAGTTGAGTCCAACCTATGCTAGGTGTGATGATGTATCCAAAACATAATTTTGGATATAGATTAGAGACTACAAGATCAATGATATATAGGAAAAATGAAATCTTTGACACCAATTCTTATTAGGTAAGTGTGGTTTTGTAAGTATCCAGAAAGGAAGGATTTAATTCTCTACTAACCATGTGGCTTGTAAGAAATTTGATGGGAGCATGCAAGGTAACAAGTGATTCCTGCCTAATATTATACATCATCCTAATTTTTTGAATCTTATAAGATAAAGAAGAAATGAGTTCTCAATTATTTTAGTATACAAGTACATGACATTTGAATCGCTAATAGATAATATGATCCATCTTTCACAATATAGTGAACAATAAGATTGGAACATAAGAATGAAAATAGCATCAACCAATGCAAGAATCTTTTGGATTTGACTATTTAAGTTTTTCCTTTCTCAACATTTAGTATCAAAATACATGATCCATCATAATGAGAGCAATACAAGAGAAGAGAATTGATTAAAATAGCATCAATTATAAAAAATAATTAACATATGTTGATTAAGAAGCCTACTCATGTGTCATAATAGAAGATTTAAAAGTCCAAAAATCTGATGGACAAAGCACATAACAATCCATGAAGATGTAAATCAATAATGAATTCAAGGCAATATGAGATAAAAACTTGTCACTTGAGCATGGCCCTTGTCTAGGAACCATAAGAAATTTTCAAAAAGGTTAAACCAACTCTTCAAGGGCAATATCATTTGAGAGGTTTTTATAAAATACTTGTTGTGTCCACATTGTGCATTCAAGAGGAAACTAATACTAGATCCCTAATTGGTGGCATTCCAAAAACTCATAGGGATATTGTATGTAGATATCTTCTCTTGCTCCACCACTACTTCTCATAAAAAAGAGATAAAAATAAATAGTAGATCTTGCAAAGAACTAAATAAAAAATAAAAGGGAAAAAAATAAGGCTAATGACTATACCACATGTTTAGGCCTCAAGTCATTTGCTCCTTAGTTGTGAAGACCATGTTGAAAGGAGTAGAGATAAATAAATAAGATCAAAGAAACTTTAAAATTATACAAATAAAGCATAGTTATTTGTAAATCGGTAGCTTATTATTCAAGTTAATTGAACAAGAAGCCTCAAATAGATCAATTATGGTCAAAAATCATGTGATGATACTTGAAAATTAATTAAAGTCTTCACATAACAATAACATGTGTCTATTGAAATTATTAGAATTGTATGAAAATAAAAAATATGTAATTCAAATTACATCATGATAAGTGTCTGTGTGTATTAAAATCATTCCAATCACATTACAATAATTTATATGTAATAAAAAATTTATAATCACGTGACAATGACAAATGTGCATTGGATTCATATTATTACCATTCTCATCAACTTAAAAGATAAAGGTTATCATATCAAGTATGTAATTTATATTATATAAAATTTTGTTGCAACATATTTTTTCAAATAAATGTATAATAATGAAATCCTCTCCTACATTGTCTATTTTCGGCAAGTGAATTAGGTTCTCATAGAACTTTCCACATTTCTTAAGGTTCTTGTGCACCAAAGGAGGGGTAATTCCACAATTTCATAAATTGGTAGATGATAAATTTCAAGGGTGTGACCATCTACTTTTTCCATGTGCATTCCTATAATTTGCACTCCTTGGTCATAAAACAAATCCTAAAATTGAATTAAAAAAAATAACTACTAACAAGAAAAAAATACAAAGCAGTAAATTTTTAAATTTAACCACTAAATAGTGTGTCAGTTCCTGCTCTGCTGACCTGGGGTATAGGAATGGACTTTTCCACAAACATTTTTAAAAAAAGAGAAGGCATAACTAAATTCTCTTAATTTTTACTATACTAAGATGCAAAAAATGGAGGACCGCTTGTATCGGAGGACCTCTTTTGACACTAATGGACATTTTTCAAAAAAATATGGTCATTCTGAGTAGCCTTAGGGCTTTCTTGGTGCTAATTGGGGTCTTAGGATTGCTTTTCCTTTCCCTAAGGGTAAAGATCCCATTAGATCTGCTTGTGAATTTCAAGGAAAATCTTTTTCTTCGACAAAAAAGAGCTTTCCTAATCCATTTAAGGGTTTTTAGCACTCTTCTGCTCCTTTTTGGCATCCCAATGACGTATGGCGGCCTCATTTTTAAAGAAAATGCCTCTTTTCAACCTCAGTGTTATGGGAAATCACTTATTCGTGGTAAACAACTTCCTTTTGATTTATTTGGGTCAGATTCAGAATCAAGTGGGTGGGCATCTTCACATACCAGGAGCTGGTCTGAGGTTGTGAAAGGATCTCGTATTCTAAAAAATTTATTCAATAGCATTTCTATCTCCTCTGGAGCTCCCTTTGATCCAAAAAAATTCGTTGTTTGTCCTACTACTTTTCCAAATAACATCCTTGTTTCTTGTCCTAAACCTTTTATTTCTAATCGGTCTCTTTTGACTTTTCCAAATGATATTATCATCAACAAGAGGGTTTTGGATCCAAAGGTTGTTGGTGCTGATGATTTTGTGTGTAATGGGAAGTCTAAACATCACTTTTCTCAGAGGGGGATCAATGATCCTGGGCATATTGGTAAGGTTTGCGTTCCTAAGCTCCAAAATAATCTATCTTATGGCTTGAGTGATCAAGTTAATGTCACACTTATGAATGCAATTTTGTGGCCACAAATCAAGGATCTCAAGGGTGTGGCCCTCATTTGTAAGTTTTGGAATTTCACTCCAAATCTGGCTTTTTTACAATGTTGGGTTTTTCAAACTTGGGAAGGATCTATTAAAGTTTTATTTTTAGATAAGGGGGAAGGGTTTTTTGAGTTGTTGTTCTTTGATAAAGATTTAAGGAATGTCATTTTTAGAAAAAATTCTTGGATTTGTGAGGGTCATAGTATTTTTTCTACCTTATGGTCTCCCAACTTTTGTCCTTCTCAATCCATGGTCAAATTTATTCCATTATGGATTTAGCTTCAAGGATTACCGTTGGAGTACAGAGAGTCCAAAATTATTGAGATTCTTTGTAATCAATTAGACATTTTTTTGCACCAATACTTGCAATTCTTTTCCAACCTATCATTGCCAGTTAGGCTCTACCTCCTAGTTGTTGTCATAAAAAAACTTCCAATAGTTATTAATATCAAATCAATTTATGGCTTGTGGAAACAAAAGGTGGTTTTTGAGGATCCCAAGCAAATATGTTTCCAATGTCATCTCCCAATTCATCCTTTGAAAAAGTGTGTGTTCGGCAGTGAACATGGAAGGGGCAAGGGATTCATCCAAAGGTCCTTCTTATCCCATGTTTGACAGATCTATTTTCCCCCCTTATAAGCTTGTTAAAGATTTTGTGGCAAATTTTGATTTCAATTTTTTGTTCAAATTTTTTGTTACATGTTACAAATGGTATTTGAATTTAATTTCTCGTAGTACTCATTTTAAGGACAAAAGGTCTTCTGGTAATGTGTTTCAAAAGTGGAGGCTACAAATTTTATTGCTTCGGATTCACATGGGGGTACTTTGTGTAGTTCTTTTTCATTAGTGGAAGATGAATTTGATCAAAATTGCATGTCAGATGGAGAAATATATGGTCATGAGAGTTCTGCTTTATTTTTGAATAGCAAGTTTACATTTTCAATTCCTGTTGGGAAAAAAAAATCTGTGAATGACAGTAGGTTCTTCGTCTCTCCTCTACTACTGGGTAGCAATTCATCACTATTTGGTTTCAGTAATGAAGGGACAGTTAGCAAGTTTTTTTATTCTCAATTCAAGACTATTATTGTTTCCTTTGTACCTGCCTGGGAGAATCTTTTTTTGTCTCCCATTAATATTTTTCTTCATTCTCTCAAGCTTTTGGTTCCTCGGATCAATTTTGTTAGTTTTCAACAATTGAACCAATGTGCTTCAATGCTAACACTTGGATTGCCAAATCAACGTGAAGAAAGGTTAAATATTTTTGATGATCAAGATGATGATGGTAGTTTCATTTTTCAGTCCCAACCAGTTTTTGAAGACTCTAATTCACATTCCTATAAAATGCCTTCTGAGTTGGAGTTTGAGAAATTTTTTGATGAAGCCTTAGTAATTGTAGGTGAACAAATGATAGATGATATTGCTTCTGAGGTTTTTGGGGAAGGGGAGTTTTCAGATAATCTGGGTTCTTTGTCAATACCCTAGTCCATATTGTCTCCTTCTCCAAGTGAAAATTCTCCTGCCAAGAGGGGTAGGAAATATTTTGCTACCAAGCTACAAGAGGAAATAGTAGCAAGCATATAGTCGACATTATATGGAAAAATGGGTGTAGGTGTGAAGCAAAAAAGACCTAGGAGAGCTTGTTGCTCTCTCTAGCTGCCATGAGGATAATATTATTGAATGTCAGAGGCATAAATGCCTCTAACAAGAGGTCCCAAGTCAAGCATCAATTGGATGCTTGTGGGGAAAATATAGTTGCTCTTCAAGAAACTAAAACTTCATAAGAGACTTTTCAATCTTTTAGTAAGAAGTGGAACAAATGGAAAGCTTGTCACTCACCTTCTTAGGGAGCTTCACGAGGTTTGAGTACTCTTAGGAATGTAAAAGCAATTAGCATTACCAATTTTTCTTATGATCATAACTGGCAGCTAATGTAGGTTAGTCATTTTGATTTATCTTTTTGGTTGTTGAATGTTTATGGGCCTAATAGTACAGTAGGTAAGAAGTTGTTGTGGGAAACTCTGAAATAGAAATTAGATGGGTTGGGGCAAGACAAAGTTTTTCTTTCAAGGGATTTCAATGCAATTACAAGTTTATTAGAGAAAAAAGGAGGAATATGCCCCCCAAAAAATACATGGAGAACTTTGTTGGTTTTATACAAGATAATGCTTTGGTGGATGTAATTCCACAAAATGGGGGGTTTACTTGGAAAAATAGGAGGGAAACTTTTCTCCAAATTGTGGAGAGGCTAGACGAGTTCTTAACATCTCTGAATTGGGTCTTAAGTGAATTTGAATTGACATATGAAATACTACCTTTTGTTGCCTCCGATCATTTTTCTATTTCACTTGATTTGTTGGCAAAAAAAGTAAAGTCAAAGTTTCAATCTTCCTTTAAGTTCGAGGCAATGTGGTTTAGGCATCCATAGCTTATCACCTTGTTAAAGCAATGGTAGTTGAATTCACCTTTTTGTTATGGTTCTAGAATTTTCCAGTTGCACAAGAAGTTGGATCATGTTAATCAACAATTAAAAATTTGGAATCAGCACGTGTTTAAGAATGTTTTTGTGCAGAAATATTTGGTTTATAAAAGGTTAACAAAGGTAAATGAAAGCATTATTGCTAATGGCCTTGACAATATATTATTTGAAGAACAGAGTAAACTTCAAGAGGAATGGAAATAATTTCTATTGAGAGAGGAGGTTTTTTGGAGACAGAAATCAAGAGAATTATGGCTGAAAGATAGTGATATGAATACAAAATTCTTTCACATTTCAGCTCAAATCAAAAAGGAAAAAAGTACTATATTTTCAATTCAATATAGTGTGACAAGTGTTCTGTTTACAAAAGAGGAAGAGATACAGAATGAAGGGGCCAAATTTTTCTCTTCCTTATTAACTACAAATAATAATGACAATGCACATTTAGTAAGGGAAAGAGAAGAGCTTCTTCAGGATATCCCTGATTTGGTCTCACATGAAGATAATGTTAGGTTGTTGGCTCCTTTTTCTCTCAAAGAAGTAAAAGAGGTGGTGTTCTCCATGCCCCCTGACAAAGCCCCGGGACCTAATGGATTCACTGCCATTTTTATCAAAAATGTTGGGAGTTCATTGGGGTTGATATTCTAAATGCTTTGGAGGAATCAAGAAAATTAGGAGGTATGTTGAAGAAGCTCAATGTGACTAATATTGCTATCATTCCAAAAATAAATTCCCCAAATACTTTCTCTAACTTTCGGATTATTTCACTTTGCAATAAAATTTATAAAAAATTTACAAAGGCCATTTATCTTTGGTTACATCCTCTTGTGTCGACAATTATTTCTGAGGAATAGGGGGGTTTCATTCCTGGTAGAGAAACATCAGAAGGAGGAATTGTTCTCATGAAACTCTTCACTCCATTGTTGTAAATAAATGTCTTCCATGATTATTAAACTTGACATGCAGAAAGTGTATGATAGGGTTGATTGGTCTTTTTTGAACCAGGTTTTATTGAAGTTTGGTTTCTCCTCTAAGTGGTGTAAGTGGATAATGCCATGTTTATTAGGTGCCAAGTTTTCAATGTTGATTAATGGATCTGCAGTTGGTTTTTTTGGTTCTACCCAAGGGGTCTGACAAGGTGATCCATTCTCTCCATTTTTGTTTATCATTTTAGCAGAACCTTTGAGCAAGTCTTTCCATAAAGCTCATGAACAAGGTATCATTTAGGGAGTTCCTATTCCAAATACAAATATTTCAGTGACTCATTCTCTTTTTGTTGATGATACTTTGCTCTTTGGAAAAGTTTTCATTTCAAAAGCTTTACATATAAAGTCATTATTAGATAAGTATACTAAAGCCTTAGGTCAAAAATTAAATGAAGGAAAGTCAAAAATATATGTATTTAATACAAAACCTTCTATTGAGAAACGTATTGTGAAGTTGTTAGGTTTCCAACAAGTGCAGTTGCCTTGTAAATATCTGGGGATTCCATTTTTTGCAAGGCAAAACAAGATTTCTTATTGGAAAAAAATCATTCAAAGTATACAAGCTAAAATTTTATCTTGGAAAGGGAGATGGTTATCTTTATTAAGGATAATTTTTTTGGTAAAATCTGTGTTATCTACATTTCCAAATTATTATATGGCAGTTTTAAAAGCTCCAAAGTCCATCAATTTTCAAATTCAAAAGAAGATTAGAAAATTTCTATGTTTTGGTAATGTGGACAGAAAAAATAAAATTCCTTTAATATCTCTGGAAACCATGTGTTTAGAAAGGTTAAAAGGGGGAGCAGGTCTCCATAATTTGATTGAAAGGAATTTGGCATTAGGAGCTAAAATGGCTTGGCGAATGTATGCAAAACCTTCCCTAAAATGGTGTCACCTTATGCAAAATAAGTATTTGGATAATCTGTGTCCATCGAGAATATTTACTGTGTCAAATCCACCATCAGGGTCAGCAATGTGGAATTTTTTAGTTTCATGTAGAAAAATCATTTTACCGCATTTAACTTGGGAGGTAAATGATGGTAATGAAGCATTATTCTAGAAAGATTCATGGAATGGATATTAGAATCTATCTTTTCTTTATAATTTTGAGAATTTTGCAAAAAAATTATCCCATTGTTGGGGCACAAAATTCAAAGATTATGTTAAGCATGTGGATTCTTTGACGGGAAAAGTCAAGTGGAAGGATTTTTCAAATGAGTTAATAGATGAGGATCACAAATGGCAGATTTCAGCTATCCTTCAAGAAAGAGCAGTTTAATTTTCATCCAAGCCGGATAGATTAATCTAGTCTAAAGCAAAAATAGGTTGCTATGCAGTTAAAGAGGGGTACAAATCAATTTCTCCAGCTGCTATACAATTAACAAAACAAAGAGCATATCAGTTTTGTTGGAATTCAAAAGTTTTGCCTAAAGCAGGCTTATTTTCATGGCTAGCAATCAAAAATAAAATTCTTACAAGTGATAAGTTAGCAAAACTAAGGATAGCATATCCTTTCAAATGTGTGATTTGTGATCAAGAGCTGGAAGATATCAATCACTTTTTACTTATGTGTTCTATAGCACAGGTTTGCTAGTTGTTTGTTGTGGCTAAAATGAATTGGCAGTCAGTTTTGCCAAATACTATTTGGAAATTGTTTAGTAGTTGGCCTCAGTAGTATAAATCTTCATTTTTTGCAAGTATTTTGTGTATTATTCTATCTTCAATTATCTGGGCTATTTGGTGGGCAAGAAATAGACACATTTTTAGGAAAGAGAAACTAAACATTGATTAGGTGTTGGTATTATTGGCAAGATCAATATCAGAAACTGTAAATGCATATGTGTATAAAGCTAAGCATGCTGACTCATTTTTTACTGATTGGGACTCAAAGGTGATGTCTTCATGGTCACTCTTATCTTTTCCTTTCAAAGGAAATCTCCATCGGTCTACTCAAAAACTAAACAGAGCTTCCATAGTTGGGTTACCTCCTCTAGTTGGCATCTTCAAGTTGAATATAGATGGAGCCTCTAGGGGGAATCCAGGTTTATCTAGAGTAGGGGTGATTATGAGGGATCATAAAGGGTTAGTGTTATGTGCTAAATATTTTAAGTTAATATTTGGGACTAACAATGCAGTTGAGGCTCAAGCACTTTTGCAAGGATTGAAGTTAGTTCTTAGTTTTAAGCTTCCCATGATCCAAGTAGAAGGAGATTCACTAATCTTAATAAATGCATGCAGGGATCATAAGATTCATAATTGGAAGTTGGGGTGTATTGTTAAATAGATTTGGTCCTTGCTTGATAAGATAGGTAATTATCAAATCTTGCACACATACAAAGAAGGAAATATGGTGGCATTTTTTGTGGAAAACTATGGGTGTGATCAAGTAGATAATGAAACACTCATGTGGTTGAGTTGGGTAAGATACATCCTATATTAGAAGACTTATTATCAAAAGAGGAAAGTTAATTATTACTCCTAAACCTCATTGTTGCAACTGCCATACTTTATTATATGGCTCAATTATGTCAAATCTGCAAAATAAATTATGTGTGAGGGTCATTTACATGATTAAAATAGTAAGAGTTGTGGTTGTCATCAAACATCTAATGAATTCACTTAAATGTTTGAGTCAGGGAAAATTCCAAGTGTAAATGCCAAGTGTTTAAAAATATTGACAATTGTGATGTTTCAAGGAGGTTAGATGTGTTGTCTCAAGTTGGCAAAACTTCACATGGTGTTAATGTATTAGCAAATGTCAAAGAGTGTGGATATATTATGCTAAATTTGTTGAAATTCAAATCACATGTGTTATGGTTTGGGTCAGTACTAATGACATCAGTCAGGTACAAAGTGTATTAGCCCACGTCATATCTTGATAATTTGTGGGAGATAGTCTGTATAGCGAGGTACCATTGTTAGTATTGTCAAGTTCATGGGAATTCTCTAGCATGCAGTTAAGCTTCAGGAGTCGCGTGTGAAATTTGTTGCAAAATGTGCCTTCTAGGGCTTAAAGTGAGGTGAACAGAATATGATTCTAAGTATTCCTAAAGGAAGTCAAAATTTATGATGTAATCCTCATGATGTAGTCACGACACTTGTTTTCTCTAACATTTTGTGTCCTATGCAGGCTACAAGTGTCAAGATATACGATTTTGCACATTGTTTCAAAATGTGTGAACTGGGAGTGTGAATTAATCATGATCGATACCATATGCAACGAATTGATTATGAAAATCTAAAGGTGGCATATCTAAATTTAGTCAAGTTTATGTAGTCGTTTGGCTCTGCTAAGTGTGGGTTATAGTGTAGACTTTATCAAAATCCAATTAGCAGTTATCCAAAAAATGCTAAGCAATAATTCCTTGGGTACGAGAGTACAATTGGATCAGGATTTGATAAGATACTTCATCAAAGGCATTCTCAATTTGGGCATGGGAAATAAATTAGAGAGAATGGTGCTCAAAATTTCACAAACGAAATTGTTGGTTGGGCGAACGGCTTGGAGAATAGGGTGTATGTTTTCTTCAAATAGTTCCAATAGTGGTGAGCTTAGAATCCCTAAGCTTTTTTGTCCAGAGTGTAGGAGGAGGAAAATGGAGTTCTACCCACGAAACTATAGATTTTTCATACCTGTCAATGTTTGGGAGTTGTCGATATCAGATGAATTTGGAGATGTTGAGCTACAACTGGCGTGTAGAGATCATTGTTCAATATTTATAAATCATATAAAAAAGGGTTGCTGGAGTGGAAATTCTAGAGACGGAAGCAAAAAGGTTAATTTATCCTTCTCAACTGTTATCCATTTTTATATCCAATCTTATGGACTTTTTGCAAGATGTTAGGTTAGTGGAGTTTGTCACAAACAAAGTTGTAAATGAGGTTTATTTGCAAAATGGAATTCTTCACCAAGCTTGTCGAAGGTATGATTTCTAGAAAGGGCATGGATATGTAGGGGGGAGTTTTCCTAGGTACTTCCTACTGCATAGGATAGATTTCCAAAAATTATATATTGAAATTAACAAGACTCTTTCATTACAAAATTCAAGATTCATGATGAATGTTCTTAGAAATTATGCACGGGGGTTTGCTCTAGATTTTGTCGACTAAGTAAAGGTGAAATCACATGCCATTTTGGTGCTACTCACACATGATCATGAGCTACCTATGTCTATGTCTTTCCAAACACAAGTGTATTCATGTGTGAACACTCTACATCAGTTTGTGGGTGAACATGAAACCGAAGTGGAAAGTGGTCAGGGATTTGATCGGGAAATGAAAGAGGTAAATGTACAACCAATGGGTTTTTATTTTCAGTTGTTCGGAGTTCGAATTGTCAATGAATTAATCTTAATGAAGAGCCTCGCGGTCAGTTTCTAGAAAGGGTTGCAAAGGAAGAGCATGATGCACTTTTTCCGCATTTGGGTGTTCAAAATATTTGTGAGTCTTCTTCTAACATGGCTTAGTTTGTGGGATATTGTAGTATGGAAGAGCATGGTGACAAAAATATTGGTGTTTTTATGAACAATTATCAACATGTACTTGTTGTGGAAGAAGAGCAGCAAGTTGTTGTTCAAAATATTGGAGAGTCTTCTTATAACATTGTTCAGTTTTTGGGATATTGCAGTATGGAAGAGTATGGTGACCAAACTATTGGTGGTATTATCAACAGTTTTCAGCATGTACTTGTTGTGGAAGAAGAGCAGCAAGTGGGTGACCAAAATATTGGATCCATTACCAACACTTCTCATCCTATACCTGTTGTCGAAGAAGAGAAGCTTGTTGGCATGATAGAAGAAGTTCAAGATGAAAATGACCAGTTGGTACCGATGGAGATTGAATTTCTTTGAAATCTATTAGCTCTTAGGTTGAAATATAAGGATTTTTGGCTTCAATTGGTAATTTTTGTAACGCCCCACCATGCAACCCTAGAGCAAGTTTCAATTAACTACTCAAATGCACAAATTTGTTTTTGTTTAAGTAAAATTAACATGCAAGTTCACTACCCATTGCCAACAACCTCTAAGGTTACGAGATTGAGATTACTTATTAACCCACAAACAACTTAAATGAATC